>JAZKJV010005087.1:0-509817 GCA_037367405.1 Ottelia alismoides | reverse complement strand
TTCTCTCATATGGCACTTGTATCTGTGGACTGGTACAAGGGTGGTCAAGGGGGAACATGGCGGAATCGAACTCGGGTTCGGAGAGAGGGTCTCAGCTCTCACGAACCAACCTAGATGAACGGGCCGAAGTGTTGGAAAGCGGTGCAGCCAGCGGCTGCCTAAGAGACCTCATGCCCATCATCTTGATCTGGCGAGTCAGGCGAATGAGATCTGGAAACACACAAGATGAGAAAACAAACCCCAAGTTCAACTACGCAACTCGGAGCTGAAGACCGTAAAAGTTCGGTCAATTATCTTGTCGATTTTATTTAGGTGATCAAGTTAGTCTATAAGAGTGGTTACGCGAGCTGATGGGAATCCAATCCTCCCAACAGACAGTCTCGTATAAAAGGTCGGTAGTCTGATCGGAGATCGGATATGGCTCTAGCCTAGTGTGCGGGTCGCTCTCTCGCTCATGCAAACCATACAAGGAGAGGGGTTGCTCTCCCCAAGACAAGTTTTTTTTATGAGGTGTCTTTTAAGGTCAAGTGTGTTTAGCAACCCAATTTTATAGTATTTCTTTTTTTTAGGTATTTTTCAATATAAGCAACGCCTAACGAATTTTTTGGTTCTCCTGATTATTTAAGTCCGGAAACAAGGGGGGAGAAGATGAAAAAGCCGATGCGCAATGAAATCAATGATGCATGCAGAGTAAGAGGTGCATACCTGACTCCAGCAGTTTACATGCAAAGTGATCCACGCATAAAAGTACAGACTGAAAATAAACTACTTATATGATGCACGAGAAACCGACCTTAGACAGAGCAATTTCTAGACAATATGAACAATAGCCGGGTACTCAAACCTAAGTCTGGAGTCCTATCTTGGGAGCCACTCGGTGTCCGCCACAACGGATCATGCGCGCGCTGTATGTGACTCCTCATGGCACTGGACTAGAGTCTAAGTAATCCGAATTTTTATTGTGAGTTAATTGATTAGGTCCAATTATGATCTAATAGGAGCAGGCAGAAAATTAAGGTTTGGATCCTAATCAATTACGTCACAATCAGAAGAAAATCCTAAGCTAAGGCCAAAACCACGTAAATCAGACAAGCAGTTAATAAAATAAATACGATAAAATGAAAATCGGCGAAAAATGTGGTGAGGTCCCCCGAGCACACCGGTGCTCGGTGAAACATACCCCGGTAGTCACCGATAAAGTCCAAGTGTTTGTCCCTGTATTATTACAATAATAGTTTGCAGAAAATAAAACTAAACGATCCTACACTAAGCTACAGCTATCTGCGTGAAAATTCTGTGGCTCCCGCACTCCTGCTCAGCTCCTCGTGCTCTCCTGCAGTTCTATGCAAAAAAGAGCAGCCTCCGACTCTCACGGTTGCTTCGGCTTCCGAAAAAGCCACCTTGGTCCTCGGGTCCTCGCAAGAAATCAAACAAGAATGTATCAGACACATATTATTATAAAAATATGCAAATAAATCAGAGAAAAAATATATATACAACTATAAACAAAAAGCCGCAAAAAAGAAAACCGTGAAAAATAAAAAAAGACTACTAAGTTGTGCTCCCCAACAACGATGCCATTCTGATGAGCCGAAAATCCCTCCAAAATCCAGGTGAAGGTAAAATCAATCAAGGATTGTTGTGACCCGGATCTCAGAGATCGGACTCAACAAGAAAATAAACCACCAAAAGAGAATAATCAGTCAAAAAGCCGAATAGCGGTCTTGCTATTTATTTAACCTGGTATATATATATATATATATATATATATATATATATATATATATATAGCGACCAGGGTCGAACTCAAGGAGCACGGGTTGGCCAAGTAGCGTACGAAGTAGTCAGAAATGAATAAAATAAGAAAATGTATTTTTGGTGGATTTTATGTATTTTTATTTTTTTGTATTTTTAATTATGAAGAAAATAAGGGAAAAATAAGAAAAAGGGCACAATCAATGAATTATTAAACACACAAAACAACTCCAAAAATTACAATAAAATATTTTTACGTTTTATATTTTTAAATGTTTTTGGTAATTTTTCCAGAATTTTGTGATTTTTAGTTGATTTTATAAAAATAGAAAAAGACAAAAACAGTGAACTAATGTGCAGCCAGATTTAAAAGGCTAATTAAAAATATATAATTAGCCTCTAAAAATCTGGAGACAATTTTTATGAAAACTAGAAATAAAAACTAAGCAACAGAAAGCAAAATTGCATTTTTTTTATTTTTTTAGAATTTTTACTGATTTTTATAAGGTTTTTAGGCTTTTTCGATTTTTAGGAGTTTTATATATCCAAATGAAGTGAAAATTAGTCTTAAAGTAAACAACAAAACAAACAGTACCTAATTTTTTGTAATTTTTAGATGAGTTTTTATATTTTAATTGATTTTATAATTCAAACAATGACAAAAATAAGTGTTTTTTATTTTTTAAAAATACCAAACAACAACGAAAATGTCCCAAAAAATTAGTGAAATTTTTACACAGTGGCAGGAGCCACGTGTCCAAATTTCACCAAATTTGGAGTTGATTTTATATTTTATTCACTCACAAAACAAGGCACAGCACATAGGGACCAAAGTGCAAAGAAACCAAGTTCTAAGGGCTAAACAAAAACACGTGCGAAGAGTATAGGGGCTAAAACACAAATTTCACATGAAATTCGCACATGTTTCAATTTCAGTACGCACAGGGGTATATATGCAAATATTCAAAAGATAACTTCAATCCATAATAGACAGAAAACCCAAGCTCTTACATGCAATTAGCCCACAAAGCTCACGTGTCGATGCACGTGTTCCACACTCACACGGACTATGGTCCACAGTGCAAATTAACCAAAATAAAAACAACTACACTTAATATTTACAGGACTAAACTATAAATGCAGAAAGAACAGGGCCCTAAGTGATATTATCCCATTATTATGATCCACGGCTGAAGGGGGTCCACGTGTAAGATCTGACGGCTGTGGATGGTGGCTGCCTCTTAGGCTATGGATGTATCGGATTTGATCCTCAGAGGGATCAACAGTCGAAAGCCCCGAGCAGATGAATCATGGAGATCTAATCAGGAGCATGGGGTTCGATTGAACGATGCCGGAGAACCCTCGAAGAACAAGTCGCCGACGAGTTTCGTCGGTCCAATACGCACGACAGGAGGTCCTCTGTTGCTGCTGAGATGTGGGAATGGAAGCTCGAGGTCGTCCGCAGCTCGTGGTTTGCTCCGATGAGGCCGGGAGGACCTAGAGGGTCCCCGGCGACGTCGAGCTCCTGAAGCTCCTATCCTAAGTGGATGAGCCTCCAGATGAGGTCTCAAGCCTTGATATCTACACAGGAAGCAAGAGGGGTCGAGGGCAAACTGCCTCGACCCATTAGCGGATGAAGGGGGTGATCGGATGAGGCGGAGCAGGGGTCTCCGGCGAGGCGACGGCGGAGGAGACCTAAGTCTTGGTTCCGGGGCGAACCAAGATGATCATAGGGGCGTAGAAAGTGGAGAGGTCTTGTGAAGGTGATGCGACAGACGGATGATCATAAGGATGGTCGGAGGGGATTGGCCGACGGTGCAAAATCTAAGAATCAAGATTAAAGCTAATCTAAGCGATATCGAGGCTACCTGATGAGTGCAAATGTCTATGCTGGAGATCCTGGTCCTCCTGGGGTCGCCTCAATGGAGCGACGCCTCCAGAGTCTCGAGCTCGTTGATGGGCAGAGCACGGCGGCGATGACCACCGGATCTGAGGCTACTGGCCTTGGTCCTTGCTGCAATCGATCCCTTTCACTTGCTGTCACTCAGGGAGGAGGAAGGGAGGTCCTGGGAACCGAAGGGGATGGCCAAAGATACGTGAAAATGCGGCGGAGGCTCTGGCTTTATAGTGGCAGGGGTCCGGCAAGATTGTAGTCGGGCAAGCAATTGTGGTGCACGGATCTTTAGGAAGTATGGCGGGTGTGTGTCATGGATCATACGTCAACAATCGGAGCCCGGGGTATGGGTGAATGATGGTCGGATCGTGGCGCGAAAAGTCGGAGAAGTCGGGTCAGTGCGGAGTTCCGCGAGACTGGTGGTTTTGGGGGGAGAGTTGACCTGGGGTCAACAATCCCCTGTGGACCAATGGAAAAATTCCATTGGAAAATTATTTAAAAATTCATTTTAAAATAGTAAATGATTTTATTTCGAAAAATTTCCAAATGAAAAATGTTTATTTTTTTCAAAGTAATTTTTGGTGATTTTTATTTATTTTTTTGAAAATAAATTAATGTATATACATAGTATTATATTATATACAGGTATATGTACCTATGTATTTTTAAATTTTATTTTAATTGTTTTTTTGTAAAATTATCCCTATTTTATATTTTATTTATTTACAACATAAAACATGGGATTCTAAATAAATTTTATTTAATTTTTATTGTGTATTTACAAGGGCATAATATATATAGGTACTTATATACATGGTATATACAAGGGGAAGAGAGAGAGAATTTATTTTTGTTTTATTTTTATTTTTATTATTTTTGTTTTATTTTTATAAATATATACACATTATGAGGGACACGTAAATATTTTTATTTTATGAAAATAAAATATATACACTAAGAGGAGGTTTATGTACAAGGCAGAGTTGCCCTATCTCTCTCTCTCTACTTGTTTGATTTTTGCGGTCAGGCCCATGTTGAGCCCTCCCTTGGGTTTAGGTCACTCAATATTTATTCTAAATATTTGCCTCCTTTTCTTTTTTTTCTTTATTCCTTTATTTTTGTGTAAAAACATGCTAATTATGATTATTTACGTGAAGCATGCAATTTGACAATTCATTCTATTTACAAACATTTACATGGTATTTTACCTATACCTATTTATTTCACCCTTGTACATAACCAATAAAAATAAAATAAAAATTACAGTATATCCCAAATTTTATGTTATAAATAAATAAAAGGGATATTTACACCCATAACCCTGAGTAATATGGTAATTACCCCAGGAACCCTCGATAAATACGAATTACAACCATAACCTCGAATAACAGTTCCGCTTTACACCCATGACCTTCCGTTAGTTTAGCCTGTTAAGTCAACCAAATAGCTGAGTTAATCTAACCCATCATTGATCTGACGACTGAGGTTAATAAAAAAAGGAAGAAAAGGAAGTCCGCGTCCAGGGGAAGGGGGCTCGACTTGGACGGAAGCTGGGCACGGGAGCGGACTGTGAACGGGAGCAGGGCACAGGGGCTCCTCGCGGGAGGCGGGTGAGGGTCGAGCAGGAGCACCAGGCGGCGACGGGGAGGGGGCTCTATAGGCTTCGAGCACAGGCGGCGACAGCGACAGGTAGGGGTTCAAGGAGGAATCGGGAGGTGGAGGGGGAGGGGGTGGGGGCTTCCCCGAGGGTCGAGCAGGTGCAGGGGTGGGCGGGTGGAGGCAAAGGGAGGGGTGGGGGGCACAGGTCGAGGCCAGGGATTCTGCTGAAACTCCAAGTCCTCCGCCTTTACGAATGTCCCGTGGAACCCGTAAGGCACGCGTGACGGCAGCCGGACCGTCGCCTCCACCTGCATGCTCTTCGCATTCACAATCAGCAACTCCGACTTTGTCGTTGCCTCGTCGTGCACGAATGTGAGCACGTATCCGTCATCCTCGTCACCGTCGTCGTTTGGTAGGAAGTACGGCTCCCCGCCGAAGCGTCTTTCGCCGAATTGGAACCTCTTCGATTCCCCCGTGAAGAGTTCCACCTTCGCAAATCCTGATACACGTGGCCACGGCTCGGCGATCGTGAGGTACGCGTAGCGCGTGTGCCTCCCGAGATGGTTTCGGTTGACCATCCCCGCCTCCAGGTTCACCTAGAGGGTTTCGGGCAGGACGGCATGTCGTGATGACGCGTCGGTTTCCGGGTTGAGACGGATGATCGAAAGCACGCTCCGGAGGCTCTCGTCGGTGTCGTTGAAGACGGAGTCCGGTGGGGTCATGCACGAACCAATCACTACTATCTCCCCGGTCTCTGGCTCCTCCCATGCATTCCAGAGGTGGAAGAAGAAGCAATTCGGCACGTCCATGCACCGTATTCCGGCGGCGTCGACGGCGTGCTTCGGGAGGATCTCGAAGCGTGACGTATTGGTTCGATCGAACACTACTGGAGAGCCGTCGCGGAGCATCTCCCAGAGCTAGAACACCACCTGGTGGTCGGGGATCACTGCGTAATTCTCGGTGATTGCGAAGTCGTGCGTCATCGTCGGGCTCTCGATAGGGACCTCAAAGTCAGTGGACTTCCGATCGTTGGCGGAGAACCAGAAGTACCGTAAATATGGCTTCCGCACAACATCGTAGCTGAGCGTGAACATCTCACGCGAAACCGGATCGACCTTCGGGTGCGCGATCATCACGCACCCGAGCTGTCCGGCGAAGTCATGTCTCCCGATGGTTCTCAAGTCACCATCGCGAGTGACACGCACTTGATATGGGAGATCGTCCTCCGACATGGCGAGAAGGTGACTGTTGAAGTAGACCACATCGGCATTCGCGACGCCGATGCCTCTACAGTGGTCTACGAGGTCGAACGCGGCGCGTGCATAGAAAAGTAGTAGCCGTGCGATGCTGGAGTGACCATGGAGCTCCCCAATGGCTTTCGGGAAGATGGGTCGTCCGGCGGAGCGTTCTTGGATGAGTCGTTTCGTCTCGGTGAACCGGCATGCGTACGAGGCGGTGCTGGAGTGGAATTGGAGTATGTGGAGCATACCGTCGCCGTCGAAGAAGTGATGGCCAGCGGTTGGGGGGAAGAGGGGATTAGCACCATTACGGATATACGCGCCATGTATCGACGTGGGGATACGACCGGTGACGGAGGAGTAGGTGGTCGACGGGAGGAGGAAGGGGGATGGAGGTGGTCGGCGAAGGAGGTAGGGGAGGACGGGGTGGGTGCTGGAGGAAGGAGGGGACTCATCTTCTAAATAATGAAATTTAAAGGATAAAAAACGTAAATTGTTTAACGGATACTGTTAACTAGAACGTGACATTGGATGGAAGTTAACCCGAGGGTTAGGGGTGTAAGAGTTAAGTATTATTGGGGGTCCTGTGTGTAATTCGTATTTATCGAGGGTTCCTGGGGTAATTACCATATTACTCAGGGTTATGGGTGTAAATATCCCTAAATAAAATATGAAATTGTGGTATTTTGTACAAAAACAAACAAAATAAAAATTAAAATGAAAATAAATAAATATTTTATATATGCACATAAATAATATAATGTACATACCTTAATTTATTTTTTCAAAAAAAAATAAATATCACCAAAAAATAGTTTGAAAATAAAAAACATTTCTCATTTTGTAAATATTTTAAAATAAAATCATTTTCTATTTTAAATTTATTTTCTAAGTATTTTTACCCCTGGAATTTTGTGATTGGTCCACAGGAGATTGTTGACCCCCGATCAACTCCCCCTCCCGGACCAACCCGCGCCCGGATTCGTTTTGCGCCGCACTTCTCAAATTTTTTCCAATCCGATCTGAGGCTCTTTTTCCCCAATTTCTCTAACCGTCTTTTCTCCATGGATCAGTCACCCTCATGGATCCCTAGGAGAGATCGTATCTACATTGGTTTGTACACCCGTGCATGCTCAACCTCGCCACCTGGGACTTATTATAAAAGCTTCACCTTAATTCCCGGATCCGCATATCGTGCCGCAAACCCTCATTCTACCCAAATGAAATTCCCCTTGGTAACAACGACCGGAAGCACTCCTTTGTGGCCGTATTGAGGTGCTCTAGCTGTTGCTCAAGGTACGTCGCCGAAGCGCCGCCACGTTCGAGCCTTCCCGCCTGCCGCAGCATGGTCGAGGCGACGACCCCCTTCACTGCATCCTCCTGGAGCTCAGGATCGTCCTTGGACCCTCAGGTAGACTCCTTATCGAACCTAGTTCCATTTTATTGCAAACCCTTCATCGAACCTCCGCCAGCTCCGACCCAGCGGTCAGAGCTGCACCGATCATCCGTAGCCATTCAGATTGACTCCCTGTTCCATCGTCACCCTTCTTCCATAGTCCGATCATCTCAATCTTGGCTATCCGAGCCGAGATTGAGGTATGTTCCCTCCGCCACCTTCGCCGGAACCTACCTCCACCTCCCACCGTCGCTTCCCTTTGTTGTTCATCCAATAACCCCCGCTAAAGCAAGTCTCCGAGCGAGAGCTTTTGTGTGCAAGTCAAGGAGTGCAAGATTGCCCCCCAGATCGCATCTCCCAGGTCGTACCCCCCTTCTCGGAGATCTGACCGGCGGAAGCTCCATCTGCCACCGCCACCCGACGCTGAGGACCATCGCGAGACGAACCCCCCTCCTAATCATTCATCGGACGCTCGGAGCACCCCAGTCCTCCGGCAAACTTCGCCAGGGAGGAGTTCGTCGAGACGCCCTCTCCACCGTCACTGCATCTGGACCATTTGTGGCCTGCTCCTATATGGCCGTTAGATACCAGATATGATGGCCACGTACGCCCCATGTTTGCCATCTTGTCAGATCCGTTGGATGCGTCAGACGTCAGCATCGTCACCGCACATCGCAAACCACTCACCTCCCACCACTTGTCACCCACGTGAGCCATACACCTGTGGCTGGGTAATTTGCGTCGTCTCCCCCTGCAGTTTCTTCATGTTCCTATTTAGTCTGTTAAATAAATTAGTACACTGTAGACTATTTGCATGTGAGCCCCTATTATTTTCACTATTTACGTTTAGTCCTTCCTGTATGGTGGCACGTGCATTGTCACGCGTAGTTTTGGTGTAATTGCATTTATGTCCTCGGGCTTTTATTAAGGTTCTGATCTGATAATGTTGTTTTCATATTTGCACTTATGCCCCTATGAATGCTGAGTTTCGACATGTGCTGATTATTGTGTGAAAATTGCAAGTGACCCAGGAACTTTTAAAGCACGTTACCGTTTAGTCCTAGTAACCTGTTTTTCTTGCATTTTGGTCTCTCTAAGCTGGATGTCTTTGATTGCTTGAATAAAATATCAACTCTTATCCAAATCTCGTGAAATTTGGATACGTGGCTTCTGCCATGTTTTAAACATTTCATTGGATTTTTGGATTCGTTTTGTTTTCATTTGTTATTTTTAAAAATTCAAAAATCCCAAAATTTGCTTCTTTCAAGCTTCGAAAATCAACTAAAAAAATTAAAAAGCCTCTAAAAAATCCAAAAAAAATACTGTGAGTTTGTTTTGTCATGTGTTTCCTCCATCCAATTTTTGTTGATTTGGACTTATAAAAACCCTAAAAATTGAAAAAGACTAAAAAACTTAGAAAAATCATTAAAAATTCATAAAAAATCAAAAAAATGCAATTTCAGTTTTTGTAGCTATTATTTTACTCCTACTTTTCATAAAATTGTTGTTGGAATTTTATAGGCTATTTATATATTTTTAAATAGCCTTTGATTCTGGATGCACAGTAGCTTTCATTTTTCACCTTGTTCTATTTTTATAAAATCAACTAAAAATCATAAAAATCTAAGAAAAATAACAAAAACATCTGAATATTTGCAAAAACCTAAAAATATTTTTTGTTCAATTTTCTAACATGGTTTAGTGTTTAATTATTGTTGGTGTGTGCCTGTTAGATTTCCTTTATTCATTTTCTTAATAATTAAAAATTCCAAAATATTTTAAAAATCCACCAAAAATACTCATGTTTGATTTCCGACTACTTCCTAGCCATCGCATTCCGTGTTCCTTGTGTTTGACCCTGGTAGCTATACCAGGTAAAATAAAATAGCGAGACCGTTATTCGTTTTATTTGCTTGATTTATATTTGGTGGTCTTTCTTCTTCTTGATTGAGTCCGGCCTGAGGGGTTGAGGTTGCGAGGACCATTGATACCTCTTATCCTTAGTCGCTCGGGGCGCAGATCAGAATGGCACTGTTGCCGGGGAGCACGGTTTAGTAGTCGGTTTTCTTTTTCGGCTTTTTATCTTTGCTTGCATTTTCTAGCATTCATTTTTATTCCATTTTTATCATATTTTTATAATAATATGTGGATTGACACATCTCTGTTTGATTTTCTTGCGAGGGCCTGAGGACCGAGGCGGCTTTCTTCGGGAAGCCGACGCAACCGCGATATTCAGAGGTGGCTTCTTTTCCGCATAGAGCCGTAGGAGAGCACGAGAGAGGAGAACAGGAGATTGGGAGCTTAGATTAGAGTAGTTTAGACTTAGATTAGTTTTTATTTCCTGCATTATATTATTGTAATAATATAGACTCTTAGAGACTCTTGGTGTTTATCGGGGTCTGTTTCACCGAGCACCGATGTGCTCGAGGGACCTCACCGTGATTTTCGTTGGTTTTCAGTTTTCACCATATTTTATACTTCTGATTTTTGAGGATTTAACCTTAGCCGTAGGATTTTCTCTGATTGTGACGTAATTAATTAAGGCCCAACCCTAATTATCTATCTGTGCCTATAGTTCGATAATTGGACCTAATTAATTAAATCACAAAGAAAAAGTCGGATTAATTAGGCTCGAGTGCACGTGATGTGAGAAACCACATACAACGCGTGCAGGATCCGTTATGGTGGACACCGAGTGGTTTCCAAGATCGGACTCAGGACCTAGCTTGATTACCTGACTACTGTGCTTCTCATGTAGAACTGCTTCGTCTAAGTCTGTTTTCCTCGTGCATCATATAGGAAGTTTAATTATTGTCTTTACTTTTATGCACGGATCACTCTTCATGTAGAGAGTTGGAGTCAGGTACGCATTTCTTACTCTGCAAGCATCATCGTGTTTGATCGCGCATCGGCTATTTCACCTTCTCCCCCAGTTTTTGAACTTAAAATAACCAGGAGAATCGAAAAATTCGTTAGGCATTGTTTGATCTGAAAAATATAAAAACTATAAAATTGGAACTGCTAAACACACTTGACCTTAAAAGACACCTCAATTAAAAATCTATCTTGGGAGAGTAATCTCCTCATTGTTTGGTTTGGATGAGAGAGAGAGAGTGACCCGCACACTAGGCTAAAGCCACATCTGATTTCCGAGCAGACTACCGGCCTTTTATACGGGACAATCTGTTGGGAGTATTGGATTCCTATCAGCTCGTTTAATCGCTCTGAAAGACTATTTGATCACCTAATAAAAACTGACAACATAATTGACCGAGCCTTTACGATCTTCAGCTCCGCATTGAGTAGGTGAATCGGGGGTTTGCTTTCTCATCTCGTGTGTTTCAAGATCTCATCCGCATTCACTCGCCATATCGAGATGATGAGCAGGAGGTCTCTTAGGTAGTCCTTGGCTGCACCGCTTTCCAGCACTCCATCTCGCTCATCTAGGTTGGTTCGTGAGAGCTGAGACCCGCTCTCCGAACCTGAGTTCGATTCCATCATGTTCCCCCTTGACCAACCTTCTACTACCAGTCCTGAGGTACCAGTGCCCGATCAGAGAGAGCAGCAGCCAGTTGATTTATCGGCACCTGTGTTTGGGTCTTTTACCTTTGCAGAGACCATGGCCAGCAGCGAGGACCGCACCGATGGACCTAGAGCAGACATATGCGTTGGACCAGGGTGTGATCAACAACACCCTGTTACCTCCCTTGAGACGATGCAGAGATAGATTCGAGATCAGGGGGCTTTCATGGTTGAGATGCGTCGGAAGATGGAGAGACTGAGAGCAGACAGAGATCAGCCGAGAGGAACAAGAGAGGGAGACATTCCAGACAGAGATCAGCTTGAGGAGCCAGTCCAGCCAGCACCACCGGCCAGACCTATGCGGGAGTCGCACAACCCCGGATTGATGTTCACATACACATGGATTGTGCTGCCAGCGATTGTGGGGGACTTCAAGTTCCCCCCTCAGACGATTCAGCTTCTTCCCCGCTTCCACGGGCTTGCGACTGAGGAGCCACACCTCCATCTCCAGGAGTTTGAGATGATCTACAGTACAGTCCATGATCGGCATGTGGATGAGGACACAATCAGGATGATCACCTTTCCGTTCTCCCTCATAGACAGAGCATCCAACCGGTTGAAGCATCTAGGGAGATTTGTTACCACTTGGGAATAGCTCTGAACCGAGTACTTGAACAAGTACTATCCACTCGGTTGGAAGAATGCAGCTAGGGCCTTGATCAGCAACTTCTCCATGCTCCCCAATGAGCAATTCCACGAGGAATGGGAGAGGTTCAGAGAGCTTACATATCGGTCCCCCCATCATGACATTTCGAAGCCCAACCTTGTTCAGAGCTTCTTCTGCGGGCTTACACCGCAACTGCAGGGGTTAGTGAATGCATCCTGTGGAGGCTCGTATTTCGCCAAGGATGAGGATCAGGTCTGGGACATCTACGAGGAGATGGCTGAGAACTACACGGTGATGTCTCAGACCCGCCTCTACACTCAGGGGAGACCCCAGCCACAGATTGTGTCCTATAAGAGGATAGAACGGGTCGATGCCGGTCCTTCTACTTCATCAGCGACAGCAGCACAGGCAGAGTCGACAGCCGCCGACATGGGTATCATCAACGAGAAGCAGGACCAGATCGAGTTGATAGATAAGAAGTAGTGCCAGGGCATGATGCAGATCGATCAGATGGCACAGACGCTGAGTGACCTGAAGACACGGATCATGTGTCTCCATGAGGCACAGACAGCTTCTTAGCCCCGTCTCAGATCATGGGCAGACACTGGAAGCAACAGCAGTTCGGCCCAGCCCTCCGCCTAGTACCGACAGGTTCACCTTGTTCAAGTGGATCCCTACTAGCCACAGTAGCAGTAGTACGTCCAGTCGTCACCATCTGAGGACAGTCAGATGGTAGTGTATCAGCCGGACCAGCCCTTGGAAGTACTCCCCCCACTCACTTATGAGCCAGAGCCATTGATGGATGTCAACGGGATATGGTATGATCGACCCTAGCCTGGGATCCGACAAGACCATCCCGGATTCCGTTGGATGACCGGAGGTACCAATTCCCAGCAGCAGCCTCCAGTTCAAGGTAGCCAGTACGGCCAGCAACGAGAGCAGCACCAGCAGCCCCAGGTCCCATCACAGCAGCAGCAAGCACATCATCCCTACCAGCAGGGAGAGCAGCATGGTCCTCGTCCCTATCAACAGGGACAGTCGTGGAGGCAGTAGCAGCAGCCTCGGCAGTATCACTTGTTATACCCCTCTCACCTTCCACCGCAGCAATAGCCTCACTTTTAGAGAGGCCACCCGTCAGGTTCTCATGGGCCCACCTATGAGAACCCCGCTTTTGACGATCTAGCCCGCCTCATGACCGAGCAGCAAGCCACCTTCCGACGGGAGATGGACGAGTTTTGACAAGAGATGAGGGAGTTTGTTAGAGGGAAGGCCACCATTCCTGCCCAGATTGAGCCGAATCCAAACAACCTCAAGAGGATGTCTGAGAAGGTAGAGTTCACAGAGGTTACCACTCCAAATGCTTCACTTAGTGATATTACTGCATACATGTTTGATGCTTATTTTGTTATACTTAGGAGCGGTAGGATGCTAGAAGGTGGCGCCTCATCTGAGCGACGACCCCATGCAGCTTCAGTAGCGCCAGATGAGGAGGAGAGCGGTGCCGATGCCGCTAGAGATGATGATGATTATGACGGTGGTGCTGACACTACTAAGGACGTTGATCCAGCCGGTGGTACTGAGGTCGTCGTTTCACCAGATCCAGGAGGAGGTGGTACTGATGCCACCATTGTTGCTGAGCAAGAGCGCGGTACTGATGTTGCTATTCCAGATGCCGAGGGTGGTATTGAGGCCACCATTTCCAGTTCTTCTCCCATTGCCTTTCATTCAGTTCATGTATCTCAGGATGATTCTGTGAATAAAGGAAAGGGTTTGTTATTTGTGGATACATCTGTATTGATTGATGATTTATGTATGGATTCTACTTTGCATGAGCAGCATAGACCCTATCCTAGTCCTTCATCGGAGAAGGACCCAGCCGTCCCTTTCCCCAAGCACTCTGCTTGGCTAAGGGGACCAAAAAAGATCGAAAAAATTACACCAACTAGAGTTCAGCCAGCAGATGATGGACCGATTTCACATTCAGCTGACTCTATGGGAGACCTTGGAGCACAACCCTCTCTTCTAGAAATCCCTTAGAGACAGGACCACCATTCGGAGGAAGAGGAGGAACCACCAGTCTGAGATCCATGTACTCACTCGCCACTTGCTTCGCCATCCAGAACCATCTTCTAGCCAAGAGGCCAGATGCGGGAGTGCCTTATGTCAGATGCCATATTCACGAGCAGAGGTTTGACCGTACTCTATTAGACAGTGGGTCTTCGATCAACCTATTTCCGACAGCCTTACTCGACCGGTTCGAGTTGGGACCTCTACGACAGAGCAGGACGGTCCTTCAGTTTGTTGATCGATCTGTCAAGAGGCCGAATGGGTTGCTGAAGGATGTTGTCGTCACGAGTCAAGGCATGAAATTCCCCGTGGACTTCGTTGTGTTGGACATGGAGATCCTTGAGTCCGTGACTGATACCCCCATCATTTTAGGACGCCCGTCCTTGGCCACAGCCAAGGCAGTGTCCGATCATGATAGCGGGAAGGTATACTTTCATGTCGAGGGCGAGAGTATACAAATAGAGACGATCGAGGAGACTAGAGCCAGAGATTCAGCTTGTTCATAGCCGCCTTCAGATTCAGAGCAGATGATAGAGGCAGAACAAGACATCCACCAGGACTGTGATTTTGTGATTACAGATGATGAGGTAGTTTGGTCCGATCCAGTTTCACGAGCCATCCTCTCACCTTCAGAGTCTGCTGATGCACATATGCCAGTAGAGGAGAGCTTGGAGAGCACATTCCTGGTCCAGAATACATTTCAGGAAGTAGAGCTGATTCCCGATCGCGAGGCAGATGATTCATTTGATTCAGATTCAGATCCCTCGAAGTCAGACATAGATTGGGCAGAGTTTGATGACATGATTCATTGTCTGATTTCCCCAGAGCCTACAGTTAGAGTGGAGACTGATTCCATTCAGAGTAGAGACACACCAGAAGAGCAGTTTCCACCAGATTCAGATTTTCAGCGAGAGTCCTCATTTTTCCATGCAAATTTGGTCGCATTCACTCAGACATTTCAGGAGGCCAGATCTGCCAGCTCCTAGTTGCCCAGAGCGGAAGACCTTGCCGCAGTCACTGAAGTATAGGTTCCTTGCGGGTGAGCATGAGATGCACCCAGTCATTATCTCAGCCGATTTGACTGGAGAGCAAGAGTCTCATCTTATGGAGATTCTTGAAAAGAACTGCAAGGCGATAGGATGGAGCGTAGCCGATCTCCAGGGGATAAGTTCGGCCCTGTGCTCCCACCATATCTATCTTGTGGAGGACGAGAAGCCGTCGCATGAGTGAAAAGCGAAGAAGCGAGAGCCGCTAAATTGTGGTCTGACAACACGGA
Organism: Ottelia alismoides; assembly: GCA_037367405.1. Classification (NCBI taxonomy): domain Eukaryota; kingdom Viridiplantae; phylum Streptophyta; class Magnoliopsida; order Alismatales; family Hydrocharitaceae; genus Ottelia; species Ottelia alismoides. Next base: position 494,403 of record JAZKJV010005087.1, on the reverse strand, counting down.
CTCATTGTCGCTGATGCGACTACTCAATCCTCTTCGTTTGTCAACAATTAACCCACACAATCAATAAAGCAATCAATAGCAAGGATTAAAATTTATTATACCCTACTAACAAAGTACAGTGGCAAGCAAGTAGGGGTCGAACACAGGAAGCAAGGGTGTAGAATATAGACAAAAATCCAAACCTAGGTCTAATGAACCACTTAGCCCAACTAATTTTTTTATGGGTTTTTAATTTTTAATTTTTTTTTAATTTTTTAATTTTTAATTTTTGTCTTTTTATTTTTAATTTTCTAAGTTTTATAATTTTATAATTTATATTTTTCTATTTTCTTTTTTTCAATATTGGAAAATTAAGACAATGTAATAGAAAAGAAGCTAGAATATTAATAAAAATATGCAAAAATAGTCAAAAATTCAGAAATAAAATATTTTTGGTCCTTTTATATTTTTCTACTGTTTTTGTGATTTTTGGGTAATTTTCAGATTGTTTTTGGTATTTTTAAATAATAAAAAAAACTAAAACAGTGAACAGTGTACTGGCTGTGAGAAAAATGGAAATTAAAAATAGACAACAGCCACAAAATTTTTGCAAACTATTTTTCAAATAAAAATAATGAAATATACAACAAAAAGGAACTGAGTTTGTGATTTTTGGAGTTTTCTAGGATTTTATATATTTTTTTGAAGTTTTTGAGTGTTTTTGAATTTTTAGTGTTTTCTTTTGAGATTTTTCGTGATTTTTGGATTGAAAATAAAGTAGGTCAAAACACACAACAGATAATATTTTTGGAATTTTTTAAGACTTTTAATATTTTTTGGCATTTTCTAAGCTAGACAGTGCTGAAACAACGTGTTTTTGATTTTTAATAAATATAAAAATACAATAAAATTGAAAACCAAAAATATGGCGTGAAAGTAGAAGCAAACATGAGCTTAAACCTATTTTTTTGAGAATTTTTGGCAATTAAAGGGGGTGTGAAATAAATAGACTAAGCACACAAAAACCCTAAGCCTCGCAGGGGTATAAATGCAATTATCGAAACATTTAGGGACTCAGGTGCAAAATCCACAAAAAGACACGCGCGAGGCACGCATTCTGCCATTCACAGGGGCATAATTGTAATTAATGAAAACTGGCTGGGAATACATGCAATTTATCCAAAAACATATTTCATTAACTACGCACAGGGATGTAATCGCAAATAAATAAAAGTTCAGGACCAAATATGCAAAATACCCAAAAGTCACGCACCCCTATCACGTGAAGTGACATGGCGTGGACCGAAGTGCAAATATGAAAAGTACAAGAACCTAAGTGCAAATATTACCAAAGTTTTTAAACTTCAGACGAAAGTTTTTAGATTAAAAAGTAAATACAAAAATGCTTGGGCTGAATGCAAAATACCCAAGCTTCCGATCGTGCGGCCGATGGAGATTCACTTAGACACGTGGCGAGCATCGAGCGGCCGGTACCCCTTCGTCCTGGATGGTTAAGATTAGATCTTGGGTTATTGATCCAACGGCGGGGAGCAATAGGCGATCGGACGGCTGGTGTAGCGTCTGGAGATGGCGTCTAATCCAACGGCGGGGGGGGGGGGGGGGGGTTCACGAAGAACACCTCCCCGGAGAGATTCGATCAGCGCTTGCGGCCGACACACGGCCGCTCCGGCCCCCGGATCAAGGGCAAAAGGTTCTTGGAGGCCTTCCGCGTCTGATGGTGTCCTCCGGCAAAGCGGAGGCAGCGTGAGTGGTCGGGCGGGGTAGACGACCTGGGCGGCTGTTCCTGGAGCTTTCGATGGTCGACGGAGCCTTCTCTTGGGCTCGGACCTGCAAGGTTAGATCCTCAAAAACCAGGCGAGAAAAATGGTGGGGTCTGATGGTGCAATGGAAGCGGGATGTGGCTCGGATGGTGAGCTTCAGCGAACGGCGGAGATAGGAGCTCCGTGGACTCGATCTGGGCGAGATCGAGGCGAGATGATGGGTGGAGCGGAGCGACGGAGTGAAGGGAGGAAGGATGGAGGTGATTTGGGCGGCGATCGACAACTGGAATGGCCGGAAACGACGGGCGGAGCTCAGCTCCGCCGTGGCTTCACTTGAAGATTCATGACGCTCGACGAAACGAAAAGCTAAACTGCTAAAGACCTAACCTAATCTAGGCTAAAGCTACAAGAAAATGGAAAAAGAAGAGGGAGAAGCTCACCGGAGACGGAAGTGGATGGCTTCGGGCGGAGCTTCGGCGAGGGTCGAATCACTTCGATTGTACACCAAATACCTCGAACGCAGGCTCGATTCGACTCCTGCTGTCACCAGGAGCACGAAGGGCTAGGGATTTGAGGGTGAAAATTGCAGAAGAAGGATTAGGTTTGAATCGAAGTCCGGGGTGCTCTTTTTAAGGGTTGACGGATGGTGGGGGAAGAACGAGGTCCAGCTGTGGCTACTGTGGCCCTTCGACCAAGGTTGCGCAAGGGCGGGCATGCCCATGGATCGAGGATCAAAACTCACGAAGAGTTTATCATGAGTTGATGCAAGATGGAGCCTCGAAAAAATGGAGAAAATAGGGGTCAGACGCAACTCTGACAAGGCTACAGGGCAAGGACGACCAGTTGACCGAAGTCAACTGGGGCTGAAACCTGGTTGGTCCACGTGGACCAACCAGGAAAAATCCCTGATTATTATTTAGTTAATTCATTTAAAAATAGAAATAAGCTGAATTAAATAATAATTATAAAAAAAATATTTGTTATTTTATGTAGTATTTTATTAAGATTTTTAATTATTTTTATGAGGCCTATATTTACTAGTTCACTTTTTAGCCCTTTATAGGTATAATATCTATATATTTGAGTATTTGATTTTTAATTTGTTATTTTAATTTTATTATTTTTATTTCTTATTTTATAAAATTATAAAATTCTTTTATGTACACAAATATATTTTTATTTTATTTTTCTGGTTTATTTTGTATATTTAATAAATTATAAGAGTATGTTATATAGGTATGAGTATAGGTATTATACCTGTATGATCTATACTTGTTGATTTTTATTTTGAGTTTTCTTTGTACTTTTGTTCTGATTTTAATGTACATAATTATTATAAGTAATGTTTACAACATTATAAAATTATAAAAATAATGAATAATTAATAAATTGAATATTTTATTCTGTACACTTATACAAGGTGGATCCAAAACTCAACTTTCAAACTGTGGCTCCGCCAAATGCGAAACCACCGCCATCAAATAGATTATTTTATTCTATACAGAATTAAAGGTGAGTTTGCTGCATTTGGAGTTTTCATTTGTGAGATACGGGTCTGGGAAGTTGGGATTCTGGATTTTTATTCATACCATAACTTTTTATCTGTACATTATTTTTTAGTGAAATCAATTTTGTATTTTTCTTTATTTAATTATCTACAACTTTCATGTACAAAGTTTCTTTATTTGATGCACAAAAAGTGGAACCAAAAATAGGTCCAAGATTGAATAAAGAATGAATTAATAAATATAGGTAATTGGCCCTTATCTCCCCCTACTTTATTCCTTGTCGACCTATTCATCAAGATGCCTAGGTCTCGGGGTTTCGGGTCATAAAATATTTACAATATTTTATTCTTTTTCTTTCCTTTTATTTATTCTATAATTTTGGCCTTAATTACAGTATTTTATACACTATTTAGATGCACATGCATGAATGCTAAGATGATGGAATTAATGCTCTTTACAGGCATTTGCTAGGGTTTTTGATGCCAAAATGATAGAATAAAGATGATGAAATGTGGATTCATCATCCCCCTATACTTTACCTTTGCTAGTCCCTAGCAAACACTTATGCAATAAGTGTAAAAAGAAAAAAAGAAAAGAAAAAGAAGAACTTGGATTTAATTTGATTATCAAACTTGTCTTCACAAAATCAAAATTTGGAGCTTAAGTTGGACCTTTGGAATTTTAGTGCGGGTGGAACCTTATTGAGACCCGTGTTTGAAATTCAACAGTCCTTGAGAATCCCAAAACTCTGTTCAAGTCTCCTCAATAGCCAGGTCAGAAATACTTCAACTCATACGCAAACTCTTACGACTATGAGTCTGACTCGTACAGTGTAAGTGATATGTAGTTCCCCACCTCAGAAGTAACAAAGAAACAACCTCCCCCACCCTGGTAACTCTAATGCCTCGGTCTAGCAACTCTTTCCTCGAGAAGCGGGGTATTCCCTTCTAAGTTCAAGTGCAATCAGCTCGAGAAGAGGGGGAATAAGAGGTATAGATTTTGGGAGCACAACCAGTGTAGCTAAGTCTCCCGCTGCAAGCTTCATGAGATGTAACATGGATACCATACGCTTTTGCTTTATTGGACTATATACACTCCGGTGGGGTTATTAATTTTTCAATCCGACTTTCCACTTTTTTGGAGTTCTTTTTTTTTGTTTTTTTTGTTTTTTTTAAGTGCATCTGTACAACATATCTACATGGTGCAGCATATATACAAGAAATTTTCCTCTTGAGCCAGTAGACTATCCCTCTTTTGAAGCTTTATTGCAACCCACGGCTTCTGTCTTTAGCCTTCATCACCACTAGACCAAGTTGAGGCGCACTTCCTTCACTAGAAGAAGAAGAGAGGTTCCGCCTAGAAGTACTACCCTCATATGCTACCCCAAGCCAATGGAAACTGCCTCCTCACCACCTCATCCGTGGAGAGCTATGTGAAAGGTGCAGGTGTCCAAGTTAGGTCATTATCAACAAGAGTCGTGCGTGTGCTCCGAAATACTCTACTTAAGCAGTCAAGAATCCATTGAACCAAGTCCCGTGATCCTCAAAGAATTAAGTCAACTAGACCTGAAGTACCTCAAACCCAGTTCCTATAAGGTTCCTGTTATTAGGTAGATTTTAAGGTCCAATCAAGCTCCAATCTCCGGATTTCACTAGACTCATTCAACTATCAAACTCAATCTGAAAAATGCGAATGCTATGCAATGCTATGCAGAATGCAGAAAATATTTTTGTGATGCAATTTTCAAGATTTTTGAACTTTTTATGGATTTTTGAAAAGATGATGCATGCATTTTTTTGTATTTTTCAGAAAGAAATTTTTCAAATATTTTTGGATTTTAGTTTTGCAAATGTTTTTGGGATTTTTGAAAACAAAAGATTTTTGGCTGAAAACTAGGTGAAAATATGTACACGGGAGTGCTTCTTTATATATACAAGAAATGGGTTTTAAGAATTTACAGGGTAAGTAATCAATTTTATAAGTACATATATATATAGTGGATTTTGGTGTGATGTAAATATTCCTCAAACTTATTTGACACAAGCTTTTTCACACAATTTTGAAAACTATAGTCCAAAATAATGTTTACAAACATTTTATAAACATGTACACACATTTGAAAATCATTTTGCAATCGGTTTTCCAAACAATATATATATAGATTTTTCACATATTTTTGCAACCATTTTTCAAACCATTTGCAAATCATTTTTCAAACATTTTATTTCACACAAAGAAAAGATGTTTTACAAACCACACATTTTTACAAAGGTTGAAAACATGTAACAAAATGTTTTGCAAATAGTTTTCAATAAATGTTCACAAAGATTTTCAAACTATTTTTCAAACATTTTGCAAAAAACATTTTCACCTGATTTATTATCAGTAGTTACAAAAAGAGTTTGAGGAACAAACACCTTTTTATTAAGATTTTTAATGAATTTTAAAGAATTATTAGCCATATTATTAAGAAAATACGAAAGTACAAGTTATGTTTAAAGTATGTACGTAGTATAGACGACCCCCCTATACTTAGCTTGAGCTATGTCCTCATAGATCGGAGAGAAAAGAGAAGACATAACTCGTACTGAGTATAGGAAAATCTAAAGAATAAATGAACGAAGAAACGAATGAACGAATGAGAAGTTGACCGTTCCCCCTATACTTAGGATCAAATAATCCTAAGTATAGCAGACTGTACACAAGGCAGGGAGGGTCAAGGGTGGGAATGAACAGATCGTACTCAGATTGTCTCCCCCCATACTTATGGTAAGGTATCCCTAAGTATAGACAAGAAGAGGAGACAATGGAGAGGATCGAAAAGAATAGAATTAACTCGGGGTACACACCCCCCCCCCATACTTAGGACAAAGTACGTCCTAAGTATAGAAAACTGTCAACAAGGGGCGACACCTTTTTGGTAGATTAAGAAAATAGAAGAGAAAAAGAAGAAAAGAAGAAAAGGGATGAAAGTGGATATGAGCAACTCGGGATGCGTATCCCCCCTATACTTAGGATAGAGTACATCCTAAGTGTAGCAATGATGAAAGGGATGGCATCAATTCGGTAGAAGAGATAAAAGACATTGAAAAGAAGAAGAGAAGAAAAAGAAAAAGATAAAAAATCATTCAAAAATGTTTTGTTGTGCTTCGCTTTTCTCTGCTTCTTTGGAGATATTCAGCTCATCCTCATAGATTACTTGAACTGAGTCAACGACAGCCATGAATGTATCATGTTCAAGGTATGGCTTCAGAAGCTATCCATTGACTACAAATGGATGTGCGTCAGCTGACAGATTGGATATCAATACACTTCCGTTGTCACGCACCTGCCTAACCAAAAACGGCCCAGTCCACTTGCTCTTCAATTTGCCTGGAAAGATCTTCAACTTTGCATCGAACAACCACACCTTTTGACCTGGATCAAAGGTCTTGCGACGGATATGCTTATCATGCCATGTTTTGACCTTCTCCTTGTACATTAGGCTGTTGTCATATGCGTAATCTCTGAATTCCAGTAATCTGTTCAGATCCAGTTTCCTATTCTTTCCTGCCTGTTTGGAGTCCAGATTACAGATGTTAATGGCCCATAAGGATTTGTGAATGAGTTCCACGGGCAAATGACATGGCTTGCCATATACAAGGTGGTAGGGAGACATTCCCAAGGGTGACTTGTACGCTGTTCTGTAAGCCCAAAGAACGGAATCAAGCAGCTGAGACCAGTTCTTGCGATCCGGACGCACGAGCTTCTGTAAAATTGTCTTGATCTCCCTGTTTGAACATTCAGCTAAGCCATTGGACTGCGGGTGGTAGGGTGAAGCAATACGATGCTCAATGCAGAATTCTTGGGTCAGCTTCTTCACCTCTGTATTTATGAAATGGCTACCCCCGTCAGATATGAGAATCTTGGGAATCCCAAACCGTGCTATGATGTGATCTCTCAAAAATCGACAGACAGTCCTACTGTCGGCGGCTCGGGCGGGAATAGCCTCCACCCATCGACTGACATAATCGACAGCAAGCAGAATATACTCATACCCCTGACTGTTAGGAAACTGGCCCATAAAGTCAATGCCCCATGCGTCAAAGACATCTGAGATCTGAATGTATTTCAGAGGCATCGTATCTCTCATTCCTATGGTTCCACCCATCTTCTGGCAGTCAGTGCAACATTTGACATACTCATCTACATCTTTGAATAATGACGGCCACCAGAGGCCACTTTGAAGAACTTTTGCTGCCGTCCGTTTGCCTGAATGATGTCCTCCAGAATCTTGATCATGACATAAAGCGAGGACACTTGGAACTTCCTCCTGAGGAATGCACCTTCTCCAGATACAATCTGCTCCCTCACGAAACAGATACGGGTCTTCCCACTGGTAGAAATGGATTTTAGACAAGAACCTGTCTATTTTAAATTTAGGCCAGTCTTGTGGGATTTTCTTGGTAACTAGATAGTTCACAATGTCCGCATACCAAGGAAGTGAGGCGACAGACAGAATTGACTCATCTGGAAAGGTTTCTGTGATCGGCTGCAGGTTCAGTTCAGGAGACTCTGGTTCAGGAAGCCTTGATAGATGATCGGCCACTACATTCTTTACCCCAGGTTTATCTCTGATTTCCAAGTCGAATTCCTGGAGGAGAAGGATCCACCGAATGAGACGTGGTTTGGCGTCCTTCTTCTGTTGTAAGTACCGAATGACCGAATGATCAGTGTAAATGATTACTTTGGACCCAAGGAGGTATGATCTGAACTTTTCCAAGGCAAAAACTACCGCTAGCAGCTCCTTTTCAGTGACAGTGTAGTTCCTCTGGGCATCATCGAGCGTTCGGCTAGCGTAGTGAATCGCAAATGGTACATTATCTTTCCTCTGTCCTAGTACAGCTCCGATGGCATAATCTGACGCGTCGGTCATGATCTCGAAAGGCTGAGTCCAAATCGGTGGCTCTAAAATAGGGGCCTGCGTGATGAGCTCTTTCAACTGATTAAAGGCAAGGAGCACACGGTCGTCTACGATGAATTCATTGTCCTTGCCGAGCAACTCAGTCAACGGTCTGGCCAGTTTACTGAAATCTTTGATGAAACGTCGGTAAAAACCGACATGGCCCAAGAATGACCGGACTTGCTTGATGTTTGTAGGTGGCTCAAGTTTGGAAATCACATCCACCTTAGCTGGGTCAACCTCCATGCCACGTTTAGAAACAACGTGACCCAGCACGATTCCTTCGGTCACCATGAAATTGCTCTTCTCCCAGGAGAGCACAAGATTTACTTCGCAGCACCTCCGTAAGACTCGGTCTAGATAGTCCAGACATTGATCAAATGAATCCCCGTAGACCGAAAAATCGTTCATAAAGACCTCGAGAAAGTTGCCCACCATATCGGCAAAAACTGCAAGCATACACCTCTGAAATGTGGTTGGGGCATTGCAAAGCCCGAACGGCATCCGTCTGAAGGCATACGTATCAAAAGGAAAGGTGAACGTGGTCTTCTCTTGGTCTTCAGGAGCAATAGCAACTTGATTATACCCAGAGTACCCATCCAAGAAACAGAAATATTCCTTCGCGGCCAATCTCTCCAAGATCTGGTCGATGAAGGGTAGCAGAAAATGATCCTTCTTGGTAGCGAGATTGAGTCTTCTGTAGTCTACGCACACTCGCCAAGAAGTCGGTACTCTGGTGGCAATCTCCTCTCCTTTGTCATTTTTTACAATGGTGATCCCCGATTTCTTGGGCACTACATGCAGAGGGCTCACCCATTTGCTATCGGAGATGGGATAGATGAATCCCACGTCACACCATTTCTGGATTTCTTTCATAACCACCTCCCGCAGGTTCGGATTTAATCTTCTTTGCAGTTCACGAGAGGGTCTGCAGTCTTCTTCCAGAAAGATGCGGTGCGAACAGAGTGGCGGATTGATCCCATGGAGATCGGACGTTCGCCAGCCTATCGCCTTGCGGTTGCGTTCAAGAACCTCCATCAGACGAGATTCTTGATCTTCGGTCAGATGTGCATTAATGATGACCGGGTACATGTTTGGTTCTCCCGCAAGGAAGGCATACTTCATGTTGGAGGGTAAGGGTTTTAGCTCTGGAAGGGTCTGAGCTACTTCAGTGGTGACCTCAGCTATTAGTGCAGGTGGTGATTCTCTCAACTGTTCGGTGTCCACCATAATCTGTTCTGCTTCTTCCCTCAGATCCTGACAAAATTTCTCAATAATATCATCTTCATCAAAAAATGCTTCAACCTTCGGCTCTTGGTTCTGAAGGCACATCACCCCCACGGGAGTATCATGTAGCACATCAGCAAGTTCCTCATCCTGATTGATAAAGGGGAATTCGAATGCAGTCTCCACTTCCTCCTCGGGGCAGAGGAGCTCATGGATCTCATTGTCGTCCAGAAATAAGTTGGTATCTTGAATTTTTGCTAGAAAATCGCAGTCTTCATCATGCTCAATCACCCTTGCACATGACGCAGATGTCTGTCCGCTGGTGTTCCCTCAGACAGGGTCTCTACTTTGATAGTTTCATTCCCCGCGCCAAAAGTGATTTCTCCTATCCCATAATTGACTACTGCGTTTGATGTCCGCAAAAATGGTCTTCCCAGTATGATCGGGGTAAGGAGTAATGGAGAGGGGACGTCCATATCTAAGACCACAAAATCGGCCGAGAATGACTTTCCCTGAACCGTGACGATTACGTTCTCCAACATGCCCCTAGGTCGCTTGACTGACTTGTCTACAAACTGCAAGATCATCTTTGTAGGCTTGAGCGGTCCTAGCCAGAACTCCGTGAGCAGTGACGCAGGCATCAAATTGACAGAAGACCCGCTGTCGAGAAGTGTTCGTTCAAACTCTTGATTGAACATCTGACACCGTACAAGAGGTGCTCCCATATCTGGCTTTTTATCCGGGAGGTTGCTGATGGCCTTGACGGTGGCCATTGTGAGGATGTGCTTTTCGGATTTGCCACTCTTGCTTCTGGAATTGTGGGGGTTCGGTCTGCGCTTGGTTGTGCATGCCTCTTTCAATCCTTTTTTCACGGCTGGCATGTACTCAAGAGCTTTCATCAATGGCATATTCAGCACTAAATTCTGAATGATTTCAATGATGGCAGGATCAGACAAAGCACTTTTCAAATTTTTCATTTTTTTGTGTTTTTTCATTGCTTCAGGAAAAGGAATATTTATAAAATCTTCACCAATATTATTCAAAATAGTGTCCGTATTGTTGTTTACAGGTAGATGACAAAAAGGGATGGATTCATCTACAATTGATTGACCAAAAATGACAGGCTCGGCTTCCGGTGCTGGCGTTGGACTCGCTGCAGGTGCTGTGCTCCTCCGATCAGGAACTGGCTGTAAGGCAGGTGCAGGCGTCTCCAATGCTGGCTGATCTCCACCGAGGTTGCTGCTATCTTTTTGTGTTTTTCTGTTTTCTTCATTTTTTTGTGGTTTTCTGGATGCTGGTGCTGCTCCCAAAATACTGCTCGGCCCTGGTGTTGGCTGGACTGATGACTCCCCGTCAGATGCAAGATGCTTTCCTTTCGCCGTCGCCGATGGCTGGAGTGTCCTACCGCTCCTGAGAGTAATAGCATTAGATAAAAAACAATTTGATTCACCTGATTCGGGTTGGACACTGCCGACTACCTGCTCCTTGCGTCGGAAGTTGTTCGGGTTGGCTTCAACCTGGGCTGGTATGATGGTTTTGGCTGCCGTCAGGTCATCGATCTTCTGGGTCATCTCAGCCATGTTCTTCATTAACTGCTCTAAACAGGCCAGAGCCGGATTAACCGGCACAATCTCAGAGGAGTCCCCCAGCTGGGGTCTAGAATGCTGATATGGCTGTTGAGATTGTGACTGATAACCTTGTGTAACTTAATGAGGCGGAGGGTTGGAGGAATATGGTGCATTCTACTGATTGTAGTGAGCAGCCGGTTGCTGATGGTATCCCTGTCCATGATATCCAGACTGCTGAGGATCGTGCTGGTAATTCTGCCTCCAAGTGTTTCCGTGGGATGAAGGTTGGTATTGGTAGGAGTGCCGGAAGGGTCTCCCACCCTACTGCTGCTGGTGGTAGGGCCTGTTGCCCATGTTCTGACCCTGAGAATGTCCCGGAGGACGGGTCAGTTGTGCCTCATTGTCCCATACTCCATTGATTTCCTGAATCATTGGCGGGGGTGGAGAGAACTGCTCAGAGTATGCTGGCTGGGCTCCAGTTGATACACAACCGTCTGTGTCTGGGGCTGCTGGGGATGCTCCGGGGCCTGCACGTAGTACACGTGCTGGACAGGTTGGGGCTGTTGTGGAGTCGGCTGAGGGTGTTGCTGCATTGCGGGCTCCTTCTTCTCAACATTCGGCTCGGCAGAAGTAGACACACCGTTGCACATGTTTGCATTTAAGGCACGGACAAGCTGCTCCAGCTGTTGGGAAATCTGGTCGAGCTTTTCCAGACCCTAGGTCCTCTTCTCAATGACTGCTAATTTTTTGAGGTCTTGTGACCTCTTCTCAATGATATCCACCTTGGACAAGTGGCTCCCAATGATGCTCAGGTTCGAGCTCTCATCCTTGTCTTCGGTGTGAGAAGCCATATTCACTGGCTTGCTGATGGCGGTTGGAGGTTTCATGTATACTCTGGACGAGGATTGGGCTGCTTCTCCTTCAGCCATTTCTTCGAAGACGTTCCATACCACGTCCTCATCCTTGTTGAAATGTGAACCGCCGCAAGCTGCGTCTACAAGCTTTTGGCTCTCGAATGATAGCCCCCCAAAGAAGTGTTGTACGAGACTGGTCTTTGGAATGTCATGGTGGGGGCACTTCTTCTGAAGATCTTTGAACCTCTCCCACGCTTCATGGATTGTCTTGTGGGGCTGCTGGCAAAAACTGGACATCCGGGCACGCATCTGATTCAATCGCCCGAGAGGATAGAATTTATGGAGAAATGAGGACTTCGGCTCCTCCCAGGTCGTGACGACCTTCCCAAGATGGTCAACCCAGTAGAGGGCCTTGTCTTGAAGGCTAAAGGGAAACGCGGTCATCTTGACTACCCCCAAGGGAATGCTGGGGTAGTGAGCAGTGGCACAGATGCGGCCAAATTTCTTGAGAAATATATACGGTTCCTCAGTGGTATTCCCATGGAATGTGGGAAGCAGGGACAGAAATTGCGACTTCAGCTCGAAGTGGGCATGCATACGTGGAACTTGGATCCATTCAGTGATGCGTCCCGCTCATGGGTTGTATGTTTCTTTGAGTGTAGGCTTGGGCTGCGGTAGATCTGCTTCCGCTGCGTCGAATTCTGGTCTTCCCACTGAGAACTCATCTCTGACTTCTTCAAAATCAGGCTCTTGGTTTGGATCATTCTCCCTCCGGTCGTCTCTTGCATCGGCCCTCCTCCTCAGATCGTTCAGCATATCTTGGAAGGCGGTCTGGGCCAGGGCTTGGTTAGTCAACTGCTGCTGGATGGCTTGAATGGAAGCCAGCAGTTGACTGTTTACCTCGTTCTACGTGGTGTACTGCCCTTCCCTCGGATTTACTTCAGGTTCAGGTGGGGGCTGTGGTCCTTTTCCTCTCCCTCCTGCCATCTCAGACTGAACTGGAATTTCTGACTCGTGATCGGGGGGAGAATCTGCATGACGGAATAAACCCTGATCAGTATCTTCCTGAGCACCAGTTGTTGAGATGATTCTGGGATTAAGGTCAATCCCAGAATGTTGTGAATGAAGCATATGATATTGACTGAAATCGATCTCCATCCACAAGGGGTTATTTCGGGGACAAGAGTAATCCCGGTTTAGCTGAAGGGGAAGAGCTAATTCGGGTTGCGAGTCCATCCCGAATAGCGAATTTATTGGAGAAAGGCAAGTATAGAAAGAAGCGAGAATAGGGGAGTCCAAGGAGACATTCGCAAGATCCGAATTAACTTCTCGGATATCACCCCTCTTTATTGAAGATGTTGCCGGCACGGAATCGATGTGGGTGTCGGCGAGGTCCTGACTAAACCATCCGTGTGACGTCATCTTGAGAAGGCCAAGAGGACAAGATGTTGAATGAAGAGCACGATGGTAAACAAGAAATAAAAGGATTGCAAAACAGTAGAAGGCTCACAATGAGCAAGGGTCAAGTAGAAAGAGAACAAAATTTACGCAAAGGCGCGATATTTTTGATCTTGACCTAAATGCAACTAGCAAGCAAACACAAAGCAAGGGGATTCACCAACTCAACACGTGAAGCCTTGAAGGTTTGGCTTTTATCTTTGTAATTTTTATCTTGAATTCAGGAAGTTATCTTTTAACGAGTCCTTAGAGCGCTACGCCTATAGGAGCGAGAGTACTGCCGGAAAAGTATTCCCGTACTTGTCCTCCCCCTGTGTAACCTGTAGTCTGCACTTTTTAAGGTCCTTGTAACCCTTCCTGGATCCCTACTCAGCCAAAGAAATAGAGAAAGGAAGCCAATAGGCGAAACCAATACTTCGGAACTCGCTCGCAATGGAATCACCTGTGAGCGTGCAAGAACCTACTCGGATGCAAGACGATGAGACAGACACCCCCGTGAAGGAATGGCCTAGGCTCGATACTTCGGACGAGGTCGATGCTCTGCACAATAGAGAGTCACCAATATTGACCAAGCCCTACTCGTCCACGTACGATAGAAGCGCCAATACTTCGGAAATCCAAGCGATACACAAGGCAGCCACAGACTGGGTTTTGGGCTCTAATCCTTATGAAGCACTCTGCTCACTTGGAAGGAGACCTTCCCATGCAACCTGAATACAAGTGAGGGTGTGACTCTCCCCAATCAATGAGTCCAATTACCAATTTTATTTAGGTCAAAGTTTTCTTAGCAGTCCCTTTTTTAATTTTTGTGTGTTATCGCTTCTTTTGAGTGATTTCAAACAAGCGCCTAACGTTTTTGTATTTTCTTTATCCTACTTTGTCCAAAAACAGAGGGAGAATAGAGTCGGAAAAGCCAATGCAAGTCGGCACCAAGATGGAAATCTCACCTTTGTGCCTAAATGATGGATGCAAAGTAAGAAGACTTACAGTGAATCCCAGCTCTATCCATGCGGGATGCAAAGTAGAATTTGTAAATCTAACTACGTGCCGGTATGCAATGCGAAAATCGTCCTAAGATAGGCAACTGCTAGCGTGAAGAACCACAAGTTAATCACCAATCCTCGATCCTAAGAGTCCGGTCTAGACCCTCCCCTCCTCTTCTTGACACATCGAGTTCAGGAGTAGCGCTTGATGGGGAGGGCTCGCGGCGCGGCGGATCTAAGAAGGTGAGTTAACTGTTTAATTAAACTAAGTCCGAAAACGATCTATAGCATGCAAAGGTTATTAGTGTGTTTGGACCTAATCTAATCGATCAAGCAAAAGCCTAAATCTAAGGGCTCAATCCACAAAAGAAAGTGAAAATGAAATCAAAACCGGCAAATGACAGTCGAGAAAACATGAGGAAAACAGCGGTGAGCCCCGGGTGAACAAACACCCGGAAATTAGGCCCGAAGTGTCTAAGTGTCCAAGTCCTGTATTATTACAATTTAAATGACTCTCTCTCACAAAAATACAACAACTGACTAACTCTCACTCTCAAACTCTCCTGCTATCTCCTGCCGGCTAGGATAGAATAGCCGGCTCCTCCTCCCAAGGATGCACAGGATCCCCTAGGCGATCCTCCTCGGTCAGCGGTCCCTCACAAGAAAACAAGAGAGGTGTCAGACAGTTCAAAACAAATTATGCACAAAAAACAAATAAGCAAAAATGGCTAAGCAGATAATAGACTCAAAAGTACTCTACAAACCGATGCTCCCCGGCAACGGCGCCATTTGAAAAGCGAAGAAGCGAGAGCCGCTAAATAGTGGTCTGACAACACAGACTCACTGTCGCTGATGCGACTACTCAATCCTCTTCGTTTGTCAACAATTAACCCACACAATCAATAAAGCAATCAATAGCAACGATTAAAATTTATTATACCCTACTAACAAAGTACAGTGGCAAGCAAGTAGGGGTCGAACACAGGAAGCAAGGGTGTAGAATATAGACAAAAATCCAAACCTAGGTCTAATGAACCACTTAGCCCAACTAATTTTTTTGTGGGTTTTTAATTTTTATTTTTTAAATTTTTTAATTTTTAATTTTTGTCTTTTGATTTTTAATTTTCTAATTTTTATAATTTTATAATTTATATTTTTCTTTTTTCCAATATTGGAAAATCAAGACAATGTAATAGAAGAGAAGCTAGAATATTAATAAAAATATGCAAAAATAGTCAAAAATTCAGAAATAAAATATTTTGGTCCTTTTATATTTTTCTACTGTTTTTGTGATTTTTGGGTAATTTTCAGATTGTTTTTGGTATTTTTAAATAATAAAATAAACTAAAATAGTGAACAGTGTACTGGCTGTGAGAAAAATGGAAATTAAAAATAGACAACAGCCAAAAAATTTTTGCAAACTATTTTTCAAAAAAATAATGAAATATACAACAAACAGGAACTGAGTTTGTGATTTTTGGAGTTTTCTAGGATTTTATATATTTTTTTGAAGTTTTTGAGTGTTTTTGAATTTTTAGAGTTTTTCTTTTGAGATTTTTAATGATTTTTGGATTGAAAATAAAGTAGGTCAAAACACACAACAGATAATATTTTTGGAATTTTTTAAGACCTTTTAATATTTTTTGGCATTTTCTAAGCTAGACAGTGCTGAAACAACGTGTTTTTGAATTTTAATAAATATAAAAATACAATAAATTGAAACTAAAAATATGGCGTGAAAGTAGAAGCAAACAGGAGCTTAAACCTATTTTTTGAGAATTTTTGGCAATTAAAGGGGGTGTGAAATAAATAGACTAAGCACACAAAAATCCTAAGCCTAGCAGAGGTATAAATGCAATTATCGAAACATTCAGGGACTCAGGTGCAAAATCCACAAAAAGACACGCGCGAGGCACGTGTTCTGTCATTCACAGGGGCATAATTGTAATTAATGAAAACTGGCTAGGCATACATGCAATTTTTCCAAAAACATATTTCATTAACTACGCACAGGGATGTAATCGCAAATAAATAAAAGTTCAGGACCAAATATGCAAAATACCCAAAAGTCACGCACCCATGTCACGTGAAGTGACGTGGTGTGGACCTAAGTGCAAATATGAAAAGTACGAGAACCTAAGTGCAAATATTACCAAAGTTTTCAAACTTCAGACAAAAGTTTTTAGATTAAAAAGTAAATACAAAAATGCTTGGGCTGAAGATGCAAAATACCCAAGCTCCCGATTGTGCGGCCGATGGAGATTCACTTAGACACGTGGCGAGCATCGAGCGGCTGGTACCCCTTCGTCCTGGATGGTTAAGATTAGATCTTGGGCTGCTGATCCAACGGCAGGGAGCAACAGGCGATCGGACGGCTGGTGTAGCGTCTGGAGATGGCATCTGATCCAACGGTGGGGGGTGGTTCACGAAGAACACCTCCCCGGCGAGCTTCGATCGGCGCTTGCGGCCGACACACGGCCGCTCCGGCCCCCGGATCAAGGGCAAAAGGTTCCTGGGGGCCTTCCGCGTCCGATGGTGTCCTCAGGCGAAGCGGAGGCAGCGTGAGTGGTCGGGCGGGGCAGACGACCTGGGCGGTTGTTCCTGGATCTTTCGATGGTCGAGGGAGCCTTCTCTTGGGCTCGGACCTGCAAGGTTAGATCCACAAAAACCAGGCGAGAAAAATGGTGGGGTCTGATGGTGCAATGGAAGCGGGATGTGGCTTGGATGGTGAGCTCCGGTGAACGGCGGAGATAGGAGCTCCGTGGACTCGATCTGGGCGAGATCGAGGCGAGATGATGGGTGGAGCGGAGCGACGGAGTGAAGGGGGGAAGGATGGAGGTGATTTGGGCGGCGATCGACAACTGGAATGGCCGGAAACGACGGGCGGAGCTTAGCTCCGCCGTGGCTTCACTTGAAGATTCACGGCGCTTGACGAAACGAAAAGCTAAATTGCTAAGGACCTAACCTAATCTAGGCTAAAGCTACAAGAAAATGGAAAAAAGAAGAGGGAGAAGCTCACCGGAGATGGAAGTGGATGGCTTCGGGCGGAGCTCCGGCGAGGGTCGAATCGCTTCGATTCTACACCAAATACCTCGAACCCAGGCTCGATTCGACGCCTGCTGTCACCAGGAGCATGAAGGGCTAGGGGTTTGAGGGTGAAAATGGCGGAAGAAGGATTAGGTTTGAATCGAAGTCCGGGGTGCTCTTTTGAAGGGTTGACGGATGGTGGGGGAAGAACGAGGTCCAGCTGTGGCTACAGTGGCCCTTCGACCAAGGTTGCGCAAGGGCGGGCATGCCCATGGATCGAGGATCAAAAGTCACGAAGAGTTTATCATGATATGATGCAAGATGGAGCCTCGAAAAAATGGAGAAAACAGGGGTCAAACGCGACTCTGACAAGGCTACAGGGCTAGGACGACCAGTTGACCGAAGTCAACTGGGGCTGAAACCTGCTTGGTCCATGTGGACCAACCAGGATAAATCCCTGATAATTATTTAGTTAATTCATTTAAAAATAGAAATAAGCCGAATTAAATAAAAATTATAAAATAAAAAATATTCATTATTTTATGTAGTATTTTATTATGATTTTTAATTATTTTTATGAGGCCTATATTTACAAGTTCACTTTTTAGCCCTTTATAGGTATAATATCTATATATTTGACTATTTGATTTTTAATTTGTGATTTTAATTTTATTATTTTTATTTCTTATTTTATAAAATTATAAAATGATTTTATATACACGGATATATTTTTATTTTATTTTTCTGGTTTATATTGTATATTTAATAAATTATAAGAGTATGTTATATAGGTGTGAGTATAGGTATTATACCTGTATGATCTATACTTGTTGATTTTTATTTTGAGTTTTCTTTGTACTTTTATTCTGATTTTAATGTACATAATTATTATATGTAATGTTTACAACATTATAAAAATATAAAAATAATGAATAATTAATAAACCGAATATTTTATTCTGTACACTTATACAAGGTGGATCCAAAACTCAACTTTCAAACCGTGGCTCCGTCAAATGTGAAACCACCGCCATCAAATAGATTATTTTATTCTATATAGAATTAAAGGTGAGTTTGCTGCATTTGGAGTTTTCATTTGTGAGATACGGGTCTGGGAAGTTGGGATTCTAGATTTTTATTCAGACCATAACTTTTTATCTGTAAATTATTTTTTAGTGAAATTAATTTTGTATTTTTCTTTATTTAATTATCTGCAACTTTCATGTACAAAGTTTCTTTATTTGATGCACAAAAAGTGGAACCAAAAATAGGTCCAAGATTGAATAAAGAATGAATTAATAAATATAGGTAATTGGCCCTTATCTCCCCCTACTTTATTCCTTGTCGACCTATTCATCAAGATGCCTAGGTCTCGGGGTTTCGGGTCATAAAATATATACAATATTTTATTCTTTTTCTTTTCTTTTATTTATTCTATAATTTTGGCCTTAATTACAGTATTTTATACACTATTTAGATGCACATGCGTGAATGCTAAGATGATGGAATTAATGCTCTTTACAGGCATTTGCTAGGGTTTTTGATGCCAAAATGATAGAATAAAGATGATGAAATGTGGATTCATCAATGAGTTCCCTGACGGCTAAACCTGAATCTTCGATAGGTTGTCTTGAAGGAAATTTTGAAATGGTGGAGTGCCGATTTTATCTACCCCATCTCCGACTCCAAGTGGGTTAGTCCATTACATGTGGTGCCCAAGAAGACGGGCATCACTACAGTTGTGAGTGAGTCTAGAGAGGAGATCGCTACCCGGTTACCCACTTCTTGGAGGGTCTGTGTGGACTACAGACGATTGAATCAGGCCACCAAAAAGGATCATTTCCCACTGCTTTTTATTGATTAGATTATAGAGAAGCTAGCAGGGAAGAGTTATTACTGCTTTTTAGGCGGGTACTCCGGATACAATCAGGTGTCCATTGTGCTAGAGGACCAGGACAAGACCACATTCACATGTTCCTTCGGGACATATGCTTTCAGACGCATGCCCTTTGGTCTGTGCAACGCTCCGGCGACATTCCAGAGGTGTATGTTGTCCATCTTTTCGGACATGGTGGGTGAGTGCTTGGAGGTCTTCATGGATGACTTCTCGGTCTACGGCGATGGGTTTGATGCTTGTCTTGAGTGACTAGACCACGTCCTACAGCGATGCATTGAGGTCAACCTTGTTTTATCTTGGGAGAAGAGTCACTTCATGGTGACTCTAGGGACGGTGCTTGGCTACATAATCTCCAATAGGGGCATGGAAGTTGATCCGGTCAAGGTGGATATCATTAGAAAACTCAGTCCACTGTCCAATTTGCGACAGTTACGATCTTTTTTGGGGCACATTGGTTTCTACCGACGATTCATTCATAATTTCATCAGGATTGCCCAACCGTTAACTGATTTGCTGACCAAAGACAATGAGTTCATAGTTAACTATAAGTGTCTTATGTCATTTGAGACTCTTAAGAGTCTAGTTGTTGAGGCTCCTGTCCTCCAGCCGACTAATTGATCTCTCCCATTCGAGATCATGACAGATGCCTCCGGTTTTTCTTTAGGGGCCATGCTAGGACAGAGGAGGGACAGATTGCCTTTTTCCATTCACAACGCTAGTCGTACATTAGATGTCGCGCAGTGGAACTATACAGTCACAGAGAAGGAGATGTTAGCCGTAGTCTTTGCTCTAGATAAGTTCAGATCATACATCATTGGATCTAGAGTGACTATTTACACTGATCATACCGCCATCAGGTACCTCATGGACAAGAAGGATTTCAAAGCGATATTGACTAGATGGATCCTTCTACTCCAGGAGTTTGATATTGAGATTAAGGATAAGCCTGGAGTCAAGAATGTGGTGGCGGATCATCTCTCTCGATTAGAGCTTCTTGAGGATTCTGAGCAGACCGACCCTATTTGTGAGACCTTCCCAGATGAGGCAATTTCTATCACCTCATTCCCGTGGTACGCTGACATTGTGAACTATCTTGTCACCAAGAAAGTTCCACAAGGTTAGCCTAGGAAGAGACTTGAGACCTTCCTAGCGAAGGCCAAGTCTTACCATTGGGAGGATCCCATCCTTTACCATGAGGGAGGGGATAGTGTCTGGCGACGGTGCATTCCTCAGGAGGAACGCCATAGCGTCCTCACCTAGTGTCACAAGCTGGAGGCAAGAGGACAACACTCTGGGAGGAGAACGGCACAGAAAGTGCTCCATTCCGGCCTATGGTGGCCTACTATCTTCAAGGATTCTGATAAATTCGTGAAGAGGTGTACTGGCTGTTAGAGGATAGGCACTTGTGGACAACGTGATATGATGCCGATGCAGCCCATTCATTTCTGTGAGGGTTCTGATGCATGGGGCATCGATTTCATCGGTCCATTCCCTAAGAGTCAAGGATTCAAGTACATTATGTTGGTCGTTGATTACGTGAGTCATTGGGTTGAGTCCATCCCCGCCCGAACCGCAGATGCTAGTATTGTATGCCAATTTTTGAGGAAGAATATCATTTCACGGTTCGGGGTACCTCGAGCGTTGATTTCTGACCGGGGTCTCATTTCGTCAACGATAAGGTAAAGGCCCTTGTTAGCGAGTTCAGCATAGACCATCGAGTAGCCACTACATACCACCCTCAAACCAATGGTCTTGCTGAAGAGTCGAATAGGGAGATCAAGACTATATTACAAAAGGTCGTCTTCCCTGACTAAAAGGATCGGTCACAGCTTTTGGACTCGATCTTGTGGGCATATAGGACGTCCTTCAAGACTCCTTTGTGTACATCTCCCTTTCACCTCATTTATGGCAATCCCTAACATTTACTTGTTGAGCTGAGACATAAGTCACTTTGGGATGTTACAGAGATACTTTTGGATCCAGTGAGTGTAGGAGACCGGAGAAGGGCAGAAATGGCAACCCTAGAGGAGCTTAGAGATGAAGCCTTTTCGAGAAGCCTACATTATAAGGAGAGAGTGAAGTAGTGGCATGATTCTCATATCAGCCACAAGCAGTTTGAGCCAAATCAGAAAGTATGGTTGTTTGATGCCAGGATTCGATTATTTTCAGGGAAGTTACAGAGCAAGTGGAAGAGACCATATCTAGTCCGAAAGGTACATGACAATGGAAGCGTTGATATATCTGAGTTGTCTCCTGAATCTACCTTTCGTGTTAAGGGGCAACAGCTCAAACCATATCTAGATCATGAGCCGTTGATCGTTGACGTCGCCCCTATTCATTTTGCGTGAGATGTGGTCTTTGCCTCACATCTATTGCATCTCACGCCTAATTATCACTGTCTCCCGCCATGTATAGATCTAGTTGTCCATATCATTCCTTTATTTAGTCCCACACCCCATCTTTATCCTATGATTATGCTATACTTAGGGTGTACTTTACCTAAGTATAGGGGTGTAGGACTTTTGGGTATTCTTTTGATTCTTTCTACCTCTGTTTTGCTACTTATACTTAGGGATATTTTACCCTAAGTATAGGGGAGGTAGACCCTGTACATTCTTCCACTCGGATTTCCCTTCATGTACAGCTTCCTATACTTAGGATTACTTGATCCTAAGTATAGGGGGAAACACCGAGCCCTCTTCATTCTATTCTTTGATTCATCATTGTAGTATACCATTCCTTTTCACATCCCTATACTAAGCACGAGTTATGTCTTCTTCATCGCTCTTGATTCACTCTGAGGACATCGTTCGAGCTAAGTATAGGGGGGTGTCGTATATATTCCATATATACTTCAGCCATAACTCATACTTTGTGTGAGTGTGTTAATAAATAAAAAATGGCTAAAAAATCTTTCATCCAAAAACCATAAAAATTTAAAATTATTCCTTGTACATAAAATTCTTCTTACAAATACATAGTTATTTATAAAAATTATTTATGAATAAATGTTTGTAAAAATGATTTGTGTAAATAGTTTGTAAATATTTTGATATCAAAATTATGTATATAGTACAAAATTTTGTAAAATGTTTTGAAAAACAAAAGTTTGCAAAAACCTTGTGTAAATGTGTGTAAATATTTTGCAAAACTTCTGCACTCATGCATACATGTTTTCAAACAATTTTCAAAAATTTTGCACATTTTCAAAAATTTTGTAAAAAATTGCATCTTTATAAATATGTGTACTATTTTTCTGAATCTTGATTGACACTTAAACTAGCTTGGAATTAAATTAAAAAATGGAGCTTAGTTAAGACCTTAATCCACCTAATTCTAATAGGAACCTTATAGGGCTTAGGATTAAGACTTTTCAGGTCCATTTGGGAGTTAATTCTTTGAGTCCACTAGGCTATGACCATATGTCATCTTGATGAGCCTAAGTAGATCACTTAACAACGCACACATGACTCTCAGAGGCAATGGCTATACTTGCACCAGCACTTTACACCTAGCTCTCCACGGATGAGGTGATGAGGAGGCAGTTTCCTTTGGCTTGGGGTAGTATATGAGGGTTGAAGGATATGGAATTATCCTCAAGCGCATCATGGAAGCGTGATCGTCGTATCGGATACGACGAGGAACGACTAGTCGCACTAGTTGTTCGGTGCAACGGAATTTAAATTTTTTATTCGATGAAACCACATGATCTGAGAACCATTCTCAGATCGTTTCATCTATAACCACAACAAGTATAATGCAATACCTCTTGAAGCGTGGTTGATCGAGTCTCTAAGAAAAGAGACCTCCTGTCTCAAGTCCGATCATCGGTGAGACCGCTTGTGAGCGCGAGGATGAACTGCGTTGTCCTCGCAATCCAAGAAGTTGATCCAAACATAGTTGCTCCTGATCTCGTCGCACGAGATCAAACGTCTCCTTCGTGAGTGCAGCACTCCAAGAAGATGGAGAACCGAAGAACGTCGAAGCGGTGGCGCTGTGGCAAGAGCGTCGACGATTCTCTCCTCTAGGGTATGGTGGACGGCCACCAAGGTTGTCGTGTATAAAGAAGAGAGAGAGAGAGAGAGAGAGAGAGAGAGAGAGAGAGAGCTCCATCATTTCATGTAAGTGCACTCAAGAGAGCATGGTATGCCTCTCTATTTATAGGGGTTTGGGATCCATAGATCTCAATCCATGTGACATACAAAATCAATGGATGAGATTGATTTATGTCAATCCAATGGCTAAGATTGTTCTTGGTAAAACCAACAAATTTAGATTAAAATATATTTGATAAAATCAAATATTAATTAGTCCTAAATCAACCCAACAAATAAGGAGAGAATGTACATGGATATTTCATCTCCATGCACCTTCCAAGTGGACGGTCACCCTTTCCTATTTGGAATAGGGTGCCGCCCACTATTTCCATGGGGAGAGCAATCTCGTGATTTTCATGAGATTGCATCTCCATGGAAATCTCTCTTTATTTATTTGCAACAAATTAGTTGGGTTTTATTCTTCAAAAATAATTCACAATTATATTTGAGAATATTGCAATCTTGCCATGGAAAAATTGTGAATCATATTCACAACCCAAAACAACATATAATTTACATTGTTAATTAATTACACAATGTGTATCCAATACACATAATAATTAATGAACATATATAAATTATATTTAGCTCTCACTAATACATTATAAATCACATTTATAATCTATTATGAATAATTGGATATTTCTATCCACATTATTCTTATCCACATTAATTAAATCACATTTAATTATATTGGATAATTTCTTCATACATCAAGATGATTAAATCACATTTAATCATGCTTTATTCATTGCCTAGATCTTATGGAATTATTCTTGAACCCGTCAAGAATAATGCGATCTCTCTGCAGATACTTGGAGATAAGGACAAGGTGATTGTATTGTTCCATGTATAGTGACATGGATATTGAGATCGTATCTCAAATCAAGATCGTGGGCCTCCCATAGACTCTTTATTAAATCAAGACCGTAAATCTAATCTTCTCATTGTATCTGAATCATATTCAGATCAATGTACAACACTTGGACCAAGATCAGATCACTTCTCTACTGAGAGGAGTCACTAAAATTCAGACCTGTTTCATCACTCCCTATGAATGGAAGCGTCATGGTTATACAATCGTTTATGATCACATCACCCTCAGTTATTACCAATACCTCTACATCCTGCATACTGGAAGACTCAGAATAAACCCAAAGTATTAGATCAATTTTATACTGTCTACTTTAGGGTTCTATCAGTAAGTTTCTCATTCGATCATTGGAAGTCGGTATCGATCATATACTTTCCAAAAGCATATATCATACCTAGGTCTTGATCATATACTTTCCAAAAGTATATATTAAACCTACAAATTCAGTCAAGCTTCCAAAGCGAGACGACCATGCGCATGGAATTTGATTCTTCCCAATATCTCATGAGTGAGCTCATGTCTTCTGGTTCAGTAACTGAACATGTATGATCCCTTTGAGAGATCATATCACTCATATGCCCTTATATGCACACCAGCGCGCCGGTGTATAGACCTTGGTTAGGTCATCAACCTATTGGTCTGCCAAATGTACATACTCAGACATATAGTAACACATCTGTCTCCGGTCAGAGGATGCGTGCCTATATCATGACAGCATACGATATAGGACTTTGGTTATCTTGATCTCGTTAAGTCAACTCTTTGATCTAACTAATCTGACACCTCCGAATCTCTATTCCTATGCAGAGGACCTGCATCAAGAGGTCGGTCAGATATCAGCCTAAAGAGATAAGGATTGCCATCTCCTACTCAGGCTGGAGATCATCTCTTAATAATCATTTGACGGGGCTTGATGAGTCCTCAATCTAACACTTTAGATATTCATCCAAGCAGCAACCTCTATGATTCAATAGTTGAATCAACAGCTGTATGATCATCAAGATGGCCATGGTACATAACTCTAATTGTACTAAGGGACCTATTATACAAATTATTCATTCTTCTTTTCAGACCAGGGAATGATATGTGCAATAACATTTTGAAGGATATTGAGAATCCTTAAGCGCATCACGGAAGCGTGTTGAACGCATCGTATGCGATCGGGGCGACTAGTCGCACTAGTCGCTAGATGCAGCGGAAATTAAAATTTCTATAACTAGAGATGAAACCACATGATCACGAGAACACTTCTCGGATCGTTTCATCAAACCACAAGTATAAGGAATACCTTTTGAAGCGTGCTTGTGATCGTGAGATCCCAAAGTAGAGATCCTCCTGTCTTAAGTCCGATCCACCAAGAACACACTTGCGGGCACGATGATGAGTCATGTTCCTCCCTGCAATCCTCGATGAAGATCCAAGAAATGGATCCCTTGATTTCGTCACACAAAATCCGTCGTCTTCCTTTAGAGCAAGTAGCCCTGAAGAAGAAGGAGATCCTCGAGTCGTCGAAGGCGAAGCCGAGAGTCTCTTCTTTCTCAACACAAGATGGATGGACATCCTTTGGAGGAGAGAAAGAGAGAGAGGGCGAGAATATGAGAGAGAGAGAGAGAGTTGTAGTCTTCTACAACTCTTAATGATGTACTTTGGAAGGCTACCCTAGCCCTCCTTTTATATTAGTTTAGGATCCAATGGATCTCAATCCATGGGACACATAGATCCAACGGCCATGCTTGGTCTATGTTAAATTAATGGCTATGATTGTTGTTGGTTAAAACCAACAACATTTATTTATATTTAAATTAAATATATGTTGCAACATTATCAACACAATTTAATTTAACATAAATAAATTTATCAAGAGATAATGTGATAACAAAAAGGGAGGCAACAAACCACCCTAAATTATAGGGGGTTATTTTGTCTCCTTTTATTTCATCTTATTATTTCTTAATAAACTGCAATAACTATTATTGCAATAATATCCACCAAATTAATTCCAAATTAATTTGTGAATATTTCAATCATGCCATCGAAGATATGTGAATCACATTCACAACATAAACTAATTTGTAAATTACATTTCCAATTAATTAATTAATGTGAATCCAAACCACACTATTAATTAATAAATGCTATTTATATAAATTTTCTCTCTTCAATATATGTATTATAAATCATATTTATAATACACATATATCATGGATAGTATTATCCACATTCTCTAATCCATGATAATTAAATCCCATTTAATTATCTTGGATAATAATTCTCACAATATGAATCAAATTCATATTATGCTTGATAATTAAATCTCATTTAATCATCAAGTCCTTCTTGCTTGGATATACATTTCATCAATTGAATTATTCTTGAACACTTTCAAGAATAATGTGCTTTCTCCGCAGATACTTGGAGATAAGGACATGGCGATTGTATTATTCCATGTATAGTGACTTGGATATTGAGATCTTATCTCAAATCCAGATCTTATGAACCTCCCACAAATGCTTGATTAAATAAAGACCGCAAATCCAATCTTCTCATTGAATCTGAATCTCATTCCGATCAATGTCCAACACTTGGACTATGATCGAATTGCTTCTCTACTGAAAGGAGTCACTAAAATCCAGACCTGTTTCATCACTCCCTCGGAATGGAAGCGTCATGGATATACAATCGTTTATGATCACATCACCCTCAGGTATTCCCAATACCTGTACATCCTGCATACTGGAAGACCCATGGTCAACCCGAAGATCAAGATCAATTTTACACTGTCTTCTTCAGGGTTTGATCACTAAGTTTCTCATTTGATCATTGGGATTTGGTATCGATCATATACTTTCCAAAAGCATATATCATACCTAGGTCTTGATCATATACTTTCCAAAAGTATACATCAAACCTACAAATTCAGTAAAGCTTCTAAAGCGAGACGACCGTACACGGAATTTGATTCTTCCCAATATCTCATGAGTGAGCTCATGTCTTCCGGTTCAGTAGTGAACCTGTATGATCCCTTTGAGAGATCATATTACTCGTATGCCCTTATATGCACACCAACGCGCCGGTGTATAGACCTTGGTTAGGTCATCAACCTATTAGTCTGCCAAATGTACATACTTAGACATATAGCAATACATCTGTCTCCGGTCAGAGGATGTGTGCCTATGCTGTGACAGCATTCAACATAGGACTTAGGTTATCTCGATCTCATTAAGTCAACCCATTGACCTAACTAATCTGACACCTCTGAATCTCTATTCCTATGCAGAGGACCTGCATCAAGAGGTCGGTCAGATATCAGCCTATGTGAGAAAGGATTGCCATCTCCTACTCAGGCTGGAGATCACATCTTAACAATCATTTAACGGTGCTTGATGAGTCCTCAATCTGACCCTTTAGATATTCATCCAAGCACCAGCCTCTATGATTCTATAATTGAATCAACCGCTGTATGATCATTAATAGCCATGGTACATAACCCTAATTGTATAGAGGGACCTATTATGCAAATTATTTATTTTTCATTTCAGATCAGGGAATGATATTCGCAATAACATTTATTGCATAATGGCTCGTTGTGGGCTCACATGTCCAACAATCTCCCACTATCCCAAAGAGCCATTAATGGGCTAATCATTTAAACCCACACTCATGTGACAATCATAAGCTATTTAGAAATAGCTAGGTAAGCTGATCAGTCTCTCTGTTCCCAAAAGACTATGCCAAGTCCTTTTACGGCACTTGCATATCCCTAGGTAACAGTGCTCGCATCCAATGCGAATGTTGCATCTCATGCAACCAATACTCAATCTAGTCAAAGCAGTTATAGTGTCCTTGACACTATTGCTCAATAACTATTATAACCAGTATTTCCATAATCCTTATCAGAATACCCTTATTCCGGGAGATCACTATCTCTCAAGGTATCCACAGTTAAGACCTTTTAGATCTCTATCATAAAGTCTTAAGCTTTTGAAGATATGACTTTGAGATCACTATCTCAAAAAATCTTGTCATCTTTGAAGATTTTATCATTATTGCAATCAAGTGTTTTATCTCCATAGTAGGATCAGTAACACTTTACTACTCCCACTGCATGGCAGATATCTGGCTTTTATACACATTTAGCATACACTTAGCTTCTCGTAACTGATGCAGAGGTGCAAGCAGTTCTAGCATTCACTTCCTCAACTCTTTGAGGTGTTATCCCTTTAGATAGGTCAGTACCAAATCTCAAGGGAAGGAAGCCTTTCTTGGAATTTCCAAAAATGAAATATGTCCAGGGTGTACTACAAATGTGACAGTCCCAATATCCTCTTTTCTTTGCTTCTGAACAACTCCAGAATTAAGATCTAAGAGGTATTCTTGAGATCATATCTCAAGGTATGGAATAGCCAGTCTATAAAACACTTATTATCATCCTTATATCATTCCAAATGATTAGGATATTATCTACATTTAGCACGATGAACACAATGGCACTCCCACTAAGCTTCACATGGTACATCAAGATTCTATTTGAAATCATAACATTTATAATTCCATCAAATCTTATGTTCCAACTACAAGAAGCTTATTTGAGTCTATAGATGGAGTTTCTTTAGCTTGCACACCTTGCTTTCCTCAATCATGAAGCCCTGGGGCTACTTCTTGTGAATATCCTCAGAGAGGTATTCTTTAGAGGAATGCAATCTTGACTTACATCTTAAAGATGCAACAGTCAAGTTGTGTAGCTAGGGTTAGCAATATTCTGATGATTTCAAGCATGGTTTCTGAAGAGCAAGTCTCATTGCAAGCAATGTCTTCTCTTACAGTGTGTAGCTCATGGCTACAAACCGAGCTTTGAAGACCTTCTCATCAGGTTCCCTTTCCCTTGAAGATCCATTTACATCTTAATGGGTCTAACCCTTGTAGGTGGATCCTCCCGGGTCCATATACAACATTTGTATATGAAGTCTACTTTAGACTTTATTGTTAATATCCATCTTTCCATGTCATGATCCTTAGGAGCTTCATCACATGAAGTCCGATCACTCTTAGACTTAACTGACACATGGAATACATCCTCAAACTCATTTGAAGAGGTATTAATGTTTCATCTTTAATTATCCTTTTAGTTTCCGACTTCAGGAGCCTCATTGTCATCTCAAGATTAAATGAGTTCCTTCACTTCATTTTCATCTTGATTCTCAAGAGTCTCAATCCTCCAAGAATCACATTCTCAAAAATGAGATCTTTTAAGAATCTCAAGGTCATAAAGTAGGTATCCAATACCATCCTTTATTTTCCTAATGAAGTAGCACTCATAAGTGCTAGATTCCAGTTTACATGCATGGAACCTTATTAAGGATATATATTGTAGTCTCTACTATACATATATTCCTAGAAACTAAGGGATAATTATGCTAAAATTCATCATTGATCAAATCATGTCACACATGATCCAATTGTATCTCCCTACAACTCCTTTGAGTTTAGGTGTGTTAGGAGGATTGAGATAGAAATGATATTCATATCTTCATAAGGTATTCTTTGACTTCATCTAATAGGTACTTGCTACCTTGGTTAGATCAAATTCATCTAATCTTCCTTCAAACTTTGGTTCTAAACCAAAATTGTGAAATCTTTGAACATTTCAAAGATTTCTCAGGTGAAGAGAAGAAATCTCATATCATACATGATCATCACTAGATATCATATATCCATAATGTTCACTATGATATAGATGATTCACATACATGAATATGTATGAGATCTCGAATACCTTGACATCTTACACCTTTCCTAAGAGAAGGGTGTATTGGACATTTTACTTTGAATACAATATTCACAAGAATGTAAGATTTGAAATTTTAGACATTCTAAAGTTTCATATCTTACTAGTCTATTGATCTCATCACCAGACATATGTCCAAGACTTGATGCCAGATCATTGTCAAATGATCTTCATCCTCCTATTGATTTTATAAGGTTTGATTTTCAGTATTAAAAATCCTAATGAACCATTCATTAATTTTCTAATTTTATAGAGTCCACTAGATGTTAGATTACTATCTGGTATATATCCATCATAACTCTTTATGATAGTTCTATCTCAGAATGCATGTTTATTTCCAACATTTAGAAATAAACAATGAGGGTATTCTAATATCTAGGTCTTAGAGACATTCTCTAAGAGTAAGGGCTCTCCCACTGAGAATATGAAGTCCATCTATCCAACAGAGATTGCTGCAACAATTACATCAATATCCATGTAGATGACTACTAAACCTTAAGATCAAATTTCTAATCTTCAAATATATATGCAACCAATTGCAAATGTCATTAGAAGATTGGGATACAATTGTCAGACTTTATCTTATGAAATAAGAAAGTCTGAGTCAATGATTATATGTAGATTATTCTGATGCTCTATCTGAGTCCTTCACCAAGGATTTTAGATAGACTTGATAGTCATACTATCAACACATCAACTTATTGCAGTATTGGCATTCATCCAACTCTTTGGATGTCATATGGAAGTCACAGATGGACAATCAACTCTTTGATTTTTCTTCTCACATGGGTCCGAACCACGCTTCCATTGTGCTCTCTTCATCTATAAACAACCATTGTTTAAGACAAAGAATCTCTTATGTTGAATTCAAAGAATTTCAATACAAGAGCATTTCAACATTTATACATGCTTCATTAGTTCATACAAAATGATTATTATGAAGCTTCATGGATGACTAGAGTATAGATAGTAGAATGATGACACTCATCATATCTACATGCATCTTAACTCTTAGAGACAGGTTCAGGTAGGTATTCAAATATTTTGAATACATCATCTCTTTCGAGTCACCATTCTGCATAATGCAGAGAACCATGTCATTCATGATTAAATATCTAGAGCACATTTGCATGCCAAAAATATCTTCTTTTATTTTATAAGGATTATTTGACAATTACGATCACCATCGACATGTCACTTCCAAGGTACACTCGATGAAAGATCAAGACTATAGAGACATACAAACCCTAAGGCGATGTCTTATTATCTTACATAATTGTCATTCCTCATTATGTTGAGGAAACTTGCACATTGCAACCATATACATTATGTGTCCAATTGCAAGTACAATATCTGGATCATGAGTCCAATCCAAGATATTTTACTGGTTATTATTGAGTATAACATTGAGTGGGTTTAATGAAGGATTATCTGAAATAAGAAATTTGCATAAGGGTATATATATTATATATACATGTTTTACTTTGATTTAGGAATTTTTATATCAAAGTTGTCTTGCCTTGTCAACACTGAAAGTTCATTCCCTTAATCACTTTCAATGTAAGAGATATTCTTACCATTATATCCCTAGCAAGATCTGGGATCTCCTTTCCTATCTTCGTTGCATCCCAATAATATGAGAACCTACAACTCGAATAAAAAGAAGCGGGAACACATTCCGCCTTGCAAGTCCAACTTGCATTCCCAATTCGGTCTTTAACACCCGGGCCCACCACCCCTAAGATGATGTTGACCCGTCATTAATTGAACCAATCGTCAACAGGCTTAATACTCGCTATACTCAATCCAATATCGCCCCAATAATATGAGGACCCGATATTGGGTTCACTATGTATACGGCCTTATTCTTTCGAGAAGCAAAGGACCCGATCCAATTAAATCATATATAAGATCTGTCACTTCGGACAGTCGTCTCCTATATACAACAACTAGCGACGGAATCCTTCGCCTTGATGGGAGACCATGGATGTCACTTATGTGATCCTCCACCTCATATTCAAATTTTATAACTAATTATCGTGAATCATATTCACATAATTAATTCTTCCAAGGGAAATACACATCTATTCATAATAGAGTGTTTATTGGATATAATTAATTTAATCACATTAAATTAATCATCAATCCAATCATCAATCAACAAACATGTCTTTTACTTGAATAGTAGGTATTATCTCAAAATACGTATTATTCGAATTTTAATAATTAGAAAAATACACATTGACTTTCTCCGGTATTATACAGTCCCTACACGCTGTCATGGCCAGTACCGATGAGAGTGGGACGGACCACATACGTTGCAACCCGCTACCCCAATGCTCTCCGACTAGGCACCACATCCGCCTCGGGAAAGGATAATACCAGATTGATCATTATGTACTTTGAGATGCTCATCGGTTTTTCAACCGAAATTATACCATATAATATACATCAAAATATTTTTTATTATATTATAAGGAGATTTGCTAGATAAATCCCCAATCCTATTCAAGCAAGAGGGTTTTTCATGTAAATGTTGTCCTACAACAATTGTAGGATAAACTATGGTTTTTCATGAAAGCAATGTTTGTTGATGAACCAATGATCAAGATCTAATATCTCATCATTGTGGTTTAGGCAAGTGTCATTCAATGAAATAATTATTTCTTTAAATATTTCACAAATATTTATCACTAATTATTCCAGAAAATTAACAATTAATTTTCATCATGATAATTGAATGACATATCACAAGGTTCAAGATCAAAATTGTTAATTTCCAGCAGTGACCCCCAATCACTAAAATTAACTTATCTTGATCAATTTAAATCCAAAAAATACAAAATCAGTTTCCAAAGATTTCCTATTTGATTTATTAAAGAACCCAAGTGATAATTACGCATTTCAAGGCGGATTAAAACCGTAATTATCTCATTAATCACGTTCAAATCCGCAGTTCCCGCAACAGTTAATAAAGTCATATTCAAAAAGCCATATCTTGAGCAAATGAAGTCCAAATTTAGTAAACTCAAGTCCTATGGTTTCCTTCTTTAATGGGGAACAAAATCCAATTGAAAATTTCGTTTTAAACATTTTAAACAGTACAGGAAAAATCAATTAGACAGAGGTGCGAAAATTGAAATGCAGTAAAAATTTTGCAACCCTTTCAAGAACCAAATCGTCTAAGGTGTATGGATCATATCCAAAGCCTTATTCAACCTGGCTCTGATACCACTTGAGGGATATTAAGAATCCTTAAGCGCATCACGGAAGCATGTTGATCGCATCGTATGCGATCGGGGTGACTAGTCGCACTAGTCGCTAGATGCAGCGGAAATTAAAATTTTTATAACTAGAGATGAAACCACATGATCATGAGAACACTTCTCGGATCGTTTCATCAAACCACAAGTATAAGGAATACCTTTTGAAGCGTGGTTGTGATCGTGAGATCCCAAAGTAGAGATCCTCCTGTCTTCAGTCCGATCCACGAAGAACGCACTTGCGGGCACGATGATATGTCACGTTCCTCCCCGCAATCCTCGATGAAGATCCAAGAAATGGATCCCCTGATTTCGTCACACGAAATCCGTCGTCTTCCTTTAGAGCAAGTATCCCCAAAGAAGAAGGAGATCCTCGAGTCGTCGAAGGCGAAGCCGAGAGTCTCTCCTTTCTCAACACAAGATGGACGGCCATCCTTTGGAGGAGAGAAAGAGAGAGAGGGCGAGAATATGAGAGAGAGAGAGAGTTGTAGTCTTCTACAACTCTTGATGATGTACTTTGGAAGGCTACCCTAGCCCTCCTTTTATATTAGTTTAGGTTCCAATGGATCTCAATCCATGGGACACATAGATCCAACGGCCATGCTTGGTCTATGTTAAATCAATGGCTATGATTGTTGTTGGTTAAAACCAACAACATTTATTTATATTTAAATTAATATATGTTGCAACATTATGAACACAATTTAATTAACATAGATAAATTTATCAAGATATAATGTGATAACAAAAAGGGAGGCAACAAACCACCCTAAATTATAGGGGATTATTTTGTCTCCTTTTATTTCATCTTATTATTTCTTAATAAATTGCAATAACTATTATTACAATAATATCCACCAAATTAATTCCAAATTAATTTGTGAATATTTCAATCTTGCCATCGAAGATATGTGAATCACATTCACAACCCAAACTAATTTGTAAATTACATTTCCAATTAATTAATTAATGTGAATCCAGTCCACACTATTAATTAACAAATGCTGTTTACATAAATTTTTTCTCTTCAATATATGTATTATAAATCATATTTATAATACACATATATCATGGATAGTATTATCCACATTCTCTAATCCATGATAATTAAATCCCATTTAATTATCTTGGATAATAATTCTCACAATATGAATCATATTCATATTATGCTTGATAATTAAATCTCATCTAATCATCAAGTCCTTCTTGCTTGGATATACATTTCATCAATTGAATTATTCTTGAACCCTTTCAAGAATAATGTGCTTTCTCCGCAGATACTTGGAGATAAGGACAAGGCGATTGTATTATTCCATGTATAGTGACATGGATATTGAGATCTTATCTCAAATCCAGATTTTACGAACCTCCCACAGATGCTTGATTAAATCAAGACCGCAAATCCAATCTTCTCTTTGAATCTGAATCTCATTCAGATCAATGTCCAACACTTGGACTATGATCGGATTGCTTCTCTACTGAAAGGAGTCACTAAAATCCAAACCTGTTTCATCACTCCCTCGGAATGGAAGCGTCATGGATATACAATCGTTTATGATCACATCACCCTCAGGTATTCCCAATACCTGTACATCCTGCATACTGGAAGACCCATGGTCAACCCTAAGATCAAGATCAATTTTACACTGTCTTCTTCAGGGTTTGATCACTAACTTTCTCATTTGATCATTGGGATTTGGTATCGATCATATACTTTCCAAAAGCATATATCATACCTAGGTCTTGATCATATACTTTCCAAAAGTATATATCAAACCTACAAATTCAGTCAAGCTTCCAAAGCGAGATGACCGTGCACGGAATTTGATTCTTCCCAATATCTCTTGAGTGAGCTCATGTCTTCTGGTTCAGTAGTGAACCTGTATGATCCCTTTGAGAGATCATATTACTCGTATGCCCTTATATGCACACCAACGCGCTGGTGTATAGACCTTGGTTAGGTCATCAACCTATTGGTCTGCCAAATGTACATACTTAGACATATAGCAATACATCTGTCTCCGGTCAGAGGATGCGTGCCTAGGCTGTGACAGCATTCAACATAGGACTTAGGTTATCTCGATCTCATTAAGTCAACCCATTGACCTAACTAATCTGACACCTCCGAATCTCTATTCCTATGCAGAGGACCTGCATCAAGAGGTCGGTCAGATATCAGCCTATGTGAGAAAGGATTTCCATCTCCTACTCATACTGGAGATCACATCTTAACAATCATTTAATGGTGCTTGATGAGTCCTCAATCTATCTCTTTAGATATTCATCCAAGCACCAGTCTCTATGATTCAATAATTGAATCAACAGCTGTATGATCATTAATAGCCATGGTACATAACCCTAATTGTACAGAGGGAACTATTATGCAAATTATTTATTCTTCATTTCAGATCAGGGAATGATATTCGCAATAACATTTATTGCATAATGGCTCGCCGTGGGCTCACATGTCCAACACATTTATTGCATAATGGCTCGTCGTGGGCTCGCATTTCCAACAATCTCCCACTAGCCCAAAGAGCCATTAATGGGCTAATCACTTAAACCCGCACTCATGTGACAATCATAGGCTATTTAGAAAATAGCTAGGTAAGCTGATCAGTCACTATGTTCCTGCGAGACTACGCCAAGTCCTTTTACGGCACTTGCATATCCCCAGTAACAGTGCTCGCATCTAATGCGAATGTTGCATCTTATACAATTAATACTCAATCTTGTTAAAAACTATAGTGTACTTGACACTACGGCTTAACTATTATCGTAACCAGTATTTCCATAATCCTTATCAGAATACCCTTATTTCTGGAGATCACTATCTCTTAAGGTATCTACAATTAAGACCTTTTGGATCTCTATCTATAAAGTCTTAAGCTTTGAAGATAAGACTTTGAGATCACTATCTCAAAAATCTTGTCATCTATGAAGATTTTGTTATTACTGCAACTAAGTGTTTTATTTCCATAGTAGGATTAGTAATAGTTTACTACTCCCACTGCATGGCAGCTATCTGGCTTTTGTACACATCCAGTACATACCCGGCTTCTCAGAACTGATGCCCAAGGGCAAGTAGTTCTAGCATTCACTTCCTCAACTCTTTGAGGCGTTGTCCTTTTAGGTAGGTCAGTACCATATCTTAAGGGATGGAAGCCATTCTTGGAATTTTCCATAAAATGGAATATGTCCAAGATGTACTATTAATGTGACAGTCCCACTACCCTCTTCTCTTTGCTCATGAATAACTTCAGAACTAAGATCTAAGAGGTATCCTTGAGATCATATCTCAAGTTATTGAACAACCAGATAATAAAACACTTATTATTATCCTTATATCATTTTAAATTATTAGGACATCATCTACATTTAGCACGATGAACACAAAGGCACTCCCACTAAGCTTCACGTGGCTCATCAAGATTCTATCTGAAATCATAACAATTATAATTCCATCAAATCTTATGGTCCAACTTCAAGAAGCTTATTTGAGTCCATAGATGGATTCCTTAGCTTGCACATTTTGCTTTCCTCAACCATGAAGCCCTGGGGCTACTTCATGTGAATATCCTCAAAGAGGTATTCGTAGAGGAATGCAATATTGACTTACATATTGAAGATGCAATAGTCAAGTTGTGTAGCTAAGGTTAGCAATATTCTGATGGTTTTAAGCATGGTCACCGAAGAGCAAGTCTCATCGCAAGCAATGTCTTCTCTTCTAGTGTGCAGCTCATGGCTACGAACCGTGCTTTGAAGATCTCTACCTTCTCATCAGGTTCCCTTTCTCTTGAAGATCCATTTACACCTTTACATGTCTTACCATATAGGTGGATCCTCGAGGGTCCATATACAACACTTGTATATGAAGTCTACATTAGACTTTTATTGCTAACATCCATCTATCCATGCTATGATCTTCAGAAGCTTCATCACATGAAGTTCGATCATTGTAAGATTTCTCGGACACATGGAATCCATCCTCAAACTCAATTGAAGAGGTATTAGTGTTTCATCTTCAATTGTCCTTTTAGTTTCAATTTCAGGAGCCTCATTATCTTCTCAAGATTAAATGAGTTCCTACACTTCATTTTCATCTTGATTCTCAAGAGTCTCAACCTCTAAGAATCACATTCTCAGAGATGAGATATTTTAAGAATCTCAAGATCATAAAGTAGGTATCCAATACCATCCTGTATTTTCCTAATGAAGCAGCACTCTCAAGTGCTCAATTCCAGCTTACTTGCATGGAATTATATGTAGTCTCTACTACATATATACCTAGATACTAAGAGGAATTTATGCTAAAAATTCATCATTGATTGAATCATGTCACACATGATCCAATTGTATCTCCCTACAACTCTACTGAGTTTAGATTCATTAGGAGGAGTGAGATAGGAATGATATTCCTTTCTCCATAAGGTATACCATGAATTCATCTAATAGGTACTGATTACCTAGATTAGACCAAATTCATTTTCATCTTCCTTCAGGCTTTGGT
This sequence comes from Ottelia alismoides, assembly GCA_037367405.1. Classification (NCBI taxonomy): domain Eukaryota; kingdom Viridiplantae; phylum Streptophyta; class Magnoliopsida; order Alismatales; family Hydrocharitaceae; genus Ottelia; species Ottelia alismoides. The sequence continues at coordinate 456,651 of JAZKJV010005087.1, read as the reverse complement.
TCCAAACTAAAATTATGAAATCTTTGAACATTTCAAAGGTTTCTTTAGGTGAAGAGAAGAAATCTCATATCATACATAATCATCAATAGATATCACATATCCATAATGTTTACTATGATATAGACGATCCGCATACATCAATATGTATGAGATCCTAAATACCTTGACATCTTACACCATTCCCAAATAAGGGTGTATTGGACATTTTTCCTTTTGAATACAATATTCGTAAGTATGTAAGTTTTGAAATTTTAGACATTCTAACGTTTCATCTCTTACTAGTCTATCGATCAAATCAATAGACAAATGTCCAAGGCTTGATGCTCGATCATTGTCAAATGATCTTCATCCTCCTATTGATCTTGAGGTTTAATTTCAGTATTTAGAAATGTTAATGAACCATTTCATTAATTTTTTAATTTAGTGGAGTCCACTTGATTTTAGATTACTTTCTGAAATATCTTCATCATAACTCTTTATGATAGGTCCATTCCAGAATTCATGTTTATTTCCAACATTTAGAAATAAACAATGAGTGTATTCTAATGTCTAGGTCATAGAGACATTCTCTAAGACTAAGGGCTCTCCCACTGAAATTATGAAGTCCAGTGATCCAATGGAAATTTTTGCAACAATTGCATCAATGTCCATCTGGATAATTATAAACCTTAAGATCAAATTTTTTTCAGTCTTCTAAAACATATGCAACCCATTGCAAGTGTTGTTAGAAGATTGAGATACAATTATTAGACTTTATCTTATTCAATAAGTAAGTCAATATCAATGATTTATGTAGATTATTCTGATGCTCCATTCGAGTCCTTTTCTAAGGATTCTAGACAGACTTGATAGTCGTACTCTCAACACATCAATTTATTGCAGTGTTGGCATTCATCCAACTCTTTGGATGTTATATGGAAGTCACAGAGGTACAGTCAATTCTTTGACTACACTTCTTACTTGGGTCCAACCCATGCTTCCACTGCGCTCCCTTTATCTATGAGCAACCATTGCTCAAGACTAAGGATCTCTTACGTTAAATTCAAAACAATTCAATGTAAGATCATTTCAACATTTATACATGCTTCATTAAATTCATACAATATGAATATTATGAAGCTTCATGAATGACTAGAGTATAGATAGTAGAATAATGACACTCATCATCTACATCCATCTAAACTCTTAAAACATAGGTTCAGGTAGGTACTCAAACAATTTGAATACATCATCTCTTATAGAGCCACCATTCTGCATGATGCAGTGAACCATCTCATTCATGATAAATGTCAAGAGCACGTATGTGTGCCAGAATATCTTCATTAATTTTATAAGGATTATTTGATAATTGCGATCATCATCGACATGTCACTTCCAAAGTACATCCGATGAGAGATCAAGACTATAGAGACATACAAACCCTAGGGTTGTAGTCCTATTATCTATTTAATAGTCATTCCTCGTTATTATGAGGAAACTTGCACATTGCAACCACATATATTATGTCTCCAACTGCAAGTGCAATATCTGGATCATGAGAACAATCCATGATATTTTATTGGTTATCATTGAGTATATCATTGAGTGGGTTTAATGAAGGATTATCTGAAATAAGAAATTTGCATAAGTGTATGTATTTATATATACATATTTTACTTTGATTTAGGCAATTTTATATCAAAGTTGTCTTGCCATGTCAACACTGAAAGTTCATTCCCTTAATCACTTTCAATGTAAGAGATATACTTACCATTATATCTCAAGCAAGATCTGGGATCTCCTTCCTTATCTTTGTTGCATCCCAATAATATGAGAACCTACAACTCGGATAAAAAGAAGCGGGAACATATTCTGACTTGCAAGTCCAACTTGCATTTCCCAATTCCGTCTTTAATACCCGGGCCCACCACCCCTAAGGCAATGTTGACCCGTCATTAATTGAACCAACCGTCAACAGGAATACAACTCGCTATGCGCAATCCAATATCACCCCAATAATATGAGGGCCCGATATTGGGGTCACTATGCATACTTCCTTACTCTTTCGAGAAGCGACGAGCCCGATCCAGATGTGCTTGCATACAGGAGCTGTCACTTCGGACAGGAGTCTCCCACATGCAATCCCTGGCGACAGAACCCTTCGCCTTAACGGGAGACCATGGATGTCACTTATGTGATCCTCCATATCATATTCAAATTTTAATCAATTATTATGAATCATATTCATATAACTAATTCCTCCAAGGGAAGTGACAACTCTATTCATAATAGAGTGTCTCAATTGGACATAATCAATTTAATCATATTAAATTAATTATCAATCCAATTCAATCAATCAAACTTGATTATTTTATTTGAATATATATATATATGGTAATATCTCAAAATACGTGTTAATTCGAATTTTAATAATTATAAAATGCTCCTTGATTTTCTCCGGCATTATACAGTCCTAACCCGTTGTCATGGCCAGTACCGACGAGAGTGGGACGGACCACATACGTTGCAACCCGCTACCCCAATGCTCTCCGACTAGTCACCATATCTGCCTCGGGAAAGCATAATGCCAGATATATCAATTTGTACTTGAGATGATCATCGGTTTTTCAACCGAAATTGTACCATATAGTAATAATCAAAACATTTTTTATTATAAGGAAATTTGCTACACAAATTCCCAATCCTATTCAAGCATCAAGTTTGAAGATTATGTTTCCAATTATGATTTGGATCACATCCAATCAATTTATTGGTTAAGGCCAAGTCAATTAGGCAAATAATCATGTTCCAATATTTCACAAATATTTTTCAAGATTATTTCACGAAATTAACACTTAATTTCACTAATTGACAATCACTTGGTTCTAGATTAGGACTGTAATTTCAATAGTGACCCCTACTCACTAAAATTAACAGATCTCAATCAATTTAAATCCAAATTAGACAAACTCAATTTTCAAAGATTGCTAAATTGATTTAGGACAGAATCCAAGTGAGTTTCATGCATTTAGAGGCAGATGATAACAGTAATTAACTCTTTAATCATGTTAAAATCTACTGTTCCCGCAACAGTGCATACATGTTCATTAACACAACCATATCTAGAGCATACGAAATCCGATTTATGCAAACTCAGATCCTATGGTTTACTTATTTAATGGGGAACAAAATCCAAGTAAATAATTCGTGCTAAAACATTTTAAATATGTCCGAAATTATTTACTAAATAGATCTGCGAAATCAAATGCGATAAAAAACTTTCGCGACCTTAACGAACCCAAGTCGTCCTCGGTTTTCGAATCATATTCGAAACCGTCGACCTAAGGCTCTGATACCACTTGAAGGATATGGAATTATCCTCAAGCGCATCACGGAAGCGTGATCGTCGTATCGGATACGACGAGGAACGACTAGTCGCACTAGTTGTTCGGTGCAGCGGAATTTAAAATTTTTATTCGTTGAAACCACATGATCCGAGAACCATTCTCAGATCGTTTCATCTATAACCACAACAAGTATAATGCAATACCTCTTGAAGCGTGGTTGATCGAGTCTCTAAGAAAAGAGACCTCCTGTCTCAAGTCCGATCGTCGGTGAGATCGCTTGCGAGCGCGGGGATGAACCGCATTGTCCTCACAATCCAAGAAGTTGATCCAAGCATAGTTGCTCCTGATCTCGTCGCACGAGATCGAACGTCTCCTTTGTGAGTGCAGCACTCCAAGAAGACAGAGAACCTAAGAACGTCGAAGCGGCGGCGCGGTGGCGAGAGCGTCGATGATTCTCTCCTCTAGGGTATGGTGGACGGCCACCAAAAATTGAGGGAGAGAGGGCTGTCGTGTATGAAGAAAGAGAATGAGAGAGAGCTCCAATATTTCATGTATGTGCACTCAATAGAGCATGGTATGCCTCTCTATTTATAGGGTTTTGGGATCCATGGATCTCAATCCATGTGACATACAAAATCAATGGATGAGATTGATTTATGTCAATCCAATGGCTAAGATTATTGTTGGTAAAACCAACAAATTTAGATTAAAATATATTTGACAAAATCAAATATAAATTAGTCATAAATCAACCAAACAAATAAGGAGAGAATGTACATGGAGATTTCATCTCCATGCACCTTCCAAGTGGATGGCCACCCTTTCCTATTTGGAATATGGTGCCGCCCACTATTTCCATGGGGAGAATAATCTCATGATTTTCATGAGATTGTATATCTCCGTGGAAATCTCTCTTTATTTATTTGCAACAAATTAGTTAGGTTTTGTTCTTCCAAAATAATTCACAATTATATTTGAGAATATTGCAATCTTGTCATGGAAAAATTGTGAATCATATTCACAACCCAAAACAGCATATAATTTACATTGTTAATTAATTACACAATGTGTATCCAATACACATAATAATTAATCAACACATATAAATTATAATTAGCTCTCTCTAATACATTATAAATCACATTTATAATATATTATGAATAATTGGATATTTCTATCCACATTATTCTTATCCACATTAATTAAATCACATTTAATTATATTGGATAATTTCTTCATACATCAAGATGATTAAATCACATTTAATCATGATTTCTTCATTGCCTAGATCTTATGGAATTATTCTTCAACCCGTCTAGAATAATGTGATCTCTCCGCAGATACTTGGAGATAAGGAAAGGGCGATTGTATTGTTCCATGTATAGCGACATGGATATTGAGATCGTATCTCAAATCCAGATCACGGTCCTCCCATAGATGCTTGATTAAATCAAGACCGTAAATCTAATCTTCTCATTATATCTAAATCATATTCAGATCAATGTCCAACACTTGGACCAAGATCAGATCACTTCTCTACTGAGAGGAGTCACTAAAATCCGGACCCGTTTCATCACTCCCTAGGAATGGAAGCGTCATGGCAATACAATCGTTTATGATCACATCACCCTCAGGTATTCCCAATACCTGTACATCCTGCATACTGGAAGATTCAGAATAAACCCAAAGTATTAGATCAATTTTATACTGTCTACTTTAGGGTTCTATCAGTAAGTTTCGCATTCGATCATTGGGAGTCGGTATCGATCATATACTTTCCAAAAGCATATATCATACCTAGGTCTTGATCATATACTTTCCAAAAGTATATATCAAACCTACAAATTCAGTCAAGCTTCCAAAGCGAGACGACCATGCGCATGGAATTTGATTCTTCCCAATATCTCATGAGTGAGCTCATGTCTTCCGGTTCAGTAACTGAACCTGTATGATCCCTTTGAGAGATCGTATCACTCATATGCCCTTATATGCACACCAGCGCGCCAGTGTAAAGACCTTGGTTAGGTCATCTACCTATTGGTCTGCCAAATGTACATACTCAGACATATAGTAACACATCTGTCTCCGGTCAGAGGATGCGTGCCTATATCATGATAGCATACAACATAGGACTTTGGTTATCACGATCTCATTAAGTCAAATCTTTGACCTAACTAATCTGACACCTCTAAATCTCTATTCCTATGCAGAGGACCTGCATCAAGAGGTCGGTCAGATATCAGCCTAAAGAGATAAGGATTTCCATCTCCTACTCAGGCTGGAGATCATCTCTTAATAATCATTTGACGGTCCTTGATGAGTCCTCAATCTAACTCTTTAGATATTCATCCAAGCACCAGCCTCTATGATTCAATAGTTGAATCAACAGTTGTATGATCATCAAGATGGCCATGGTACATAACCCTAATTGTACTAAGGGATCTATTATACAAATTATTCATTCTTCATTTCAGATCAGGGAATGATATGTGCAATAACATTTATTGCATACTGGCTCGTCGTGGGCTCGCATTTCCAACAAGGGTATTACTTCTAGGCGGAACCTCTCTTCTTCTTATAGTGAAGGAAGTGTGTCTCAACTTGGTCTGGTGGTGATGCAATCTAAAGACAGGAGTTGTGGGTTGCAATAAAGCTTCAAAAGAGGGATAGTCTACTTGCTCAAGAGGAAAAACTCCTTATGTGTATATGTCGCACCATGTAGATATGTTGTACATATGCACATCAAAAAAATATGCAAAGAAAGAAAAACTCCAAAAAATGGTGGGTCCGATTGAAAATATAATACCGACCGGACTGTATATAGTCTAATAAAGCAAAGCTTATGTTACACATGACCATCTCACGAAGCTTGCAGCAGGAGACTCAGTTACGCTGGTTGGGCTCCCAAGGATACATGGCTACAGTGGTCATGGTCCATTCTCTCCTTCCCCCTCTTCTTGAGCCAATTGTACTTGAACTTAGAAGGGAATACCCCGTTCCTCGAGGAAAGAGTTGCTAGACTGAGGCATTAGAGTTACCTTGTTAAGGGGGGTTGTCGCTTTGTCATTTCTAAGGTGGGGAGCTACATCTCACTTACACAGTGCAAGGAAAGATTCATGGTCATTAGAGTTTGTGTATGTAGACTTGTTCTGATCTGGTTTATTGAGGAGTCTTGACCATAGATTGGTGGAACTTAGAGGCTATTGAGTTTTTAGCTTAAGTCCAAATAAGGTTTCGACAAATTAATAATCCAAAGGTCTGACTGAGCTCCATATTTCAATCTAATGAAGGAAAAATTAATAATCAATCTTGATTTCCCTTCTTTTTCTTTCTCTTTCTCTTTTTCTCTTCTTTTTCAAATAAGTGTTTGCTAAGGGACTAGCAAAAGTAAATTATAGGGGGTGATGAATCCCCATTCATCACTCTTTATTCTTTTATTTTAGCTAGATATTTTGGCAAAATACCATACATATAGTTGTAAATACAATAAATTACAAACAGGCATGCTTGTATTAATATTCAATAATTAGAATGTATTTGTACAAAAAGAAAAGAATAAAGAAATAAAGAAAAAGAAGGAAATATTTAGAATAAATATTGAGTGACCTGAACCCAAGAGAGGGCCCAATATGGGCCTGATTGCAAAATAAAAGAAGTAGCGAGAGATAGGGCCATTCATCAGTGTATATATTCCTTCTTAGTTGGACATATTTTATTTTCACAAAAATTAAATAAAAATGAGTTTTTAATATATTGTATATATTTCTAAAAATAAAAAAATAGAAAAATAAAATAAAAATAAAAATAAAATAAATTCTCTATCTCACTCTTGCAATGCCATGTATATATGTATCAATACCTGTTTATTTCACCCTTGTACATAATCAATAAAAATAAAATAAAAATTACATTATATCCCAAATTTTATGTTGTAAATAAATAAAATATGAAATAAGGGTATTTGTACAAAAACAAACAAAATAAAAATTAAAATGAAAATAAATAAATATTTTATATATGCACATAATATAATATAATGTATAAACCTTAATTTATTTTTTTTCAAAAAATAAACAAAAATGACCAAAAATAGATTGAAAATAAATAAACATTTCTAATTTTGTAAATATTTTAAAAAAAAATCATTTTCGATTTTTAATTTATTTTCTAAGTATTTTTTACCCTGGAATTTTGTGATTGGTCCACGGGGGATTGTTGACCCCCGGTCAACTCCCCCTCCCGGACCAACCCGGGCCCAGATCCTTTTTGCGCCGCACTTCTCAAATTTTTTCCAATTGGATCTGAGGCTCTTTTGCCCCGATTTCTCCAACCGTCTTTTCACCATGGATCAATCACCTTCGCGGATCCCTAGGAGAGATCGAATCTGCATCGATTCGCACGCCCGTGCCCGCTCAACCTTGCCACTTGGGACTTGTTATAAAAGCTTCACCTCGATTCCCAGATCCGTAGCTCGCGCTGCAAGCCCTCATTCTACCCTAACAAACTTCCCCTCGGTGACAACGACAGGAAGCATTCCTTGGTGGCCGGATTGAGGTGTTGTATTCGTTGCTCAAGGTACGTGGTCGAAGCGCCGCCACGTTCGAGCCTCCCAGCCCGCTCAGCGTGGTCGAGGCGATGACCCCTTCGTCGCATCCTCCTGGAGCTCAGGATTGTCCTTGGACCCTCAGGTAGACTCCTTATCGACCCTAGTTCCATTTTATCGCATATGCTTCATCGGACCTCCGTCGGCTTTGACCTAGCGGTCGAAGCTCCACCAATCATCCCTAGCCATTCAGATCGACTCCCCGTTCCATCGTCACCCTTCTTCCATAGTACGATCATCTCGATCTTGGCTATCCGAGCCAAGATTGAGGTAGGTTACCTCCGCCACCTTCGCCGGAACCTGCCTCCGCCTCCCACTGTCGCTTCCCTTTGTTTTTCATCTAATAACCCTCGTCGGAGCGAGTCTCCGAGCGAGAGCTTTTGTTTGCAGGTCAAGGAGCGCAAGATTGCCCCCAGATCGCATCTCATCCCCCTCGCTGGAGCTATCCCAGGTCGTAACCCCCTTCCTGGAGATCCAACCGGTGGATGCTCCATCCGCCACCGCCATCCGACGCAGACCATCGTGAGACGACCCCCCCTCTTGATCATTCACCGAACGCTCGGAGCACCCCAAGTCCTCCGGCAAACTTCGCTAGGGGGGAGTTCGTCCAAACGCCCTCTCCAAAGTGGGATCACACCTCTTCTCCAGACTGCACCTGGACCGTCCGTGGCCTGCTTCTATCAGGACGTTAGATATTAGGTCTGACGGCCATGTACGCCCCACATTCGCCATCTCAGAGCCATTGGATGCGCTAGATGTCAGCATCATACCACACGTCACCAGCCAATCACCGCCCGTCACATGTCTCCCACATGAGCCGCACGCCTCTGGCTGGGTAATTTGCGCCCTCTTCCCCTACCATTTCTTTATGTTCCTATTTAGTCCGTTAAATAAATTAGTACAATGTGGACTGCATGTGAGCCCCTGCTATTTTCACTATTTGCATTTTAGTCCCTCCTGTATGGTGGCATGTGCATCGTCAAGTGTAGTTTTGGTGTAATTGCATTTATGTCCCCAAGCTTTATTGAGGTTCTGATCTGATATTGTAGTTTTCATATTTGCACTTATGTCCCTGTGAATGCCGAGTTTCGACATGTGCTGAATATTGTGTGAAAATTGCAAGTGACCCCTAGAAATTTGAAAGCACATTACCATTTAGTCCCGGAAACCTCTTTTTCTTACATTTTGGTCCATGTGTGATGGATGCCTTTGATTGCTTGAATAAAATATCAACTCCTGTCCAAATCTCATGAAATTTGGGTACATGGCTCCTGCCATGTTGTAAAAATTTCAATGAATTTTTGGATTCATTTTGTTTTCATTTGCTATTTTTAAAAAATTCAAAAACCCAAAAATTTGCTTCTATCCAACTTCAAAAATCAATAAAAATAGTAAAAAGCACTAAAAAATCCAAAAAAGTCATTGCGTGTTTGCTTTGTCATGTGTTTGCTTCAATCCAATTTTTGTTGCAATTGGACTTATAAAAACCCTAAAATTTGAAAAACACTAAAAAACTTAGAAAAACCATTAAAAATTCATAAAAAATCAAAAAAATGCAATTACAGTGTCTGTAGCTAGTATTTTACTCCTAGTTTTTCATAAAATTGTTGTTGGAATTTTATAGGCTATTTATATTTTTTTGAAATAGCTTTTTGATTCTAGCTGCACAGTAGCTTTCATTTTTCACATTGTTTCATTTTTATAAAATCAACTAAAAATCGGAAAAATCTAAGAAAAATATCTAAACCATCTGAATATTTGCAAAACCCAAAAATATTTTTATTTTAATTTTCTGACTTGGTTAATGTTTTGAATAATTGTTAGTGTGTGCCTTTTCGATTTCCTTTATTCATTTTCTTAATAATTAAAAATTCCAAAAAAAATTTTATAAATCCACCAAAAATACTCATTTTTTATTTCTGATTACTTCGTAGCCATTGCATTCCGTGCTCCTTATGTTCGATCCTGGTAGCTATACCGGGTAAAATAAAATAGTGAGACCGCTTCCGGCCTGAGGGGTTGAGATCGCAACGACCATTGATACCTCTTATCCTTAGTCGCTCGGGGCTCTCATAAGATACACACGATCTGGGTCTTCATGTCACTCTGTGTCTATGCCATCTGATCAATCTTTGACATACCCCGGCACTGTTTCTTCTCGATCAGCTCTATCTGGTCCAACTTCTCGTTGATAATCCCCATATCAGCAGATTCGATCTGAGCCACACGTCCATCCCCTTTGCAGAGGCGTCAGATCAGCTTTACAGGTGTATCTGACACGCACACTCACCTGCAATCTGAGTTGTCAGATCCACCTCCTAATGGTCATCATGGGCGTATACTACAGCCGAGGTTAGAACTGTTAGATCGAGCCACACGTCGCTCCCGCCTATAAGGGTATTTTGCACTTTTCCCTTGCAGATCTTTTTGTCTTGTTTTAGTCCAATAAAAATAATTTGTAGTTAAAAACTTTTGCAGTTAGACCTCTATAGTTTTAATATTTGCATCTTAGTCCATCTAAATTGGAGTCATGTGTAGCCTCACATGTGTTTCTGGTGAATTTGCACTTTTCTACCCCGTACTTTGGACTCATTATATAAAGAAGTAAAGGTTTTAAAAATTGCATTTATATCCCTATGTACTGGGTTTCACGTGCTGTGTGTGAATTTTGTGAAGAAATTGCATAAATGGCCTCTCGATACAAGGTTATACTGGATGGGCTCCCAGGGATACGTGGCTACATTGGCCATGGTCAATTCTATTCTTTCCCCCTCTTCTTGAACTGGTTGCACTTGAACTTAAAAGGGAATACCTCGCTCCTCGAGGAAAGAGTTGCTAGACTGAGGAATTAGAATTACCTTTTTGAGGGAGGTTGTTTCTTTGTCATTTCTGAGGAGGGGAGCTACATATCACTTACACAGTACAAGGAAAGATACATGGTCATTAGAGTTTACGTATGTAGACTTGTTCTGATTTGCATTATTGAGGAGTTTTGACCATATAATGGTGGAACTTAAAGGATGTTGAGTCTTAAATCTAGATTTCAATAAGGTTCTGACAAACTAATAATCCAAAGGTCTGACTGAGCTCCATACTTCAATTTAATGAAGATAAGTTTACTAATCAACCTTGATTCTCCTTTTTTTCTTTTCTTCTTTTTCAAATAAGTATTTGTTAAGGGACTAGCAAAGGTAAAGTACTGGGGGTGATGAATCCCTGATTCTCACTCTTTAGTCTTTTATTTTAGCTATTTATCTTAGCAAAGCATCATGTAAATACATGTAAATACAATAACTTAGCATTCTTCATGCATCTGTTAATATTGCATAATTAGCATGTTTTTGTGCAAAAATAAAACAATAAAGGAGAAAAAAGGAAGGAGGTATTTATAATAAATAGAGAGTGACTCAACCCCAAGAGAAGGTCAAGCCCTAGCATGATCACCAAATAAAACAAGTAGATAGAGATAATGTCTACTTTGTGTTGTACACACTACCTATATTTTTATATATTTATTTCTAATAAAATAAAAGTAAATTATTATTTCTACCTCTATGTATATATTTCTAAAAATAATTTAAAAGAAAATAAAAATTAAAAAAATTAAATAAAAATAGAAATAAAAACCCCCTTTTATTGTACAATACACATGTGCATATATCACACCCTCTATTTTCTGTGTATCATCAAATAACTCACTAAGATTAAAAAATGTTTTGTACTCCTAAATATATATTATAAATAAATAAAATATAAAATAAGGTATTTACGTAAAAATAACAAAATAAAAATAAGTGTACATAATGCATAGGTCTATTATACTTGTATATAATATTATATATTGTATATACACTAATTTATTTATCATAAAAATAAATAAATAAAAACACAGCAAAATTCTAAGAAAAATAATAATCATCTTTTATTTTATACATTTTTTAATTTAAATTCATTTATTCTTTTTAATCTAATTATCTTTATTTTTATACTTGTTTTGTCCTTTCGCATCTTTTGATCGCATCCTAAGCGGCCTCTAATTGGTCCACCTCGACTTGTTAACTGAGGTCAACTGGTCCCCCATTCCTCTCTTTCGCTCAAGTCGGTTTTGTCCTGATTTTCCTCAATTTTTCACGACTCGACCATGGCTCCTTCTCACCCATTTCCAAGCTCTGATTGCGAAGCACGGATCCTCAATCCATGCACGATCTTCTCCTGCCTGATCCGCACCTCGATTTGCGGGCTATGCCTCCACCTTCTCGGACCTAGAACACTATATAGTTGCACCCTCCTCCTTCCTTTTCCAACATCTTTGGTTGCACCAACACCTCCTGCGTACCCGTTCCTCCTTTTTCAGAGTGACAACGAGCGATAGAAAGGGCGAGGGAACCCTTTTGGAGCGTGAGAGCCTCAGGTCCGATAAAATTTCCTCAGCTCTACTGTGAGGAGCAAAGCCTTTGGCAGAACCGGCCATTAAGGCCAACACCCCCGTGGACCATCGTTCGTACTCCCACACGCATTATTTCATCTCCAGGTACTCCCTTACCTCTGTTTTCCACTTTAATAGATCATTCATCCAAAAATAGAGCACCTCCGACGACTCCCTTTCCTACCATGTTTCACTATCCTTCGACGTTCGCACACCTCGTTGTGACTTCCTCCCACTTCTACGTGCGCTCCACAACCTCCCATCGGACTCCAGCCATCAGGTTGGAGTCTCCAAGCAGGTCTATTCATTCACATCGCTGGAAACCAACCATGTTCACCCTCCACCCTTGGTTATCGATGTCTTTGGCGCTCTAACCCTTGCCGGAGCACCCTTCTCTTAGCACATACCTTCTTCAGTAGGGTTTGCGCACGACCAGACCTCATCTAGAGGTCGTGAGTACTTCCAGGAAGCTCCAAGTCCACCGTGCATCCCCAAGACCCTCTTGGTCCTGGGCCCTTCTAAGGCATCCAACAGCTGCAGAACATCTTCGTTGATGATTCCCCCACTATCAGCAGCTCGTGACAATGACGGATTTGTATGCCATCGCCTGTTGAAACCCGCCGGAGGCGAGTTCTTCCTCGTTCATCCAAATAGCGTCTAGTTGTCGGATCAGGACCCTCTCTGGTTCTAATCGCAGCCATCCATCATCGAGAGGCCTCTGTCCGTAGGATCCATCTGAGGATCTCATCTCTGTCATCCATCACCGAAGGGGTATCCACCCGTCCTGACCTTTCATCCATAAGTGGAGCTCCATCAGCCGTCGGATCATGCATAATAAATGGTAAACTTCATTTAGGCCCTTTCTATTTTTCTTTTATTATTTAGTCCTGTAATTATTTATCGTAGTTTAAAATAGTTTGGATATTCTGCAAGTGGAGCCTTGTTATTTCCAGCATTTGCATGCCAATCCATTGTGTGTGAACTCACGTGCTATCTCACGTGATTTTCTAAGATATTTGCATGTTACATCCTGAACATTGGAATGTTATGATTGGAATGGAAACTTTTTAAAATTTGCATTTATTCCCCTATGCGTGGATTGTTGTGCATGTCTAAATTCTTTGGGCTTTTTACATCTTCGGCCCTAGGTTTTTTATCTTTGTTATTATTTGGCCCTTAGACGTATTTTATTTACAAGTAGGTCCCTGCAACCTGTGTGCTTCTACTTTAATTAAATAAATACCAAATTAAGTCCAAAATTTTATAAAAATTACTATTAGCTCCTATAACATGTAATATTTGTTATGATTTTTGGGATTAATTTAGTGTAGTATTTTATTTTCTAAAAATCAAAAACCCCTAAACTTTATACTGTCTATTTTAGAAAATACATAAAAATTCGAAAAATCCCTTTAAAAATTCCGAAAACGCTAGTGAGTGTGTATATGTATGCTTTACTTTCATTAACATTTTTGCTTGAAAACCCCTCATAAAAACCTTAAAAATTGCAAATGATTAAAAAACTTCTAAAAATCATATAAAATTCTAGACAATTCAAGAAAATAGTCATTACAATTCCTGTTTATAGCTTTTTACATATATTTTCTAATACAATTGCTCCTCGGGACATAAGGCTACTTAGGTATTTTTAATTTGCAATATTGTCTTGGTTGTGCATTGTTTCTAATTTTAGCTTTTGTTTGATTTTTATAAAATCACAACAACAAATGAAAAATCTCCAAACATTAACAAAAATACTTTAATATTTTAAAAACTAAAAATATTTCTTGTCCTAATTTTTGAGCATTTGTAGTCTTAAATAAAAATTCAAAAAGTCTCAAGTATTCTTTATTTCCTTATTTTCTTGTGTTTATCCCTTAATTAAAAATAAAAAAATTTGTAAAACTAAAACCAATAAAAATATGCATTTTATTTTCTGAATATCTACTACTTCGTAAGATTTCTCGTACTCCTTGTGTTCGACCTGGGTTCTATACCAGGTTAAAATAAATAGCAGAGACCACTGACATTATTTTGTGTGCTTGATTGATTTATCTGTTTGATTGAGTGGTTTCTTCGTTTTTCATGATTGAGCATTGGCCTTGTAATCCGGTTCACAATGACCCTTTGATTACTTGATTCCTTAACTCGTGTCGCTTGGTCGCTCTTCAAAATGGCACCATTGCCAGTAAGCACGGCTTAGTAGTTGCTTTTTCAGATTTTTGTATATTTTTATATCTATTTGTTATAAATATTTTATGGCCTATTTTTTTGTTTCACTATTTGTGTGAGGAACCGTCCGAGGTCACTTTGGAGGAGACACGTACCCGAGGAGGAGCAAGAGAAGAACATGGATAGGTTATATTAGATAGAGTTGAGTAGTTAGTTTATTATTTCAACATACTTATTATTGTTGTAATACTTGTTGGATACTTGGACTCTCTTGGACTTAGACTTATATCGGGGACTATTTCGCCGAGCACCGGTGTGCTCGAGGGACGTCACCGAGTTTTTTTGTGGTTTTGGTTTTCGATCGCCTTCTTAAATTTGATTCTCGAAGATTTGGATGCTAGACTTAGGATTTTTGCTTGATTGTGACTTAGATAACTTAAATCCCAATTCCTAATAGGTTGCTCGCACCTATAGATCGTAATTGGACCTTATTAATAATTCACAAGAAAAAGTTAGTTTAATCGGATCTAAGACCACGTGTCGTGAGGAATCACATATAGCGCTAGAAGGACCCATTGTGGCGGGCATCGAGTGGTTCCCAAGATTGGACTCCAGACTCGATTTGATTGGCTAACTATTGTGCTTCACGATCATTAGAAATTGCTCGTCTAAGGCCAATTTCTTTTTGCATCATATAGTTAGTTTTATTTCTATCTTTAAATTTATGTGCAGATCACCCTACATGTAGAGTACTGGCAATAGGTACACATCTCTATCTGTGCATGCGTTATAGTGTTTGATCGCGCATCGACTTTTTTGACTTTCTCCCCCTATTTTTGGACTTAAAATAACCACAAGAAATCGAAAAAAATTGTTAGGAGTTGTTTGTCTTTGAAAAATATCCAAAAAAGTGAAAGTAATAAAATTTGGGACTACTAATGCAAACTTGACCCTATAACATGCCTCACTTAAAAAAATTTGTTTTAGGGAGAGTCACCCCCTCATTGGTTGGTTTGCTTGAGTGAGAGAGTGACCTACACACTAGGATAGAGCCATACCTGAACTTCCATTAGATTATTGGTCTTGGGGTTAGTCGTTCTCCAGTGAGGATCTCTTCGGGAAGCTGGTAAACGGTCTGCGACGTCCTTAGTAGATTGAATTGATCGGGTAGCTAGTACACGGTCTACAATTCACACTGACTGGGAAAGATCTAACTTTAGGATTGGGCCAGTCTCTTGAAAGTATCGGGTTCCTAACAGCTCGCTTAATCGCTCTGCTAGACTGATTGATCACCTAAAATAAAATTGACAAGATTAACGAGTGAACCTTTACGGTCATCAGCTCTCGTGTTAAGTAGGTGAATTGGGGGTTTGACTTCTGATCTTTTTTTCTTTCCAGATCTTATCCGTACTCATCCCTGCATCATGATGATGGGTCGGAGGTCCCTTAGGTTGCCTTTGGTAGCACTGCTTTCGCGCTCTCCACCTCATTCATATAGGGATGTTTCCGAGAACCAAGACTCACTCTCTGAACCTGAGTTTGATATTGCCATGTTCCCCCTTGACTACCCTTCTTACAATCCTAAGGTGCCCGAGCAGAGGCCAGCGCAACTATTCGTACATTTGACAACACCTAAGTTCGGGTCTTTCGCCTTTGCAGAGACCCGCGAGATGGCAAGCAGTGAGGGACGCATCGATGAGCAGCCCCAAGGTTCCACTTATGTTCTTGATCAGGGCGCCATCAACAACACACTTCTACCCTCCTTGGAGATGATGCAGAGACAGATCAGAGATTAGGGAGCATTTATGGCAGAGGTGCATCGGGAGTTAGCACAGATACGATGCGACAGAGGAGAGCCACAGTGACCAACCGGTGGAGATATACCCGCAACTGGAGGAGGAGCAGGAGGTCTACCAGAAGAACCACGGGAGCTAGCCCAACCCACTAGGACCAAGAGGCAGTTGCACAACCCTGGTGCAACCCTCACCCATCGCTGGATCCAACTTCTGGAGACTCTGGGCGACTTCAAGCTTGGCCCCCAGATGATTCATCTCTTGCCCAAGTTTCATGGGCTTGCCACCGAGGAGGCGCATATGCATTTACAGGAATTTGCGATGATCTCCAGCAGTGTCCACGACATATTCATGGGTGAGGACACCATCAAGATGATGGCATTTCCTTTCTCCCTAGTTGATAGAGCAGCCTATTGGCTAAAGCATTTGGGCAGATATGTTACCACTTGGGAGCAGCTCCGGATCGAGTACTTGAACAAGTACTATCCACTCGGCCGGACCAATGCAGCGGGGGCAATGATCAACAATTCCACCATGATCCCCGACAAGCAGTTCCATGAGGCGTGTGATCGATTTTGTCAGCTCATCGACCGGTGTCCACACCATGACATATCCAAGCTCAATCTAGTCTAGAGTTTCTTTTGTGGGATGACACCGGAGCTATATGGGCTTGTCAATGCCTTTTGTGGAGGGTCTTATTTTGCAAAGGATGAGGACCAGGTCTAGGCCATCTATGAGGAAATGACAGAGAACTGCAGGTGATGTCCAGACCAATGTCTACACTCAAGGGAAGCCCCTTCCACAGGTCGTGTCCTAGTAGAGGATATCATGGGTTGATGCAGGCCCATCTACTTCGTCAACAGTAGTAGCACAGGCAGAATCGTCAGCAGCTGACATGGGGATTATTAGAGAGAAATTGGACCGCATAGAGAATTTAGAGAAGAAACAGTGTCAGGGCATGACACAGATAGACCAGTTGGCACAGACTCTCAGTAACCTCAAGACACAAATCATGTGTCTCCAGGAGGCACAGATGGCTTCTCAGCCCCGTCTCAGGTCACGGGCTGATCATAGCAGCAATAGCTCTTTCTAGTCACCCGTCCAGTACTAATAGGTTCATCGTATTTAGGTGGAGATGGTTTAGCCATTGCAGCATTTCTAGCAGCCACCGCCCTCTCATGACAGTCAGATGGTGGTGTATCAGCAGGATTTTCCCCTAGCAGTTCTTCCTCCCTCACCTTATAAGCAGGAGCTGTTTATGGAAGTCAACGGGATTTGATATGACCGGCAACATCTTGGGAGGCATCACGATCATTCCGAATTCAGGTGGTCTACTGAAGGCATCTCATCCCACCAGCATCCTCCAGCTCAGGGTGGACAGTTCAGCCAACAGCACCAGCAGCAGCCCAGTATTCCCAGCTACAGCAGCATTACCAATCGGTTCCTCCTCCTTACCATCATGGACAGTAGTGGAGGCAGCAGCAAGAGCCTCAACAGTTTACTCAACCTCCCCCTCACCAGTTCCAACAGCAGCCTCATTTCCAGTGAGGCAATCTGTCCGGTTCTCATGGACCCATCTATAAGAACCAAGCCCTTGATGATCTAGCCCACCTATTCTTAGACCAGCAAGCATCCTTCATGCGGGGGATGGACGATTTCCTGTAGGAGATGAGGGACATAATAAAGGGCAAGACCGCCATACCCGCTCAGATCGAGCCCAATCCGAACAACTTAAAGAGGAAATCTGAGCAGGTAAATTTCATAGAGACCACCACTTCTAGTGATTCAATGGGTGACATTTCTTCGTACTTATTTGATGTTGATTTTGTAACACTTAGGAGTGGTAGGATTCCATCCAGTGGTGCCTCATCTGAGCCACAACCCCATGATGATCCAGGAATGCTAGACGAGGAAGATAGAGGTGTTGATGCTGCTGATGAGGTTGATGACAGTGGCGTTGAAGCCACAGAGTATGATGATCTAGTCGACGATACTAAGGCTGTCGTTTCTCCTGATGCAATTGGTGGTATTGATGCCACCATTCTTCTTGATGTTGAGCCAGAGTGCGGTGTTAATATCGTGAAGACAGATGTCGTGGGTGGTGTTGATGCCACCATTTCTATTCCAGCAGTGTTTCCCCATGTTTTTGTATCTCGGGACAAATTAGAAAAGAACAAAAAAATTAATAAAGGCAAGGTTTCATCATCTACTTCGAGTCCATTTATGTTTCACGCTAATCCTTTTATAGGCTCCATTCCTTCACAACCACAAGAACCTTTCCTAGCCCTCTATCTGAGGAGGTCTCAGCGATCCCCTTCTCTCAAGCACTCCGCTTGGCGACGGGGAGTAAAAAAGAAAATCCTAAAAAGACCCGACAGTTAGAGTTCAGCCATCAGATGATCGATAGATTCCATATTCAGCATACTCTACAGTAGGCACTTGAGTACAACCCTCTCTTCCAAAAGAATTTGAGAGAGATGACTACCATCTGTAAGAAGAGAAGCAACCATAACGCAGAGATCCATGTGCTTACCCATGCCACCTGCTTCGCAATCCAAAACTGTTTTCCAGCCAAAAGGCCAGATGCAGGAGCTCCCTATGTTAAATGCCACATGCATAAGTGGCGGTTTGATCAGACTCTTTTATACATCGACTCTTACATCAACCTCCTTCTGCCAGCCTTACTCGACAAATTCGAGTTTGTCCCTCTTCGACAAAGCAGGACAGTCCTTCAGTTTGTTGATAGATATGTGAAGAGGCCGAAGGGGTTGTTGAAGGACATGGTTGTCATAATTCAGGGCCTGAAATTCCCCGTGGACTTTGTTGTACTGGACATGGAGATCCTTGAGTCTATCACTGATACCCCTATCATATTTGGACATCCATTCTTGGCCACAGCCAAGGAGGTGTCCGACCATGATAGTGGGAAGGTGTACTTTCACGTAGAGGGCGAGAGTATACAAATAGAGACGATCGACAAGACCAGAGTTCGAGATTCGTCTTGCTTAGAGCAGTTCAGTGATGCAGAGCAGATGACAGAGGCAGAGTGAGACGTTCACCAAGAGTGCGACTTAATGATCACTGATGATGAAGCCGCTTGGTCTGACCCTGTTTCACGATCTCTTCTCTCACCTTCAGACACTACAGAGTTACAGCTTCCAGCAGATGAGAGTTCGGAGAGTGCATTCCAAGCTGAGGACACATTCGAGACTGACAACCGCGTTCAACATAACAAAGCAGACTATGTTTCTTGTGATTCTGATTCAAATCCCTCGGATTCAAACATTGATTGGGCTGAGTTTGATGAGTTGTTACCTTGTCTGATTCCTATAGAGCTGATAGCTAGGGCGGAGACTGAGCCAGCACTGACTACAAACACACCAACAGGGTTGTCTTCACCAGAGATTCACGATCAGTGAGAGTTCTCACATTCAAATATGGTTGCCTTCACGCAAACATTTCAGAAGCCAGATTTGTCAGCTCCCAGTTGCCCATAGTTGAAGCCTTTGCCGTAGTCGTTGAAGTACATATTTCTTGCAGGTGAGTCAGAGATGTACCCAATCATTATCTCAGCGGATTTAATGGAGAGAAAGAATCTCATTTGATGGAGGTTCTTGAAATAAACTGTAAGGCAATAGGATGGAGCGTAGTTGATCTCAGCGCATAAGTCCAGCCCTGTGCTCCCACCATATCTATCTCGAAGAGGATGCTAAGCCATTGTGTGAGTTCCAACGGAAACCGAACCCGAATCTTTGAGAAGTGGTCATGAAATAAATATTAAAATGGTGGAGCGATAATTTTATCCACCCCATCTCTGACTCCAAGTGGGTTAGTCCATTACATGTGGTGCCAAAGAAGACGGGCATCACTACAGTTGTGAGTGAGTCTGGAGAGGAGATTGCTACCTTGGTACACACTTCTTGGAGGATCTATGTGGACTACAGATGATTGAATCAGGCCACCAAGAAGGATCATTTCTCACTGCCTTTTATTGATCAGATTATTAAGAGGCTAGTTGGGAAGAGTCACTGTTGCTTTCTTGGCGGGTACTCCGACTATAATCATGTGTCCATAATGCCCGAAGACCAGAACAAAACGACATTCACTTGTCCGTTTGGGACTTATGCTTTCAGACGGGTGCCCTTTGGTCTATTTAATGCCCCAGCAACATTCCAACGGCGCATGTTATCCATCTTCTCGGACATGGTGGGTGATTGCTTGGAGGTCTTCGTGGATGATTTATCATTCTACGACAACGGGTATGATGCCTGTCTTGACTACCTAGACCGCGTGCTTCAGCTCTACATTGAGGTCCGTCTTGTTTTATCTTGGGAGAAGAGTCACTTCATGGTGACTCATGGGATGATGCTTGGTCACATCATCTCCAACAGGGGCATGGAGGTTGATCCGGCCAAGGTGGATATCATCAGAAAACTCAATCCACCGTCCAACTTATGGCAGTCGCAGTCTTTTCTGGGGTATGTCGGTTTCTACCAACATTTTATTCAGGACATCAGCAGGATTGCCCGACCACTGACTGATCTACCGACGAAAGATACTGAGTTCATTGTAGATGATTAGTGTCTTACGTCTTTCAAGATGCACAAGAATCTAGTTGTCGAAGCTCTTGTCCTTCAGCCGCCTGATTGATCTCTCCCATTCAAGACCATGACGGATGCCTCTGATTTTGTCGTAGGGGACGTGCTAGGGTAGAGGAGGGATGGATTATCTTATGCCATTCACTACGCTAGACGTACGTTGGATGCTGCTCATCGGAACTACATAGTCACAGAGAAAGATATGCTAGATGTATATTTGCCTTGGATAAGTTCAGATCGTATGTTCTTGGATCCAAAGTGGCTATTTACACTGACCATACCACCATCAGGTACCTCATGGCAAAGAAGGAGCCAATGATAGATTGACCAAATGGATCCTTCTACTCTAGGAGTTTGATATTGAGATTAAGGATAAGACTGGAGTTAAGAATGTGGTGGAGGATCATCTCTCCTGATTGGAACATCTTAAGGAATTAGAGAAGATTGAACCTATCACAGATACCTTCCCAGATGAGGTGAACCTTGCTATCACCTCGCTTCCATGGTATGCCGACATTGTGAACTATCTTGTCGCTAAGAAAGTCCCACAAGGTTGGTCCAGACAGCAACTTGAGACCTTCCTTGCGAAGGCGAAGTCATACCATTCGGAGGATCCCATCGTTTATCATGAAGGAGGGGATAGCATCTGGTGTCGGTGCATTCCTCAAGAGGAGCACCACAGCGTCCTCACTTACTACCACAAGCTTGAGGCAGAAGGATATCACTCTAAGAGGAGAGCAACACAGAAAGTGCTCCAATCCGGCCTATGGTGGCCTACCCACTTCAAGGATTCTGATGAATTCATGAAGAGGTGTACTGACTGTCAGAGGATGAGCATTGCAGATAACATGATATGATGTAGATGTATCCCATTCACTTCTGTGAGCTTTTTGATGCATGGGGCATTGATTTCATGGGTCCATTCCCTAAGAGTCAGGGATTCGAGTACATTCTGCTGGCTATTGATTATGTGATTCATTGGGTTGAGTCCATTTCCACTTGAACTGCAGATACTAAGACTGTTTGCAGTTTTTTGAGGAAAAATATCATTTCATGATTCGGGGTGCCTAGAGTTTTGATATCTAATGGGCTGTGTCACTTTATCAACGACAAGGTAAAGGTCCTTGCTAATGAGTTCAGCATAGACCATCGAGTAGCCACTCCATATCATCCTCAGACCAATGGTCTTGCTGAAGTATTGAATAGGGAGATCAAGATGATATTGCAAAAGGTAGTCCGCCCAAACCGAAAGGATTGGTCACAACTTATGGAATCGGTTTTGTGGGCATATCGGACCTCCTTCAAGACTCCTTTGGGTATGTCTCCCTTTCGTCTCGTTTATGGCAAGCCATGTCATTTACCTGTGGAGAAAAAGCATGTCACTATGGGTTGTCACTGAGATATTATTAGATCCAAAAAGTATAGGAGATTAGAGGAAGGCAGAGTTGACAGCCCTAGAGGATCTTAGAGATACAACCTTTTCGAGTAGCCTACAGTATAAGGAGTGAGTGAAGATATGGCATGATTCTCATATCAACCATAAGCAGTTTGAGCCGAAGTAGAGATTATGGTTATTCAATGCCAGGTTGAGATTATTTCCATGAAAGTTGCAGAGAAAGTGAAAGGGACCATACCCTCTCCGAAAGATGCATGACAATGGTAGTATTGATATATATGAGATGTCATATGAAACCACCTTTCCAGTTAACGGTCAGCTCCTGAAGCCATATCTAGATCATGATCCACTGATCGTTGACATCACCCCTATTCATTTTGCATGATATGTGGTCTTTGACTCACATCATTTTCATCTCATGCCTGATTATCACCTTCTTCCGCCCATGTATAGATCTAGTTGTTCATATCATACATTCTTTTGTTTAACACCCCATTCGCATATTATGAGTACGCTATACTTATGGTGTACTTTACCCTAAGTATGGGGAGGTGTCAGATTTTTTATTATTCTTTTGATCCATTTTACCTTTGTTTTGTTGCCTATACTTAAGGATATTTTACCTTAAGTATAGGGGAGGTTGACCTTGTACATTCAAACCCTCAGTTTTTCCCCTTGTGTACAGTTTTCCATACTTAGGATTACTTGATCCTAAGTATAGGGGGATCACTGACATCTATTCATTCTATTCTTTGATTCGTCGTTGTAGTATAGTCGTTCTTTTCACTTCCCAATACTAAGTACGAGTTATGTCTTCCTTCATTACTCTTTGATTACTCTGAGGGCATCGTTCGAGCTAAGTATAAAGGGTGATGTATATATTGTATATATACTTTGCCATAACTCGTACTTTGTGTGAGTGTGTTAATAAATAAAATAGCTAAAAAACATAACCTAAAAATCACAAAAAATTTAAAAATTTCTCTTGTACATAATATTTTTTCTTGGACATACATGATTGTAAATAGATATTTATAAAATTATTTTTGTACAAATATTTGTAAAAATATTTTTCTTGTGAAAAATGTTTGTAAATAATATTGTATCAAAATTATGTATATAGTACAATAATTTTGAAAATGTTTGAAAAATAAAAGTTTGCAAGAACCCTTGTATAAATGTTTTTAAATAGTTTGCAAAACTTCCTCATTCTTGGATTTTTAAAAATTTTGCATGTTTTGAAAATTGCATCGAAAATATTTTTGTACATATTTTTGTATATTCTTATGAATCATAGTTGACATTTAAACTAGTCTGGAATTAAATTGGAAAATGGAGCTTGGTTAAGACCTTAATCTACTAGATTATGTTCACATATCATATTGATGAGCCTAAGTAGAATACTTAAAAACACACACATGACTCTCACAGACAATGGCTTTATTTGGATTAGCACCTTACACATAGCTCCACGCGGATGAAGTGGTGAGGAGGCAGAGTCCTTTGGCTTGGGGTAGCATACAAGGGTAGTACTTCTAGGCGAAACTTCTCGTCTTCCTTTAGGGAGGGATGTGCACCTCAACTTGGGCTAGTGGTGTTGATGTCTAAAAATAGGAGTTGTGGGTCGCAATAATGCTTCAAAAGAGGGGTAGTCTACTGGCTCGAGAAGAAAAAAATCCTTATGTATATGTTGCACCATGTAGATATGTTGTACATATGCACATCAAAAAAGTGCAAAAGCAACAAAAACTCCAAAAAAGTGGACAGGCCTAACTGAAAGTTAAATTCATGCCGGAGTGTATATAGCAAAATAAAGCAAAGCTTATGTATTACACCTTCTCATCTCATGAAGCTTGAAGCGGGAGACTTAGCTACACTGGTTAGGCTCCCAGGGATATGTGGCTACACTAGCCACAGTCCATTCTATTCTTTCCCCCTCTTCTTCAGCTGGTTGCACTTGAACTTAGAAGGGAATACCCCGCTCCTCGAGGAAAGAGCTGCTAGACTGAGGAATTAGAGTTACCTTGTGAGGGAGGTTGTTTCTTTGTCATTTCTGAGGTGGGAAGCTATATATCACTTACACAGTAGAAGGAAAGATACATGGTCATTAGAGTTTACGTATGTAGACTTGTTCTGATCTGGATTATTAAGGAGTCTTGACCATAGAATGGTGGAACTTAAAGGATGTTGAGTCTTAAACCTGGATCTCAATAAGAATCCGACAAACAAATAATCCAAAGGTCTGACTGAGCTCTATATTTCAATTTAATGAAGATATGTTTAATAATCAACCTCGATTCTCCTCCTTTTCTTTTCTTTTCTTCTTTTTCAAATAAGTATTTTCTAAGGGACTGGCAAAGGTAAAGTATAGGGGGTGATGAATCCCTGATTATCACTCTTTATTCTTTTATTTTTGCTATTTATCTTAGCAAAGCATCATGTAAATATAATAACTTAGCATTCTGCATGCATCTGTTAATATTATATAATTAGCTTGTTTTTGTACAAAAATAAAAGAATAAAAGAAAAGAAAAAGGAAGGAGGTATTTAGAATAAATACAGAGTGACCCGAACCCCAAGAGAAGGTCAAGCCCTAACGTGATCGCCAAATAAAAAAGTAGGGAGAGATAGTGTCTACTTTGTGTTATGCATACTACCTATATTTGTATATAATTATTTTTGATAAAATAAAAGTAAATTATTAGTTCTACCTCCTTGTATATTTTTCTAAAAATAATTTAAAAAGAAAATAAAAATCGGAAAAAGTAAATAAAAATAGAAATAAAACCCCCCTTTCATTGTACAACACACATGTACACAATGTTCAGAAAGTCGGCCTAGACGGCTGCATATGTGGAGGCGGCCCCCCTACCGCACTGAATATGCTATACTCGGTCAATATGCGGGTCATGGGGTATAGTCGGCCGAGTAATCCACATATGTGGCCGCATATGCAGCCGCATATGTAATAGAGGTGGCTGCCCTGGTGGAAGCGTAAAGCAATCTTGCAAGCCGTTTAATCTTTTTTACTTCCCTCTACTTTTTATTAACCAGATTAAAAAAAGATTGAGCATTGAACTAAGCATAGAATGGAGAGAGTCAGTAGGAACTAGAGAATATGTTGCTTTTTAACACGAACAATAGGTGATCTACTCGCGAGAAAATCAATTCTTTAATGCTTGTAGGTGGAGCAGTTTTGATGATTATGCATAAGGAACCAACAAGGAGCAGACAATTCATGCTCAACTTGGTTTTGACTTCTCGTTTTTTAAGGTGGCATGGTAAACAGACATCCCGACAGAGATAGAATTGCTGATGTAGCACAGTACTTTCGGGAAATATTTTTTTGTGATGAAATTTACAAACGAAAAAACAAGATTTTACAAAAGTGTTCAATAGATCAAATTACCACAAATGAGACACTTGAAATATAACTTACAAGTTACAATTTTTTTTCTTCAGGGCAGAGTAACAGAGGTATCAGCAAAAAATTGAATGGGGGAGGTTGTAGAGCAATAATTATTTCCATCTTTACACAGAGTTGCATCGTTGTAAAAAAAAGAATCACGACTCATGATTCAAATACATGTGACGAGTTCCCCCCTTCTCATCACTGTGTACACATTCCTCACGAAATCTGGTAACTTATAGATCAAACATAAAACAAAAAAGATAAGTTTATACATACATATAAAAAATCCTTGGAATCAAATTATACCCCAACAAGATTATGTAACACATGATATTAATTACATTAAGTGCTCATCTGTTTGCCTCTTGGACTACCCTGCCTCATTAGCCCCACCAACACAGTCATTGCTTTCCCGTCCTTAGCAACTGCGGTAGCAGCAGCATGTCGCCTTAGGAGCAAGTCCAATGCACCGACAACTTCCTCTATTACCCCTTTCGCATATGCGGCCTTACGAGCAAGCCCAATGCACATTACGAGCAAGTCTTCACTTCGTACTTATTCCATGTTATATTTTTTTAAACATAAATATCTATGTTTGCAATTATTATTATATTTTTGATTAATTTTAATTAAAATAATAGAAACCGCATAATCCGCATATACTTCCATATATACTTCCGCCTACCCGCTTACTCGCTCCAGACCGCTTGACCTAACGAATACCGCATACGAACTTTCGGAACCTTGCATGTACATATATCACACCCTCTATTTACTATGTATCATCAAATAACTCATCAAAACAAAATAAAAATTGTTTTATGCTACAAAAGTATATTTAAAAAATATAATACAAAATTGCACTCCTCGCTCTGATTTCCTCCCGCTTCTACGTGCCCACCACAACCTCCCATCTGACTCCATCCATCGATTTGGAGTCTCCTAACAGGTCTATTATCCTGCATTGCCAGAGACCAGCCACGTTCACCCTCCACCCTTGGTTCTTGATGTCTTTGGCGCTCTAACCCTCACAGCAGCACCCTTCTCCGAGCACACACCTTCTCCTGTAGGGTTCGCACGCGACCAGACCTCGTCTGGAGGTCGCGGGTACTTCCAGGAAGCTCAAGTCCACCGTGCATCCCCAGGACTCCTCTCTTGGTCCTAGGACCTTTTGAGCCATCCAACAACTGCAGAACACCTTCACCGACGATTCCCTCATTTCAGCAGCTTGTGACGACGTCGGATCTGTGCCCCATCCTCGATTGAAACTAGCCAAAGGAGAGTTCTTCCCCATTCGTCTAGATAGCATCCCAGTCATCGGATCAGGCCCCTCTCCAGTTCTACGTAGCCATCCATCATCTAGAGGCCCTTGTCCATAGGATCAATCTAAGGATCTCATCTCCGACATCCATCATCGAAGGGGTATCCACCCATCCTGACCGTCCATCCATAAGTGGAGCATCATCGGCCATTAGATCATGCTTAATAAAGGGTAAACTTCACTTATGACCTTTCTGTTGTGCTTTTAATATTTAGTCTGATAATTATTTGTCGTAGTTTAAAATAGTTTTGATCTTTTGCAAGTGGACCCTTATTATTTCCAGTATTTGCATGTTAGTGCTCTCTGTGTGAACTCATAAGCTGTCTCACGTGATTTTCTGGGATATTTGCATGTTACGTCATGAACATTTGAATGTTATGATTTGAATGGAAACTTTTTAGTAATTGCATTTATACCCATATGCGTGGATTATTGTGCATGTGCGTGAATTCTCTAGACTTTTTGCATCTTCGACCCCGGGTTTTTTATCTGTGTTATTATTTGGTCCTTGGACTTTATTTTAATTATAAGTAGGTCCCTACAACCTGTGTGCCTCTTATTTAATTAAATAAGTACAAATTAAATCCAAAATTTTTATAAAAATTACTGTTAGCTCCTGCTAACACGTAGTATTTATTGTATTTTTGGGATTAATTTAGTGTAGTATTTTATTTTCTAAAAATCCAAAAGCCCCAAAAAATTGTACTGTCTATTTTAGAAAATATACAAAAATTTGAAAAAGCCCTTTAAATTTTCCAAAAAAATTAATGATATGTGTATCTATATGCTTTACTTTCAGTAGCTTTTTTGCTTGAAAACCCCTCATAAAAATCTTAAAAATTACAAAAGATTCAAAAACATCTAAAAATCATAAAAAAATCTAGAAAATTCAAAAATTCATCATTCCAGTTCCTTTTATAGCTTTTTACATATATTTTCTCATAAAATTGCTCACCCAGGATAATGGGTCATTTAGGAATATATTAATTTACAATATTGTCTTCATTGTGTATTGTTTGCAATTTTAGCTTTTGTTTGATTATTATAAAATCACAAAAACATCTGAAAAATCCCCAAAAAAATTCTAAAAGTACTTTAATATTTGAAAATTCTAAAAATATTTTTAGTCCTAATATTTTACCATTGGCAGACATAATTAAAAATTCAAAAATTCTCTTGTGTCTTTATTTCCTTATTTGCTTGTGTTTATCCCTTAATTAAAATTATAAAAGTTTGCAAAACTAAAACCAATAAAAATATACATTTTATTTTCCGAATTTTGACTACTTTGTAAGATTTCTCGTGCTCCTTGTGTTCGTCCCAGGTTGCTATACCAAGTTAAAATAAATAACGGAGATCGCTGGCATAGTTTTGTGTGCTTGATTGATGTATCTCTCTGATTGAGTGGTTTATCTCTTTTTCCTGATTGAGCATTAGCCTTGTGATCCGGGTCATAATGAGATCCGGGTCACAATGACCCTCTGATTACTTGATTCCCTAACCCGTGTCGCTTGGCAGCTCTTCAGAATGAGTATAATTTTTTATTTTCTAAAATAAAAAAACCTTTAAAAACAATACTGTATGTTTTAGAAAATACATAAAATTTGAAAAATCCCTTTTAAAATTACAAAAAAATAGTGAGTATATGTATCTATAGGCTTTACTTTCAGTAGCATTTTTTCTTAAAAACCTTAAAAATTGCAAAAGACTTAAAAACTTCTAAAAATCATAAAATATTCTGGAAAATTCAAAAATAAACATTCCAATTCCTGTTTATAGCTTTTTACATATATATATATATATATATTCTCATAAAATTGTTCCAACATTAGGTATTTAGCTATTTTTAATTTGCAAAATTGTCCTGGTTGTGCACTATTCGCAATTTTAGCTTTTGTTTGATTTTTATAAAATCATAAAACATCTAAAAAATCCTGAAAATTACCAAAAATACTTTAATATTTGAAAAACATAAAAATGTTTTTAGTCGTAATTTTTTAGCATTTGTAGTCTTTAATAAAAAATTCAAAAAGTCTCTTGTGTGCTTTATTTCCTTATTTGCTTGTGTTTATCCCTTAATTAAAAATATAAAAATTTGCAGAAACCAAAACCAATAAAAATATGCATTTTATTTTCTGAATTTCGACTACTTCATAAGATTTCTCGTGCTCCATGTATCCGTCCCTGATTGCTATACCAAGTTAAAATAAATAACGGAGACCGCTGACATTGCTTTGTGTGCTTGATTGATTTATCTATTTGATTGAGTGGTTTCTCTCTTTCTCTTGATTGGGCATTGTCCTTGTGATCCGGGTCATGACTACTCTTTGATTACTTGATTCCCTAACCTGCGTTGCTCGGCCGCTCTTCAGTGACCAGCACCCTAGGATAGAGCCACGCATGAACTTTCTTGAGATACCGATTTTAACAAAAATGATTAGCTATTCTCCAGTGAGGATTTTCGAGTAGGTGGTAAATGGTTCAGACTTCCTTAGAAGAGTGGGAAGTTTAGAGGACATTGTATAATGCTCCGTCCTCAAGTAAATCGGGTAGCCAGAAATGGTCCGTACTTACACCCATACTGGCTGAAAATAGGCGCAACTGGTCTTAACAATTCGGGCCAGTCTCCAGGAGAATCAGGCTCCTAACAACTTGCTAACTCACTCTATAAGATTGTATTATCACCTAATAAAATTTGAAAAGATAAAAGATTGAGTTTTCACAGTGACCATATTGTGTTGAGTAGGTGAACCAGGGGTTTGTTTTCTCATCATGCTTTCAGTCCAGATCAAATCTTCATAAATCCCCACATTAAGATGATGAGAAGGAGGTCTCTTAAGCTACCTCTAGCAACACCTCTTTCTAGCACTCCTCCCCCATTCATCTAGGGTAGCTTCAGAGAGCTTAGACCCACTCTCTGAACCCAAATTCGCCCCCACCATGTTCCCCCTCAACCATCCTTCTTCTACTCTTGAGGTACAGTCAAACAGGCCAGCACAGCTATACATTCATTTGACAACATCTAAGCTAGGGTCTTTTGCCTTTGCAAAGACTGAGAGATAGCCAGTGATGACAAAACAAATGAGAAGCCTCAAACTTCATCGTTTGTATTGGACCAGGCAACCATCAACAACAAACTACTAGCTTCCTTGGAGACCATGCAGAGACAGATCAGGGACCAAGGGATATTCATGGCAGAGGTGAGGAGATAAATCACACAGATGCGAGCCGGGCGAGAAGAGCCAGAGGGACCAGCCGATGGTGGAGAGATGCCATGCTAGGAGGATCGAGTAGACGACAAACACCAGGATGAGCCATAAGATCCTCAGAGGCCCGCACGCACCATGAGGCAGTTGCACAATCCTGGTGCAATCCTCACACCGTGAGGCCAACACGCACCTTCCCGCCATCCTGGGCGACTTTGAGCTTCACTCATAGATGATATAGCTTCTGTCCAAGTTCCATGGAACGCCATTGAAGAACCCCATCTCCATCTGCAAGAATTTGAGATGATCTGAAGCACCATCCACGACAGATTTGTTTACGAGGAAGCCATCAAAATGATCGCCTTCCCTTTCTCTTTGGTTGATTAAGCAGCCTACTGGATGAAACACTTGGGGAGGGTGGTCACTACTTGGGAGCAACTTCAGACTAAGTACTTGAACAAGTACTATCCACTTGGCCGGACCAATGCAACTAGAGCCATGATCAACAACTTTACCATGATCCCTAATGGGAAACTTCATGAAGCATGGGATCGATTCTGAGAGCACATTGACAGGTGTCCCTACCATGAGATCAGCAAAACCAACCTCGTCCAGAGTTTTTTCTGTGGGATGACACCTCAGTTGTAGGGGTTAGTGAACGCCTCGTGTGGAGGTTCCTACTTGATGAACGACGAAGACCAAGTCTGGACCATTTATGAGGAGATGGTCGAAAACTACACTGTGATATCCCAGACTAGGGTCTACACTCAGGGGAAGCATCCCCCGTAGGCGGTTTCATACCACAGGATAGCATGCGTTGAGGCGGTCCTTCTTCTTCTTCTATGGCAGTAGCATTAGTAAAGTCTTCATCTGCTGATATGGGTATCATCAGCCAGTAGTTGGACCGGATAGAGATCATTGAAAAGAAGTTGTGCCAGGGCCTTGACAAACTCAATAAGATTGGAAATATAAAAATTGTTAAATACATGGTAGTATATAATTAGAAATATAGTTATTGCTAATACACGTGTATGTCCTTAAATTGGTGCTCACCAAGATGTTAATGGGTATAGGGCCCTCTAGATAAGTCATATGTGTATGTGTATCCATATCAACTAGAATATTTTGCAACCATATTTATATCCATATCCTAAAAAAATTGAAAACATGTATCTCTATCCATATTCGTATCCACGAAAAAAAGAAAAACTCATATTCATGTCAGTATCTATATGTGCAGAGAAAAAGGAAAATGTTCCCATAGGCACACACAAGTGTGTGTACCCATGCCTATAAATTGGATATTTTAAAATTAAAATATAAATCATAGTTGTTGATCTTGATTCATACTATAAATACATATTCTATTAAAATTTCAGATTACTTGGAGTTCTGTAACATATCCATCAAGTGATATTGGATTCATTTCATCAGAAACGTTGATTGTTTATTAATTCTGGATTGTGTTCACACTAGAATTTGAGTATTTAGACCATAGTGTGCACACAATGGTGTGTGTGCCTATGAGCACACACTCCTTGCCTTGATATATGCATATATTTGTAACTTATCCGACCTTTTGCATCCATATATTCATATGTTTGTAACAATGGTAGTTTAATTTAAAAATATTGAAAAAGAATACATCGCTTAGCATTCTCAAGGAATAGAATCCCAGTTCCTAGATGAGTCCTTATGAATGGTTATTCCCTTGTATGGAAGAATTTGTTTCTATTGTAATCACTATTCATGTCTTAACAAATGAGGCCTAAGAGCATGATATAAATCTGTTGCCAAAAGTATGGTACATAAAGAAGTGTGAGATTATGTGTTCTGACGATGAAAAATTTGTTGCATCAATGGTTTAACGAATCTGTAATTAACGTTTCTTACGTGAAACAAAAAGCTAAAATTATCTGTTGCAACAATTCATCACCACTAAAGTAATTTGTCATGGTGTTGTAGGAACAAGAGCTTCTATCTTTCGATCAACAT
The DNA here is from genome assembly GCA_037367405.1 of Ottelia alismoides. Taxonomy (NCBI): domain Eukaryota; kingdom Viridiplantae; phylum Streptophyta; class Magnoliopsida; order Alismatales; family Hydrocharitaceae; genus Ottelia; species Ottelia alismoides. Next base: position 424,403 of record JAZKJV010005087.1, on the reverse strand, counting down.
TTTTTTAGATAAAAAAAGATCGAATTTCATTCTACAAAAGTAAGTTCAGCAATCTTCATATAGACTTTAGTACAGACCAATGTGAGAAGCTGATGCTTCGGAGATCGCCCAATAACATTAACAAAAGTGGGTTATAATGATGTTTTTTTCCAACGGTATTATTCAGTGTGAAATTATTTTTTGTACTTTAAATTAGTGAAGTATATAATGTCCATCGTTATATCAGCGGTCCAAAAATAGCAACGGATAAACGTCATTATATGGACTTTCGCTAATTTCAAGTATAAAAATAATTTCGTAACAATTATATCGATATTTATATATTTGACAATGGTTGATTTTGTGATATATTTTGGAAAAAGAACCTTAAAACATAGATTTTTCCAAAAATAGCATGAAGCGCTTTCTGTGTGTTTATGGCAGCACCATCAAAGTAGCAACGACAATATGAAGTTGGCCACAACCAAAAAAATGTGGGTAATAGGGATGTACACAGACGGATACAGATACGGATATATATGTTACCATGTCTTTATCTTTTTTAAACTATAGATATGGTTACATAAAATGATACATAGCGGATATTGAAAATTGCAAACCATGTCCTCAACATGGAAACAGATAATCACGATTCAGATGCGGATATTTTAAGAACGGAAATGGATTATTTTGCAGATAAGAAATGATTTCTAACGCTTATATTTAGTAGGACAGTTTGGTGAGGTTGAATTAATAGTTAATCAAATCAATTTAATAAAATACAACCAACAAAATACAAAAAAAATAATATTATACTAAGTTTAATAATGGGATAATTACACCCATAACCCTGAATAATTCCGCAATAACAATCATAACCCCGTATAATCATGAATTACACGAGCAACCCTGGATAGTCACTCCGTCTTACACTCATAACCCTCCGTTAATTTAATATGTTAACTCAACCATATCAATGAGTTAATCTAACTCATCCTCAATCCAACGGTTAATAAATAAACAAAAAAATTACACATCTCTCTTCAACCTCCAGCCACTTTCCCTTCAACTTCCGTCCACCTGAACCTCTTCCCTCCGACCTCCCTTCACCTACCGTCGACCGACCACCTCCCATCATCCGTGCGGCACCTTAACCTGCAGGGACGGTGCGAGTATGAGCGAGCCGAGGAGCAATGAACTAAAGAAGGAAGGGGGGTCGGAGGATGGCGGGCTGCGGACTTTGAGCAGGGGAGGATCGGGCTTCGAGCAGGCGGAGGTCGAGCAGGAGCACGGGGCTCACTTGGCGCCGGGGAGGGGGGTTGCGGGGAGTCCGACCGCTGGGCGGTGGGGTGGATTGGGGGACGCTTCTAGCCCGCTGGGCGATGGGGTGGGTCAGTGGCTGTGGAAGGACCTGGGTGGTGGGGTGTGGTGGGGGGATTGGGGGTCGGGCTGCCGGTCGAGCGGGGGGAGGAGTGGGTGTTGGGTGGCGGCGGGTCGTGGGGGTCGAGCAGGCGGCAGGTCGAGCAGGGGGGAGGGGCGAGCGGGGGGAGGGGGTGTCGAGCAGGGGGTCCAGCAGGCGGCGGGTCGAGCAGAGGGGGGGTGGTGATGGGTCGAGCAGGTGAGGGTACCTGGTGGGGCGGCGGGTCGAGGGTCGACCAGGGGAGGATAAGTCTCGGTGAGGGGGGTTTGGAGCAGGGGAAGGGGGGGCCATTGGGGACGACGGGTCGGTGGGGGTGGGAGGACCTGGGAGGTGCGTCGGGGGGGAGTGGTTGGGGTTGTTGAGAAGGGGATGAGGACATGGGCAGTTGGTTGGAGGGGAGGGGGCTGGGACGCCGCAGTGGCGGAGGCGGAGCTTCGAGAGAGCTTGCTCGGCGCCGGGATGGGGGTTCAAGGAGGAGCTCGACACCTTGGGTGGTGGGGGACTTCGAGTTCGACCGAGGGGTGTGAGGATGGCATGCTATTGCAAATAAAAATGAGCTTTAAGGGCAGTTTCGTCCTTTTCAACGAAAACCGTTAAATATAACGTGTGTGGCAAACAGAATTTAACACAGAGTTATGCCATGTAAGAGTTAACCATTACTCAGGGTTTCTCGTGTAATTCGCGATTATGCAGGGTTATGAATGTTATTGCAGAATTACTCAGGGTTATGGGTGTAAGTATCCCTTTAATAATTATATAATAAATGATTAAATAATATAGAGATGTATATTTTTCGTCCCATATTTGAAATGACTTCATATTAAATATAGCGCAACTAATCATATAAAATATTTGGAGATACACACATGCAAGTTGATGTATATATATACCAGGGGTGGACCCATATACATTATACGGAGGGCACGTGCCCTCCTTAAATTTTGAAAAAATTCTATAATCACATTTTTGTTTCATTATTTGAAATTAAAATCCAGTCATCGTGCCCCCCATCCATCCCCAGTTGCCTCCACTCTCGCATTCTCTATAGACGTCAACTTGAGTCGTTGTTGTGCCTCCCCTCCCCACAGTGCCAGCTCCTCACTCGATGCCACCCTCGGATCCCAACTACCTCGCACAGTGACCGTACGTTCCCACTCTCCATATCTTGATTGACATCGCATCCTCTCTCGCATTCCCTCTGTATGTCTAACCTGAGCTGTTGTGCCTTCTTTACCCATGGTGTTGGCCCCCCTGCTCGGTGGCATCCCAGGCTCCCGTATATAGTGGAAACATGTATATATAAATAGGAGCGCCATGTGTCCCTGTCAGCTCCTTCCACCTGCTCAACGAGTCACTTTGCTTCCCTCTTATACGTGTCGAATTGTCGAGTTGTGGCTTCTTATTTATTTATTATTATTATAATGGTTTGTAAGTGTACCCTTAGTCTGTATTCCTAGGTCCGCCGCTGGTATATACAATATAAACGCAAATTCAATAATGTTGATAAACATATCCGTATTTGTCAAAAAAATATGTAACTATATCCATATCCATATCCTCAAAAAATTGAAAACAATGTATGTATCCTTTTCTGTATCTGTAAAAAAAATATCATATACGTATCTATATTTGTATCTGCTAAAATCAAAAAATCATATCCATAATCTCTTAAAAACAGATACGATGACGAATGGATACGAATATATTCCTATATGGTTGCATCTCTCGTAGAGGGGCTTCGCACATAATCAACATAATTTAAGCCCCTTGATGGGTGATTTAGCTTCACGTTTCTCAACCTTAGGAGCAACCCTCTTGGTCTATTCCTTCCTTAGCCTCTAAAGTTACAGAGAGGATCCTATGTTGCGGTGTTGTGCCTGCTATAATCGTGGGAGCCGCTTGATTTTGATCGAGCAGTTCACACGATTTTACAGAGTACAGACCCACAAAAAGTGCAAAATCATGCGAACCGCTCAATCAAGATAGAGCAGTTTCCATTTCCACAGCAGACTCTGCTGCATTTTGGCCCACAGACGATCCCCCAAAAGTTTTTTTGATTATGTTTTTGTGAAGCGAATACATAGATTTTTTTTTCGAACAACTGATTTAGTTATAACATTACATAGTATGAGCCCATAACAACGAAGAATTTGAAGTACACAACGACGATCATCAATATATATTCGTCGTAAAAGTCAAGTGTAAATTCTTTGAATTTCACAATGATATCATATTTAAAATCTATTTTTTCGATTCGGTTCAGTTCGACTTTTCAGTTTTAATGTACATAAAACGTGTATATGCTTCATTGAATTCAACAGAATTAGAAGAAAAAAACATGTCCATTCATGAAGCTAAATTAATGATCCTTGATGGCAAATTGGTTTACTCACAATAAACATCATATTTTCATCTTAGAGCAAAGCAGTGGGATATGGTAATTGCAAGATTGATAATAAGAACCAAATGAAGGGGAAAAATCCTTTAGTGGTAAATTTTAGATCTTACCGAGTAAGTAATATGGATGTAAACGAATAATTTGCACTTTTTTTAAGGAAAGCATCACAATGTCGTCCATTTTTAAATATATAGTGACAATATTACTCGTTACGAAATTAGTTTTTATATTTGAAATTAGTGAAGAATGTCATATGCATTGCTATACCATTAACGGTAGTCCATATATATAGCAACGCCTATCCATTGCTATTTTTCAAAATTTTAATTAATCGTCGTTTACTTCTTAGTTAAAAATTTAGTGATAATAAGTAGCATTTTTGAAAAATAGCGACAGTTATAGGTTGCTCTAAGGCGCGACCAATGATATAGCAACAAACATGAAATTCTTCGCTATTTAAAATATAGAAAAACAATTTTCCAATGAATAAAATTGTCATTACATATTTAACAATGGTTGACATAGTGATGGATTTTGAAAAAAAATATCACTATAAACTTATTTCGTTGTCTACTCCACCACAGTATTTGTTTCATACAGATTTTGACATATGTATTTGTATCCGTTTTGAAATAGATATGGATATAGATATAACTTTGATATCTTATCTGTATTCATGTCAATATATCTATTTTCGTGCATAAATATAGTTGTAGATTTATTTTTAGTTATATATAATATATATAGTTTTATACTTTCTTTCAAATATGATATTGATGCTATAAAATAAATTTAGTGTATTTATAATAATGTGTAAGTCATCAAATACATGTATATTTAAGCAAATCATAAAGTAGTACCTATACCATGTCAATTTTACATTCGATCTATTTTATAAGGATGTGCTAATATAGTTTTCATATCTGCTAATAGTCATATCCACATCAATATCTAAAAATTGAATGATAATATGGTAGCAATTGCATCTACATATTTATCTGTATCTGATCATTTGCAACCACGGTACATGGTAATTTCCATGCCTCATGTATGTGAGGAGGTTGTGGCGAATTATTCTCTTTATATTGCTCTTATACTCTAGTTATTAATTCAATCGAGAATAAATGAATTATCCATTGTACAATCCATGTTTGAATCCGAATTACCTCCATTTATGCACGTGCTATAATATCTCCAACCACTTCAAAATTAAAAAAACATAATGTGATGATAAATAATCGATATAATATACAAACAATATCACACAACATCTACCATTCCAGTCCTTGTAACCATTCAAATGCATAAAATTACTTTATAAAAGGGGGGTTTTACTCTTGTGCTCTTCTGGGATTCTGCAATTATGATTATGCCTCTACCTTTTTTGCAATAACACTTGTGCCATTGTATTCTTACAAATTTCAGTTTTGTCACTATGCCCTATTTTACATTAACAAAGGGCAAAACAATGAATAAGAATATAAGGATACAAGTGTTATTGCAAAAAGATAGGAGTGTGACTGTAATTGTATAATCTCAAAGGAGCATTAAGTGCAAAAATTCAAAAAATAGTACTGTTGTAATAGTGGACCCAATAATTTCTGGTGTCCAAAGCGTCCCTCTTGAGATTCGAACTAAAACCCTTTAAGATGTAGGGCAATAATCACTGTTATCTTTTTGTAAAGATTAGAGCAAATTTGATGACAAAGGCTACAATCGTTATTACATTGCAAAATCAACATATGGCAAATAATTAATATTCCCCTTAGTTAAATGTAGGATAACTTTTTAAAAAAATTTAACTATATCTCGATTTTTAATTATGTGTCGCATTTTTAAGTGTAATAATGAGAGAACCAATCTTTTTTGTCATAAATATGTACTTTTATAAGCTTGTGTGATCCTTTTATGTTGACGTTAAGCCCTTGAGTTTACTGCCTTCTTTGTTATATTTCAAAAAGAAGGCATGCAATTAAGATTTGAGATATAGTTAGAGCCTTTTTGTAATTTATCCTTAAATGTATAACAATGAATATCATTCATTGCTTGATTCTTTGAATTGAATCTGCTATGAATATCATATTCATTGCCATATTGTTAGCAACGAATCATATAATAATGATTGCTCATTAACTTTTACTTTTAATTAGCAACAATTAATGCAAAATTTTAATAAAAAAGCCAACAGATAATCATCGCTCTGTTAAACTTTAGCATATGACATTCGTTATGAATTACAAAGACAAAAGATAATTTCATAATGAATAGTATCGTTTTATTCGTTGTCATGTCATCCATAATTAATTATGTAACAACGAATATTATGTCTTATTTCATTTTTTAAATGTCCAACTAATATCATATTCCTAACAATGAATAATATAGCAACAATTATCCGTTGATGTTATCTTCTAATCATTGTTAGATTCATCGATGATTAATACAAATTTTAATGACTAAGTCAACAGATAACAGATAAATCATTGATGTATTAATCTTTAGCAACAAATATGACATCCATTGTTAAATTCAAGAAGATAAGTTAATTTTACAATGAATAGTATTCATTGGTATGTATTTGACACGGAAAGATATGGCAAAGAAAAATTCAAATTATATGTTGTGTCTTAGGTCAACTTTCATGTAGTGTAAGCATTGTTACATAGTTAACATCAGAAGAAATCTTCTGACAAAGAATATTCAAATTCTTCGTTATTATTGCCCAATTTTGTCATAGTGTTATATGAATGCAGTAGAAGATATGACGACGGTATCTAAAATACGTGTCACGATAGATACATTTTGTCGTCGTAGTTGAGAGTAGGTTAGCCGGAGGTTATATTTTGTCCTGCAATTCAAGAAGAAAGAATCAGTTAACTATCTTTTCCCCAACTCAAGGAAGGAGATGCATTTCTAACACATCAAAAGAAGAAATGGAGATCTTTCGGAACAACAATGTTCACTATATTTCAGGAAGATGCAATTTTACAGCGAGGCATGTTCTCTGGATCCCACTGTAAAAATTGATACAGAGAAATAAATACAGTTGGTAGGCAGGAAGTGTACTCAGATGAATATATCCTCAACAAATAAATAAGGTGGGAAGCAAATCACTAATACCCCTCCAGACTTTGATGGTGGAGTCCAAATGTGGAAGGTGGTCCATCCTTAGTTCCTGGCAGCCTCCACCCCTTCGCATTTGGCAACTCCTCCATGGACCACTGTAGGCTTTGATTAGGAGGTGGTTGGAGAGGCAGCTAATCCTTTGTCTTCTTACCCACATATATATGTTAGTCCAAGTCCACATACGACAGGGAGATGGACTGTGGAAAGTGATTCCAATGCCTATGTGCTCCTTTCCCTTCTTAGAACACCAGCTTTGTGGTTCTTGTGCATGTCAATGTTTACCATTTCAAATCCAGACAGCCCTGGCTAATCTGAACTAATTGTATTCCACAGTTCTTCTCTAAGTCAGTATATATCAACATCTGCTACACTTTCTCGAGGCGGCAACCGGGTTTCTAAGGCGGGCTGATCGGTTGCGATGGGTCAAAGTCTTCCATGCTTCCCTTCTTGCTCTACTTCTGCTTGCTCGAGGACTGGCTGTCTCTGCACTAAGCTTCTCTTTCCGATCATGGACTGTGAGGACTTTCATAAGAAGATAACTCAAACAAAAAAACAAAATACTTTTTGCTTGCCTAGATCCTAAAGGTTCTTCAACAAAGATTTGCAAAAACTCCTTTCAAACAACGATTTGTACCTTGAATCTCTGTGAACTCTCCATCAGTAAACAGGCCCATGATTTCTCAGACTTGCACGAAAAAAATGCCCACCCCCAAAAAAACCTCAGGTAACAACTCTCATAAAAATCTCTTTCTTAACATAATGTGTTAAGAAAATTAGAGTTTTTTTAATAATGTTGGAGTAAATTTCCTTTTTAAGGACTTGTGACTTTTCATTGATTGACTGATAAATTCCAAATTTCCACTGCTCTTATATCTCCATTGCATTTGTTTCTGTTTTTAATATATTACTTAAATTGACTTGCTTGGAATGCAGGATCTCTGTGGTTTGACTCGCTTGTAATAGATTGATTAACTTGATAAAATCTAAAAGTATTTTGTTTCATTGCAATTCAGCAAACAAAATGACACTCCATTCCATGACACTCCATTCCCCTTCCCCATCTAAACAACCTTGCGCACAGTGGAAGGACTAAGAGAATGAATTCTTTTGATCTGGAATAGTTATTACTCTATGCTTTCTTCTCAAACATTCTCCATTAGCATTGTGATGCGTTTTTCGGATAGCAATAACTCTAGGATTCCTTTCTATAATGTACATGTCCTAATAACACATGTGCTTAGAGCAAATTCCATTCGAGAACTAAGAAAAAATAACCTTCTTTCCTTCCCAATATCATCCTCTCAGCTTGGATGACCTTAATCTTACTTAATTTCACCAAGGTCGATCCTGTCCCACCATTCAACAATTGAATAATTCCTTTATTGGTGACTTAAATCATTTGACTCTCTCATTGTAAACATGGAGTGTACACGGTATTCCTTCTACATAGGTTAAACTTGATAGAACTCTTATTACCAAGAATTTAACACTCATTTTCTTCCCTTATTCAGATGGGCTCCCTGAAATTATTCGAACCATAATCATCCCCTTTCCATAACTAACTATGTTTCCCTTGTCAGTTCAAATATGATAGTTATTGGAGAAAATTACGAGGACTTTTCTCCCCTAATCAGGTCTGCCTGGCGTCGTTCAGTAGGGGAAGTCTAATAGCACTGAGAAGTTGACTCCAAAGGTTATATAAAACCACCAAGAATGCTCTGATTCTTCCAAACATGGTCCCAGACTCCCAATAATCTCTTTTGGTCATTAGGGTTCTCCCAATCATCCTCAGCACAATGTCTCCCATTCGGATTTAAGCACTGCATAAAAGGTTTCCATGGTCATCTCTTTCCAATGAACATCATATATCAAGGGTAAACTGGTAGATTCGTTCACCCCTCTTCACAAACATACTGGTAATAATGTTCTACATGAAACAACCTTTTTCTACTGATGAGATGTTGCATCTCCACAAACACGGGGTTGATAATCCATCCTTTTACTTGGCTATCCCCAATATTACATTGATCTCATGCCTCATCATCTTTTTTTATCCTTCTTCATTCCCCAAATCCAAACCGGCAAACCCATGAGCAGTGATTTCCACCTAAACGGCAGCAACCCACTAAAGATAGTTAACCTTCACGAGTTTGGTGGACGTGATTTGAATACTCATGTGTGGCAACTTTGTAAACAAAGTGGATATTTTTTTGGAGTAACTTGGTGGAGGTGATTTGAATACTCATGTGGGGTAACTTTGTAAACAAAGTGGATATTTTTTTGGAGTAACTTTGTAAACCTAGTCTTCTCTATTTTCGATCTTGTTGTCAGCCATGGTAACAACAAGAACCCAATCAATCACAAAGGGTTCCTAGACAAGGAGATGCAGCATGAAAAACAATCTGGAGAAGATCGATAAATCAAAGTGGTTGATCACAATGTCAAACTGCAAAACAATTGGAAAGAAAAATTGTTCATCAGAGGTGCAACATTGATCGATCAGTTATGGCAACCAAGACAATCAAAGATCCCCTATCCCATCACTGATTTCATTGTGCTTTCTCCACAAAAAGAAGCTTGTCTTCGTGACGGAGATCTGGATGCTCAGGTGAGGATCTTAAATCACCCATGACCTAAAGAATTATGAATATCCTCAACCAGTACCACGTATATGAAAAGCTTCCTAAAAATCCAATCCTAATCGGATTGACTCTGATACCATGTGCAAAATGTATTGAACAATAAAGTACACAAAAGATTGGAATTTACGTAGAAAACCCTTCTCAATAGAAGGAAAAAACATGAGAACGATGGGCCTAGCACACCTGTGGCTATATTTTTTCTATTCATCTTATCAATAACAAAAGGGCGGGGCGTGCACAGTTTCTATGTGATAGGGGTAAATGGATCCATACTCAAAATCCATTTACCCACGTATGATTCTTGTTGGGAAAAATGATCGAGCTATTTATTCCAAGAACCATAGGCTTTCTTATATATGAGAGCAGCATATGGGTAAACTGCATAAAGCATACATAAGTAAAGAGAGTTAAGAAATAGTCCAAGAAACGAGAAATAAACACAGTAACATATATATCTACACTCCCCCTCAAGATAGAGCATAGATGTCGATCATGCTCAGCTTGGACGAACACTTCCAAAAAGGTCCTCGAAGTAAGGTCTTGGTGAGGATATCTGCAGTCTGGTCCCCTGAGCTGACATCAGATGTGGAAATAAAACCCTTCCGAATCATATTCACGTATATAATGGCAATCAACCTCAATGTGCTTGGTACGTTCATTAAATGTTGGGTTGTTGCAATAAATATAGCAGCCTAATTGTCGTATTTCAGTGACATGGGAAGAGGAACCTCTATGTGTAGATCTGTAAGAACAGCTCAAACACGCATCATATCTGCGCTAGCCTAGGCCATAGCCCTATATTCCAACTCAACACTAGACCTAGCCCTAAAAGTTTGTTTCTTGCGCTTCCATGAGACAAGAGAATCTCTAACATATATGGCAAATCCCATGGTGGATTTCCTATCCTTGGGGAACCCTGCATAATCTGCACCTGCATATGCTGAGACGATGACCAACTTGTCTTTTTCAAAAAAATAGACCTGCACCTGGAGATGATTTAAGGTACCTTAGTATCATTTATATAGCGTCCATATGTATCTGACGCGGTTGCTCCATGAACTGGCTAACTCTGCTAACTGCAAATGAGATATCTGGTCTGGTAATCGTAAAATAAAGGAGCTTTCCCACCATTTCTATATATCTTCTCATGTCTACTTCATCAGTGTCATTATCGTACATCATATACTTGAATCCATAAGTGTAGTAGCAGGTCTACACCCAAGCATACCCGTGTCACTGAGCAGATCGGTGATATATTTCCTCTGGGTAATTATTAGTCCTTACTGATTTCTAGCAAACTCCAGTCCCATAAAGTATAAAAGAGTTCCAAGGTTCTCGTTAACGAATTCACGACCCAGAAAGTCTTTAGCCATCCTTATTCCATGTAGGTCATCTCCTATAATGAGAATATCATCAACATATACCATAATACCAGTCATACCTCTAGTAGTTCTTTGTATGAAAAGAGAATGATCTACATTGGATCGTTTGAACCCTTGTTTTTTAAAAAAATCTGAGAGCTTCTGGAACCAAGCTCTCGGTCTCTACTTGAGTCCATATATGGCCTTATGAAGCCTACATACCTGTGTACACTACCCCTCAGCAGTAAAACCTATTTGTTGCTGCATATAGACTTCCTCCTAAAGATCACTGTATAGGAAGGCATTCTCGATATCAAGTTGAAAAAGAGGCCAATTTCGAAGAACTGCAACAGATAAAATAATCCCTAGGGTAGAATGACGCACAATGTGGGAAAGGGTGTCCAGATAATCCATCCCATATGTATGTGTAAAACCTCTTGCAACTAGCTTGGCCTTGTATCGATCAATACTGCCATCCGCATTATGTTTCACTGTAAAAATCCATCTGTAGCTAACTGACGATGCCCCAGAAGGAGCAGGTACTAGGCTCCATGTACCTCTATATTGTAGATCCTGCATCCCCTTCTCCATGGCTAGATGCCACCGACTGTTCGTCAACACCTCCTGATAAGTCCGTGGGATGGCCACGGTATTCAAAGCAGCTACAAACTTCCTAAAATCACTCGTTAGACGCTCGAAAGTGGCATGAGAAGCAATCAGATATGAAGCACAGGAACGTTGTTGCTTCCTAATAGCATTGCGTAAATCTAGATCATCATCATCATTCATGCCACCACCCTGATCATCATCCTCCTGAGAGAAGCCCTGCTGAGAATCATTATCAATCCCATCATTAGAAGTAATGTTATCAGAATAAACCTGGGGCGTGTTGGATGATGAGCCAGGAGCATGTGCAAGAGCAGACTATCAATTGTAATGATGTGGTAGTGGAGGAACTAGAATAATGAGTGGTGATGGAGCTGATGGTGGTGATGGAGATGGTAATGGAGGAGGTGGTAATGGAGATGTGGTGAGGAAGGTGGTTGATGCATGGGTGGAGGTGGAATGTAGACCTGATCATTCGAATCTGAAGGAGTCAACATGTCACTTGTAGGCGAAAAATACATGACAGACTCGAAAAATGTGACATCTGCGCTGACATAATATCTCTTGTGTGGCGGATCATAGCAACGATAACCCTTCAAAGTTCTGGAGTACCGGACAAAGACACCTTTGACAGCCCTTAGAAAGAGCTTATCAATCCCTGGAGACAACCGATGAACAGATCCAAAAACACGAGGGTTAAGAGAGAATAATTCCTTGTCAGGAAAAACAAGTGAAAAAGGGACTTTCTCCCTCAGCACCGATGATGGCATACGGTTAATGAGATAACATGTCGTGAGAACTGCATCATGTAACATCCGGATCCAATTAAAGCTGAACCTGGCCCGATTAAGGTCAGTATAATTTAATAAAGTTGTTAATCAATGGTAAATAACCTAAATCGATCAATTGATCATGAATTAAAAGTCGTTCGGACGAAATTGGCCAAAAATTGATCGCATCGTAATACGTACTATAGAAAAGCCGCATCACGAAATTCGGAAATCGCAAAACAAACTGAGACAGTCATAAAATCCGATTTGACGAAACAAGACCAACGTAATCGATCATTCATCAATCGAAGGTCATTTGTTATTTTAAATTCACAAAATTTAACCCCAAGCTAAAATTGTATCTTGAGAATCACAGGGATTCAAAACCGATCAAAAGTATATCGATATTATACTCATTTTAATCGTTGTTCAAAGACGATCAAATCGAAATATTGCGCATCGGAAACTGAGGCTCAAGGCACGAATACTGTTGAGTTTTTATTTCTTTCAAAAATACAAGAATGGAATTAATATTTTATATGCTCAATGATGTCATTGATGACGTCATTTATGTTCATCAATGACATCATTACTGTTGATGTCATATATATAGAAAAAGAGGAGAAAATCTTGGAGGAAGGTTCCTGGAAGGAACCCTCCCCTCTCTTCTATCTTTCCTCCACTTTTCACCAAAACGCCCTCTTATTACTCTTCAATTTTTCCACCGAAGAAGCCTTAGAACCCCTCCTTTCTTCCTCTACAATTGAAAACCTCGCTTTCTTATGCTATTAATTGTTGCTGCTATTAAGAGCAGCAGAAACAGCGGTTCTCTGAAGCTGTTGCAAATCCAGCAGCTGGTACTGCTCCTGGAAGCCCATTTGAGGTGCTACCTATAGCAGTAGTGCAACCCTGAATTCTTCAAAAATTGAGGATCCGATAGGTACATTCCTTCTACCACTCCTATCGCTGCCATACATGAAATTATTACACATTTTTCTTTCTTTCTTCCATATTGAATTCTTTTTCTTGGGTGAGCTCTCAACTTTGATTTGATGATGTGTGTATGCAATTGTAATATTATGCATTGGGGTAATTTGCATGTGAAAAGAAATAAAATTCATCAAAGTTATGTTAGAGGAATAGTGATTATCTGAACTCTGGAAAATTTAAATTCTCCTAATTCGTTCTTACTTAAGCCCTAATGGATTTTAAATTAGTCGTTGTCTGTATTCTCAATTTTCTAATGGTCTGAAATAGATATGAATATGGTATCTAAAGTAATTATTAGAATACAATGTTATACCTATGTTCCCTGCTTGAGCATTTTCCAATCAGTGATACACAGGCTTGCTGGTCTGAAATAGATATGAATATGGTATGTAAAGTAATAATTAGAATAAATGTTATTGTTTTGCTCCTTGGCAAATGCAAGTTCCAACACTATCTAAATATCTCTTTGCTATATAAATCAAAACATTTAACAAGATGCATATATCTTGGGTCAGTAAAAGCCGATCGCATTCTCAGTTGTCTTACCTTTATAGATTTCTGTCTCTAACAGCAAGGTTGTCCCTAACTAGTTCAAAACTTTACTAATCATACTGCATGATTATCATATAATTTAGGTATATTTCTTTTATTGATACGGATGAAAAGAATATCTTCATCTTATGCATAATAACATATGGATGTTCATAAAGATCATATTGGGGTATTAAACCTCATCCAAATCTAATCTAGATCTAATAAGTAGCCTTAATCTCATAAGTTAAACAAGAGAAGTTGAAAAAGTTTTGCAAATCTAAGGAGTAGTTTCTAATCTCATGATAATAATAGTAATAACATGTGACTACAAAGACTGATCATTTCATGAATTAATCCTATAAGTATAATCTACCAATCATAGATCATTATGGACAAAACGACCTAGATTGGTACAGTCAATCACAAAAAGAATTGAGAAAGAAATGAGTAGTCAAACAAGAAGAATGTTGGAAAAACAGTGATTATCAATAATTAAAAGTGCCGGTCATGGTGCCCTTTACACCAGACTGTGCGAGGGCGCGACCCTCAACTGGGCGGAGGAAAGGAAGCTCAGTTAGAGCAGCGGTCGTCAAATGCACGGGTCTAGTATCCTATTCCTTTTCACGGTTTTTACGAGAGCTCGCAGTACGGTTTGACCAGCTCCGTTGACTCTCTGTTTTAGGATACTCATGAGGGGGATCCTCGATTTTCGGTTACTTTACGAGCTTGTTAGCCCGTACTAGTCGGGTCGGTTTCTATAGTGACTTTTCCGGAGAGTCTCTCTCACCCGTCATAGTGGCATAGTTTTGGAATAGACATATCCCTCTATTGGACCGCACTTCCAATTAGAGGGTGAGACGGAAGAGTCTCTTAGGAGACTTCCTCACCACTTGAGTTTTGACTACTTTTCCGCCAATAGGCATGGCAATGATACATCTGAATCATTTATGACTACATCTGAATCATCTAGGGTTACATCTGAAACGGCTGCAGTTGAGGATTGGAATTACAATTGAGCTTGAATGGGTTATAATGGAATGTGACTAGTGATGAAATCAATCACAATTGAGTTGGATTAGAGTTAAGATCAGTTACAATCAAGTTGACTATAATGATTTTTACTACAGAATGATCAATCATCATAATGTATCAATCATCGACAGTTCATCGGATCTTGAATTAATATTACGAGAGATAACGAAGATATTGGACGTGTTGGGAACTTAGTTTAGATATATTACGCTTCACCACATGAACCTTAAGACACTCATCACGCCTTAGAGTCATAGTGTGAGGTCACACACAGACCAATACCACGGACTATCCATTAGACTTGAGAAGTTAGGTAGAATCAAGAATTTAATTAGAACATCAACTTTCACATCATCAAGAAATCAAAAATCAGATCAGGAACTCATCAACACCATCATTAAGCATCCATGAACATGATCTCTAAAAGGACACATAGTTAACAACATGCACTCAGGTCATCATTTAAAATATGAAATATATATATATATATGCAGGGTTATAAGGAGAATGGGTGAACTTGGGGCATTCTTTCAGGGTTGCTTGAAAACTTTTTTCATAGCAAGTATTTGTAAATTTTTAGTTGTTTATGCCTTACTACTTTTGCAATCACCTTAAATGCCTTCTTGTTTTAATAAGTTTTCGGGATGTACCATCGCACGCTGACGTTTTTTCTTGTTTCCTATCATGTGTGGCAGGCAAGGCGCCTCCACTGCAGTAGTGGCTGATGATTCACGACACCCGAGTATATACTAGACAATAAAATTGTTTAGTTTTTTGTTCAGGTTTTGTACAGTACTTGTCTTTCTCTTATTTTTGGGACATGGATATATTGTAGATGAATTTTGTTACATGTAATGCTATATGGAAATGAATAAAATGTCGTGGTAGCATTTATTGTTGTTGGTTTTGTGGTTATTTATATTATTAATTATGAATGTCAAATGCAAATATCAAACGTGAAAAATTTTCCCGCATTTTAATGTATCTTGTGCGATCTTTAACGAACGAAATACCGTGAATGTATTGTAAACGGGTACCCGGATCCGAGGGGTTTCACACATCACCCCAAAATGAATGAGGGGCACAACTTTGTATCAAGAGTGTACGGGTGACATCAAGAAGGTGAGATGCTTTCTTTCAACAACACCATTCTGTTGAGACATATAGGCACATTGAGACAGCGCATGTGTACAAAAATTCAAGCACATTGTCAGTCCGTACAATTTTTATATAGGTTGAAAACACATTCTGCACTTCTCTAATAAAAGTTATGATGGCATTTCCATCTTCAAATTTATTCTTCAACAAGAAGACCCAGGACAAACGACTAAAATCATCCACTGTCACTGAATAAAATTTGTTCCTGATGATCGGGAACACGACTTGGACTCCAAATATCGATATGGAAAAACACAAAAGGGGAGCTACTGCTCCGACTGTGACGTCTAGGAAAGACAGACCAATGATGCTTTCCTAATTGACATGCCTCATAGTTGAATGGCGAGCAAGGTGAAATCTAATGAAGGACTTGACGCAGCTTCTGAAGTGGGAGGACCGAAGCGTAGATACCATAGGAAGGGAAAAACCGATACAGTGAAATGGGACGATAGACTAGCATACATGTGTGTGGACCAGTCGATAGAGTCTGCCCTGCCCACGGCTACAGCCAATCACCCTGCACGTAAGAATGTCCTAAAAAATAAGAGATGATGGGTCAAATATTGCCTGACAATTTAAATCTTTAGTAATTTGACTGGTAGATAGTAAATTCAATGAGAAATTGGGAGCATACAGCACGTTCTGCAATCGCATAGAAGGTGTCAAGGTGATCTCTCCATGTCATGTGATAGGGGAATGATATAAACACTACCTGAGGTGCTTGCTCCTGCAGTGGCGGCAAAGTCCGAGTTGTTCTTTGAAACAAGTGTTGGGGTGCTAGATAAGGGCACAATCTCTCTCAATTGAGACACAAGATCATCATATCGCTGACTCAATGTGAGTGGAGCATATTGTTGATGCTGGACCTATTCTGTTACACGTGTTGATGCTGTAAAATAATGTTTGGAGTAGCATGTATCGCCTGTAAGACCAGATCCGTGACAATAGGTACATTATGGTCCACGACTATGTCCACCTCTATCACGTGATGCCCGTCCACGAAACTGAGATGAACCACCTCTTCCACGAAAGGCTGCTATGGTAGAAGAATTAGGCACTAGAGATGGAACATTGATCATGCTCAACCTCCAGAAGACCTCTTCCATGGGAGGAATGGTAGCATCGGCCAGTATCTGGGAGGAAGCGGCCTCGTACTACGAGTCAAGAGAAGCCAGAAATACTCCGACCATCATAGCATTTCGGAATGACTTCATCTTTTCTGGAGTAGTCGTGAGAGGCACGAAGCTATGAAGCTTCTCAAGCATTCAGCGCAAGGTAGTATAGAGTGCATGTAATGGACAACCATTCTGCTTAATAGTAAAGATGTCCTATTGTAGTTGTAGAATCTGTCTCATTCTTGGCCTGTGACATGTGGCAGCAAGAATATTCCACATGACTTTGGTTATGGGCTGGTGCAGAACATCGTTTACAATATCTGATATCAAGGTACCAGATAACCAGACTTGTGCATATGCATCATTGATGAATCTGTGATTCATCACTCTAAAAGTTAAAAATAG
This sequence comes from Ottelia alismoides, assembly GCA_037367405.1. Taxonomy (NCBI): domain Eukaryota; kingdom Viridiplantae; phylum Streptophyta; class Magnoliopsida; order Alismatales; family Hydrocharitaceae; genus Ottelia; species Ottelia alismoides. The sequence continues at coordinate 406,867 of JAZKJV010005087.1, read as the reverse complement.
AGCTTCGTTCCCGAGCAATTAGTTGCATATTTCCATTTACTGTGCATTATTCACATTCATGCATTTAGAATTAATATTTGCAGCATGCAAATTCGCATTAAAAAAGGAGCCAGAAAATTCACGTGTATATATTTACCTATATATTAGCTAACTTCATATATTTGTATATAGTTTATACTAACCCCAAATCCAATAAAATCAACTCTATATTGTATATATTACTAACACTAATAAAGGAAAAATATCAAAAAATTACTAATTTGTAAAATTGTCCAATAAAACACGAGCCCTAGTTCGAGATTAAGAGCCTTAAAATGTGAATATCTCTCTCATACAGTATTCGATTTAGGTCTACTTACTTTTAAAGTAATACACATTCAAAAATCTTCAAAACAAGACCAATTTCATAAAAATCAGATATCGTATGTGAAACATGGACTTTGGGCCCCTATTGTAAATTGTACACATTGACCAAACTGCCCCTTTTAACTTTTTATTTTCTTAATTATTAAAAATCCAAAAAAATAGATTAAGCTGTAAATATTCCTTTCATATTTTCTTTAACTTTATTTTGATTTTTCTCTAAATAAAAAATGCCAAAAATCTACAAAATATAAAACTACGGTATTTTATATCTATACGGTACCCCCAAAATTACTTTTTGTACAGATAACTTCTTTTGATTTTCCGTCCTTTACGGAAGTGTAGATCTCGTCGAGAAGAGCAACTTTCATGTTGACCACTTTTTGATTTGACCCATTTTGTTATTCCTTTTTTATTTTTTACATTTAATTTTTATTTATCTAAGTGCAACACGTGGTAGCTCCTGAAGCCGCCACGTGTTGTCTCTTTTTTGTTATTTTCAAAATTATTTTATTTTTATACATTCATTTATTATTATTATTTATTTTAGTTATTAAATTTTATTTATTTATTTTTTTTATTTTTAAATATTTTTCTTCTACTTTTATTTCTTTTCTTTTCATTATTTTTAGTAGCCTACTTATTTTACTTATTTTTTTATTAATTTTTCTCTTCTCCCTTGTTCTCTACTCCAACTTCCTACCCAAGTCACATTCTCCACCACTCCTCCACTTTCTCCACCTTTTTTATAACTCCCCCCACCTCCTTTTTACTCACTTATCCTCCTTTATTCATCATCATCCGCACATTCTATGTTTCAACAAGAAATGGAACAAGCTTGGAGTGTTCTATAGGTGACAGCGGCCTAACATCCTCCTCAAGCGACGACCTCCTTCAGACGAGATCCACGGAGCTCCGCTTCACGTTGCGGTCTCTTCCGCGTCACTGCGCAGCTTCGAAGGTCCATCTCTGCCAACCTTCATGAGGCGATCATTGGAGTTGCAGCATAGCTCCTCCAAAATCCGACGAATCACAAGTAAGTTAATTCCTCTCCTTCTCCTTATTATTTTATTTATCTAACATTTTTTTGTATTGTTCATTAATCATATTCAATCACTGCCTTAATCCATCTTCATCAACGTCACCGAATCATCACCTTTTCATTTTATTTCTACATTTTTTCCAGTTTGAAAAAACTACAAAAAAATCACAAAAAAATTAAAAAATAAAAATAAAAAGAGAATAGGGGAAGCAACAACAGATGCCTCCCCTTCCTCCACGTTGGTTGTTCCACAATGCCTGCCCGATGTTGCACCCCACCCGCGCACCCGCGTGCTTCCAACCCATTGTTGCGCGTGTCCAGCCATCTCCTCCCACTGTACTCCTGCGTTTGGCTGGCCTTGCGAGTCCCGTACGCTTGTGAGCCGCCCCGGTGCGCAGACTTTGCCCCTTCACCACCGTGCTCCAGCCATCCAACCCCCCGCGCCCCTGGCCGTAGCACCATTCAAGCCGCATGCCTCCCAGTCGTATGTCCAGACGCCAGCGTCTCCTGCCGCGTCCAGCTCCGTTCTCGCCTTTTGTCATTTGGTCAACCCCGTCGACAGTATTACCCTCGCGTGCCACCGCTGCCTTCAGCTATTGTACGAGCAACGCGTGGTCGTGTGTCGCCTCGACGCATGCCCCTCCAACCACCGCCAGCCCTCTAGGCTGCCTCCACGCAACAACTCCTCCCCCGCCGCCCCTCTTGCCGTGCGCCCGCGGCCAACCGCCACGTCCGCCCGCACACGCCAGTTGAGAGACGGGAGCCACCAGCCCCCTTCGTGTTATAGGAGACTGTTGCGGCATGTTTAGGTAGAGCGACGACAGTCATTCCCTTTGGAAAGATCCGTGAACTTTTGGTTCACGTTGCAGCAGAGCTCCACGTCGGTCGTCGACTGCCAGAGCTTCGGAGCACCCGCAGCCTCCTTGAAGCGACGACCGGAGTTAAGGTCCACCTCCTTTGATATCCGGCGAACCACATGTAACTTCTCTATCTTCACTTTCTCAATTTTTTTATCTAACAAATTTTTTTGTTGTTATTATTTTACCATCACCATTATCATCATCAACACCACCTCGTAATCATTTTTTATTGGTTCATCATCATCAATATCTATCACTCACACCATCACCACCTCTTCATTTCCATTTGTTTTTGATTTCCTGTTTAAAATTTAAAAAATATATAAAATCAAAACAAAAAAAGTAGGTGCAGCATCGCCCCTACGTGCCTCCGCTTACGACCGACGCACACCACAATATCGCGTGCGACCCCATCGCACACAGCAGGTCGTCACATGCTACTTGTGTGCCCCCACAGTCGCCCGATCCGCGGTAGTCTGCACGTCCAATGCCTCCTCCTGGGGCCCTCCGCCCCTGGTTGCAAAGCCTCTGCTCCAGTCGCGCTCACCTGCGACCGCCAGCCGCTCTCCAGCAGGCGTCGCTGTCGACATCCTCCACTGCCCATCTCCTCGCGCATGCCACCTGATGCAATCATTCCCAAATTGACAGGGCAATTCAAATTAGAGCAAATGATTGATTTGGGAATTTTTAAAATTAGGGATTTTCATCCTTAATTAGTTATTTGAATTAGTTTGTTTATTTAAATAAAAGAGATCATGTGTGATCTCCAATTAGTTGGTCAATTTTAAATTTGAATTTTGAATTTCGAATTAGAGTTAAAATAGGATAGAGGTAGATTTGAATTTATATTCAAATCAATTAGAGTCAATTAAGATCGAGTCAGATTTTATTTTCGATTCACTTTCTATTTTTGTAACTCCATCTCTACTATATAAAGAGGTTGGTAACCTATTGTAAAAGACAAGTCAGATTATATGAAATTTTGAGTTATATCTTTGTCTCTCTATTTTCCTCTCCCAACGTGCTCTTCACGATTCCCCTCCAAAATCCCACGTAGCCGACGTGTTTTCTCCTTCTTCCTCTCCTCTCTAAATTTCTTCTACCAAAATTATTTTCTCTACCGTTGCAAAATTCTTTTTGCATCATTTGGTATCAGAGCATGGAAACTGAATCGTTCTTACGATTCAACGATCCTGTCGCATATTGGTGTTTGCAACTCGATCTGAGCCGCCTATCTCATGACCCGCAGTCTCGTTCGCGCCAACAAAAGTTCAAGCGACGTCTTATATCAAGTTTCAAGGTTCAAGCATGGCTGGGCACGACAATCAATGACGATTCGCTTGTCGACAACAAAATTCAGACCGTTGTAGCTGTTGTTCAACACGGTGTCGGTCAAGAATATGAAGGTATTTTCATTCAAGATGAAAATTTATGTGCCGCAACTTCGTTACAAGAAGACAAGGAAGTCTCGGGGCCCATATTCGATGAAGATCCTGTGGGGGAAGAATATGAAATCGTCGAGTTTTTCGAGGTTGAAGTTGCTGTCCAGAATTCAAAAAATGAGAAAAATGGAGAGTTGAGGCCCATATTTGATGAAGAACCAGTAAAAGAAGGTTATGAAATCCTAGATCTCTTCATTGACAACGTTACTGTTCTTCAAGACAAAAATCTGCTTGCTGTCCATACAGATTCAGGCCTGCAACCATCGCCGAAATTGACCTGTAGCCCACGTAGGACCCTCTCGCTGCCTCCTTTCCACCACGGCCCCGCACCGCCAACATCCCCTCTCCCCACCACTCGCACCACCACTTGTCCGCTCCTACCCCGTGACCCAGCTCGATGCCGCCAGCACCTGCATCGCCTCCGCAACTGTATGTCCCGCTCGGGCCCCCCACGTTGCCGTAGCCGATCCATGTACCGACCGCCAGCAGCGTTCTCGCACCGCCGCCCCGTGCTCCCATCACGCGACCACCACCAACTTAAGAAGAGGCGAACCCTAATGAGAGGCTTATTACCTGTGGGATTCGGATCCCATGAAATTTGGGATGAGGATTTAATTTGGACAGATTGCCGAAAAGGCCCTTCTTACAAGAGCTTTTATTTCAAAGGTCGATTGAAGAAATTGTCTTGTGGCTTTTGTTTAAATGAAGGGGTAGAACATTTGCAGCCATACCCCTCGGTGGAAAAAAATTACAAACGTAACATGGAAAAGGATCAAAATTGGGGGATGTCTGCTCAACCAATCCAGACGGAATTCTCCACCGACGGAACGAAGATCGAGCAATTCGTCAGGAGACGAATTTTTCAAGCGGAGGAGAATTGATGCAATCATTCCCAAATTGACAGGGCAATTCAAATTAGAGCAAATGACTGAATTAGGAATTTTTAAAATTAGGGATTTCCATCCTTAATTAGTTATTTGAATTAGTTTGTTTATTTAAATAAAAGAGATCATGTGTGATCTCCAATTAGTTGGTCAATTTTAAATTTGAATTTTGAATTTCGAATTAGAGTTAAAATAGGATAGAGGTAGATTTGAATTTATATTCAAATCAATTAGAGTCAATTAAGATCGAGTCAGATTTTATTTTCGATTCACTTTCTATTTTTGTAACTCCATCTCTACTATATAAAGAGGTTGGTAACCTATTGTAAAAGACAAGTCAGATTATATGAAATTTTGAGTTATCTCTTTGTCTCTCTATTTTCCTCTCCCAATGTGCTCTTCACGATTCCCCTCCAAAATCCCACGTAGCCGACGTGTTTTCTCCTTCTTCCTCTCCTCTCTAAATTTCTTCTACCAAAATTATTTTCTCTACCGTTGCAAAATTCTTTTTGCATCACCACCTGCGCGCCTTCCCTGCCAGAAACTTCCCCATGCCCACGCACGGTAAATCTCTCTCTGGATAATTCGATTTTGTGTACTTGTTAGAAAATTAATACTCACGGTCACTCTGTTTTCAGTAAAACCCATAAAAAATCATATATTGTGAGAAAATTCCAATATATATATAGATAGATTCATTTCATCATGTTTCACTTCCAGTGAAAATTCCATAATTTTTGCTCTCTGTTTGTATGAAAATTTGAATAAAAATCCCTAAAAAGTGTACATTTTTCATTGTTGCATTTTAAACCCAAAAATTCCAAAAAAATACATTATCATTCATCATTGGATTACGTTTTCAGAAAAAACATAACTTGGTTAATTTGGATTATCATTACATTAAAATTAATTTTGTTAAGTTGTTTGTTTTCTTGATAACGTAATTCATCTACATTATTTGCATTGCCATTTCTTTTGCATAAAAAATACAAAAAACCCCGCATGGAAAATCGTGAGCTAATTCGTCTAATTTGATCCGACGTTGTTCTTATGCTTCCTTGAGTCAACCCTAGGGCTTGCCTAGGTTAAAAATATATAAAACCGCACATTAATTAATTCATTGATTCATTGATCCGTGTGATTAATTTTTTATCGATCATGATTACCTGACTACAACAACGTGGCACAATTAAATAGGGTAATTTTCGGATCCGTCAAATGGCGCCATTGTCGGGAAGGCAAACGGCTTAAGATCATTTTAGAAAACTAGATTTTGGTTTCCACTCACTCGAGTAGTCTAACCCCTGAACCATTTTGTAATTATTCCGTTTTTTATTCAATTATTTATTTGTATATATTTTGATATCTCTCTCTCTGACATAAAATTTATCTTTTTGTGCGAGGGTCTGATGGACTTGGAGCGACTTTCTTGAAGTCGACACATCTCGAAGTGTATTAGAGGCCGATGATTCATGGAGTGAATCGGTTGTTGAGACGCCAAGGAGATTTCTGAAGAGTTAATTTTAGTTTTTTAAAAAAATTAACTTGTAATAATTGCTTGATTTCCAGCGGATTCCTTTCGTAATCTCGCAAGTGTATCAGGATAGTACGTCGAAGCCTTCGTGGTTGTGTGGTCTACTTGACGTAGACTAGGACCTGCACTCATGGCTCTTAGAGCATTTATCTTATTGTTTGATCTCATAAACTTTAGGACCACACATAACATTTAATGAGACACACTTAAATCACATATCTATTAGTCCAAATTGAATTATTCATTACTCGCTAATAAAATTGCTTGTGTGGAACGGTTTTCTCGTTTGTATTTCATATAGTGCAAAATTTCAATTCTATATTGCATCACGCATGTAGAGAGTTGGATGCATTGTAAATCTTCTTACTCAAGTAGTCATCGTTTTCTCGATCACATCAGCTTTTTCGATTCCCTCTCTCAGTTTTTCGAACCTAGGATAAAGGAATTGGGACTGGATGGTAGGCGTGATTGCTTGTGTGGATTAATTACAGTGACGACAAGTAATCTCTAAAATCGAGACTGGTAATTGAATTGGACCAAAAAATGACTAAAATTAATCCTTGTTTACTTTTTTTGAAAGGAAAATTAACCCTTGTTTATGGGAGAGCAAGCTCGTCGTTGTTTGATTTACTTGCAAGTGAGAGAGAGACGACCCTAGGATAGAGCCAAAGCCAGGATTTTAATATAGACTACCGGTTTAAAAAACGATTAGCCACTTTTCAGTGAGGATCTACAGGTATCCGATAAATAGTCCAGATTTCCTTAGCAGGGTGAGAGATTTAGAGGACGCCTTATAAGACTATATCCTCAAGAAACGAGTAGTCGTATTTACACGGTCCGCACTTACTCTTATACTAGCTGAAAGTAGGTTTAACTACTCGCAAGAATCGAGACAGTCTGTAGGGAAGTACAGGCACCTAACAGTTCGTTAATCTTTCAAGGCTTGCATTTATCACCGACTGAAACTGACAAGATAATCGATCGAACCTTTACGGCCCTCACACGTAGAGTTGGTGAATTTGGGGTTTGCTCTTGCATTTGTTTTGTATCTATTTGTGTGCGTTATCTTGTGTATTTGCAAGTTTTCCACCTGGATCCGCTTACATTCATCTATTTCCTCTTCATGATGTCGGGATATTGGTCATCATATCCAGGTCACTCCTCGTCGATCATAATTCGATCATTTTCACCTTCTTGTTCCTCCTCATACCCCCATCCAGACCGTGAAGTCAGAACTTCAACTGACTTTCCCACTTATTCGTACTTCTCACCTACCCCACCTTCGTACACCCATGACCCACTTCCAACCTGGGCCAACTCACCTTATAGTCGGTCGCTTGCTAGAATCAAGGAACAATTCGAAGAGCAAGCCACTGCTGAGACAAATTATTGGCAGAATTATATGCCCCTACAAACCTCATTTTTCATCTCAAGTTGGACCGGACAACAATTCACTTATACACATCCTGACATGGCTTTAGGGCATAATATGGTCGATCGAACAAACCGAATGGAAAGACCTACATCATATGATCTTCCTGACTTGATAGACCCTAGTAATCAAGCCCACATTGACCAGCCTTCATATCACATCTTCGGAGAGCCTACACATGCACGGACTTGGAGTAATGAGCTAATTCATCTAACTTAATATGGCGTTCCTTTACCTCCTTGAGTCGACTATGGGGCTTGCTCAGGCTAAAAATACATAAAACCCCACCTAATTTAATAAGTTGTATCATCAATTCGTGTGGTCAATTTTTGATCGATCCTTATTACCCGACTAAAACAATGCGATACAATTAAATAGGGTAATTCTCGGATTTATCAATCATCAGCCTCCCATGAGGCATACAACCATATCTTCTCTATTGGCTCGTCTTCAATAAGAATGTGCTTCTTACACATCGATTTCATTAGGCTCATGAATTGCATAGCCTACAACTCGTAATTCGATCCATCCATCTTAACTATGGGTGCTAGACCTCTGATTGCATCCGTGGTGGGGACATCTTGCCGATCGTAGAAGACGAGGATCGTAGACTTGACAAAATAAATGTCTACACTGACATAAAGGAAGTTGGTTGTATGTATAGACTTAGATCGCAACCAACCCCCCTTGAAGAAAGCAGCGCGACTACGGTGGGGATTGTTGGTAGGAGTGGTGAACCCCGAGGGCGGCGGGTCGTAGAGGCCGAGAGAGCCGCAGGGGGCAGCGTGAACCGCAAGGGCGGAGCCTGCTGAGTGATGGTGGGCCGCGGGGCCACTGGCGACAGTGTTGTTGGATACAGGGTCGTTGGGCAGTAGGGTTGGGCATCGGGTCGGTTTGACTTGGCTCAGCCCAAGTCCATTTAAGTATATGGGCTAATGGGTCGGGCCTAGGCCCATTTTATTTTTAAATTCCAGGCCCGATCCCAAACCTGACCCAAACAAAAAGGGTCGGGTTCGGGTCGGACCAGCCCAATTTAACACCTATGTACATCGATATCATGTGTTCCATTCTTTTTACAATCATCTGGTTGTTTCTTATGCATGTATGTGTGTTTAATACTTTAAGTACGGCAACGAATTCGTGATACTCACATTAGTTGTATGTTGGAAATAGAAAAACAATAACAGCAAAGCCTTTTCCCACAATTAAGTACGGTCGGCTACATGGATTCTTCGCCTCCATTTAGATCTATCTTGGGTCAATCTTGGGCTTATACCGAAAAAACGAAGATCCCTTCGTGTACTCTCTTTCCAAAACTTCTTGAGCCGTCCTCTCCCTCTCTTAGCTGGCTCAACATCCCAACACTCGCATCTCCTAACTGGTGCATCAATTGATCTTCTTTGTACATGGTCAAACCATCTTAAGCGGCTTTCTCGCATCTTATCCTCGATCGGAACTACACCAACTTTCTTTATGATTGCAGCATTCTGAACCCGATCTTTACATGTGTGTCCACGCATCTACCTTAGCGTTTTCATTTCTTCTACAGCCATTCTCTGCACATGTCTATAATTCACAGGCCAACACTCAGATCCATAGAGCATAGCGGGTCTCACGGTTGCTTTGTAAAACTTTCCTTTAATTTTTAAAGGTATTTTCTTATCATAGAGAACAACAGAGGCTCCTCTCTACTCTAGCCAGACTGCATTTATTCTATTAGTAATATCTCCATCAATTTCCCCATCATGTTGCAAAATAGATCCCAGATATCTGAAAGAATCTCTCTTCCGAATGTTATTGTCACCAATCATCACACCGATTCCTCAATCATTGCTTCCATCAAAGGTGCACTCCATATATTCCGTCTTAGCCCTACTTATGTGAAATCCTTTAGTCTCCAAAGCATGTCTCCAGACCTTAAGCTTCTCATTTATTCCATCTTTAGTCTCGTCAATCAGCACAATATCATCAACAAATAATATACACCAAGGTAACTCATCCTGAATGTGACTTGTCGACTCGTCCATAATCAAAGTAATAAGAAATGGACTCAAAGTTGAATCTTGATTTAAACCAAATGTGATAAAAAAAATATGGTGACTTAAACCATCATTCAATTCACAATTACATATTCTATTGTAGATGCGGACACTATGACCCAATACATATTGGTTACTTACATTTGTACATGCTCTAACACTTGAGAAGATAGATTCCATTCTTGCATATTAATGTAATAATGTCCTCAATCCACGCTAATGGATATGTTTATTAGTGGATCTAAGTATTTATTCTAAACTCAAAATAAGGATATGAAAGATAGAACATGGTATTTGAAGCAAACATGAATATATCATATATAATTATATCGTATAGGTCGGGATATCGAGTTTGTGGGTTTGTGCCTTCTCAGGCCAAAACCCGACCCGATAATCACTACGGGCTCATTTTGAAGCCCACGGCCCGTCCACTAAATAACGAGTTCGGGTTTGGGTCGGGTAATCTGGGTCGGGTTTTGGGCCGAGACGGACCGGCCAGCCCAATGCCCAACCCTACTGGGCGGCAGAAGGCTAGGGTGGCGGAGGCCGCTGGCCGAGGGGGGTGTTGAACGGATGGAGGCCGCGGGAGGCGCACGAGAAGGTGAAGGCACGCGAGAGGTTGGGCGATGGAGGGCTAGGGTTAGGGTTTTGGGTACAAAAGCTTCGGTGTAGGACCGTCGCTCTAATACCATGTTGGGAAAATGATCAAGTTGTTTATTCCAAGAACCATAGGCTCTCTTATATAGGAGAGCAGCCTATGGGTAAATTACATAAGCATACACAAGTAAAGAGAGTTAAGAAACAGTCCAAAAAACGGGAAATAAACACAGTAACATAAATATATATGTATCTACAACTCTCAACAAGAATTTTTTTGAGAAATAAATCTCAACAAAAATGCTATATTATGAAGTTTGAAAATAAGGTATAGGGCTCAATATGTCGATAAATATATATCTCTACAACTCTCAACAAGAATTTTTTTGAGAAATATATCTCAACAAGAATGCTATATTATGAAGTTTGAAAAGAAGGTATAGGGCTCAATATGTCGATCCACCCTATGAAAGTTTTATCTGTACTAAATTATTTAATCCCTGTCATAAGTTCGCAAAGTATCCATTAGCTCATGTTTGGTTTGGGCTAAAAGTTAAGTTCTGAGGAGAGGATTACTCCTGGTGCGACATTTAAACACTTGATTTTAGTCATGTTAACTTCTTAATTAGCCCCAAATAATTTCATATTGTCTAAACGCATGCAAAATATAAGTAAATAAAGGTCAGTAAAAAGATGACATCTCTCTAAGGAGACTAGGAGTCGTTCATGCCACTGTCGATGGAAAATGATATTCTTTTGAATGAACACCTCCCAAGAAGTGTCAGGTTTGGTAGAATCAAGAAAGTCGCATTGCCAAAGTTAGTAAAGACTCGCCCCTAGTTTCAGTCAGTATTAGTCTTTGCCTTCCGCCAGATGAGAAGCCTGCAGGATCGCATCCCATGATTATTCTACACTATAGCCCACAGCTGATTCAGCTTCTGTTTCTGGGAGAACAAACATACCTCAATTAGTGTATGCTAGACAAGGAGTAAAAGAGGCACATAGTTAGACTCGGTCTCAAAAAAGGAAAGCGTGGCAGGGGAGACTTTTTGGAAGGGCTAAACCAAATAGTGTTGTATATGAGGGTGGAAAGATCTTTTAGTTTTGGATGAAAGTGGTTCATCATCCCTTCGAGCTTGGAAATTTTTCATCAACTAACTTCTACCTATTCTTTAAAACCGGCCTCATGCCTGCCTATAGGTTTTTGACGAAGTGGAAGGGTCCTTTTCCATCATAGTGTCTAAATGCATGCAAAATCTAAGTACCTTTCTGTTGAGAATTATGCATGTGTTCACAACTGCCAAGGACAAAACCTACATTTAAGTCCTAACCCAGACTTTCCCTGTGCGAGTATCCCTCCATCCAACATGTTGTAACCCAATTCAAAAGGAAATGGCTAATTTCTGACACATTTGAGAATTCCCCACAAGCTCGTTTTTGAACTTCTAATGACAGGTCCTTTGACAGGAATCATAAGTGGTGAAAGTAATGACGAATATAATGGTGCCTTTTTAAGGTAAGAGCACCATCACCCACCCAAAAAGAAAATGGATCAAGAGCCCTGGGCCGCATGCTACTCTTTCTTCTCTCTGTTTCAATCCGTAGAAAATTATTGTCAGCAATATTATTAAGCTACGACATCCAAAAGATCACAGTTCAATGCATCACAAATAGAGCAAGTTTCATGGCAATCAGTAATTTAATGAAGGTAGGACTATTAACAACAACAAAGCCTTTTCCCACTTTAAGTAGAGTCGGATACACGGATCTTTGCCTCCATTCAGATCTATGTTAGGAGATAAGACTATTGCTGTCAAATAAATGAGATAACATAGTATTCACCTTTCTAGTTGAGATTTGTTTGCATATGAGTATTCGTAATTAAGTCGGATTTGTGAGATCGACTAAATATCAACAATTTATCAATTCCTTGCTATAAAGGTTTTAAATTTCGATTTCGATTTCGTTTCGAGATGTTGAACAAACGAAACAATTTTGAAATCACCAATTTCGGCCAAAATCGACCTAGATGTGTAAAGGATGGGTATATATCGAGATTTCGATTTCGGTTTCGGCAGGGTGTCGAAACCGAAATTTCGCCGAAATTTCACGAATTTGAAACCATGCTTGCCATACATCTGAAACAAAAATCCAATCCTTCACATGAGGGAACTTTCTCCTGATTTCTCAATCAGCAAGAAACATGCACAGAAATAATCTTACATTATCTGGCTAGCAGCATCGCCATTTGACTATCTCCTCTGCCAATCAGGAAAGAACATCCAGACATGGTATGAAAAGGTTAGCATCCATGCGTGAACACCTCATATGGTTTTGCTGAGATGAGCACCTCATAAAGTCAAGGCAGTCTTGAGGCGGTGAGGTGAGGCGTGCGCCTCGGAGGCAGAAATTTTTGACACTTCTTTCTCTTCTACGTGAAACCTTGCAATTCTCTTTTTCCGTTTTAATGTTATTTCATTTTAAAAGAATATATGATTTACCAATTGGGGACATTGTTGAACTCGATGAAGAGGTTGTTTTATGTGCTCGTAGCAAAGATATCTTAGCACCTGAGCGATATTAGGAAATGAGATATCTTTGATGGCATTTGATGGGAACCGTATGAGATAAAGAAAATTGTAGTGCAACAAATGCTGCACAAATGTCTTTTTTGTGCAAAGTATTACCACAATTCCCAAATAAACCAACAAATGAAGACCATTTCTAAAAATGATTGTGGAGAGGAAAGAATGGATTGCTTATTGATGAGGCACTGAGGTTCTCTTATATAGGAGAGAACCCTGTTGCGCAAATTACATGAAGAAGATAAAGAAAATAAAATTTTCATAAACACTGTAAAAGATAACTAATATCTCAACACTCCCCCTCAAGCTGGAGCGTAGATATCAATCAGGCGCAGCTTGGAGCAGCATCTCTGGTAAGGCCCTCCGGCTAAGACCTTATTAAGTACATATGATGTCTAATCTCCGTGACGTGAGCAGTGGCGATGAGACCCTTCTGTATCATGTCACGAGTATAGTGACAATCCACCTCTATATGCTTGGTCATCTCATAGAACGCAGGATTGTTCGCAATGAAAAGAGAAGATTGGTTGTCACATTGGAGGTGCATGGGAAGAGGCACGTCAATAGTCAAGTCAGTAAGAACAGATCCGACTCATATCATCTCTGTGCAAGCATGCACTATAGCCATGTATTCTAACTCAGCACTAGATCTTGTAACCACGGTCTGCTTCTTGCTCTTCCAAGACACTAGGGAATTCCCTATGAACAATGTGAAGCCTGAAGTAGACTTTATTTCCTTCGGACACTTAGCATAATTTGCATCTGCACATGCAGAAACTGAAAGGGGTGTACCTTTGCTGAATAGAAGTCCATTGCCATGCGATGCCTTCATATACCTCAAAATCATATGAATTGCATCCATATGTGTCTGTCTGGGCTGCTCCATAAACTAACTCACTTTACACGACAAAAGATATATCTAGCCTGTTAATGATCACATACAAGAGCTTGTCGATAAGCTTCATGTACCTCCACTTGTCAACCTCCTCGGTGTCATCATCATAGAGCTCCATGCCCGGGTCCATCGGAGTAGTAGCAGGTCTGCAATATGTCATGCATGTCTAGATCGAAGATTTGTAATGTACTTCCTCTGGGTCATCACAAGACCTCGTTGGTTCCTGGCAAACTCCAGTCCAAGGAAGTAGCATAAACTACCAAGGCCCTTGGTCACAAACTGCTGACCTAAGAAATCCTTGACAACTTGATGCAGCATAAAATTAAAACATAGGGCATGATGTTTTTTAATTTTAATTACGTTTATTCGAGTCACGGCAATTTTATTTAAATAAATGAGATCGCATGTGATCTCTAATTAGTTAGGTGGTTTCGGTTTGAATTTCTAAATTAGTTAAATTAGAGTCAAGTTAGGATAACGGTAGACTTGAATTTCTATTCAAATCAATTAGAGTCAAATTAGGATAAGTTGGGATTTGATTTCGATTTTGATTTCTATTTTTGTAATCCCATCCCTCCTATATAAAGGGATGAGGGTCCAATGTGTTAGTCAGTTCAGATTTATGAAAAGTTGAGAATTATTCTTTATCCCTCTCTTCTTTCTCTTCTCCTCGCGGTCTACGCGTTCTTCTTCTCTAACCCCGCGCATCCGGCGTGCTTCTCTTCTCAACCCCTCTCTTTCTCCACCAAATTTCCACCGTTCAAATATTTCAAAATTTATCGTCAACGCCGAAAACCAATCCGCATCATTTGGTATCAGAGCATGGAAACCGAATCGTTCTCACGGTTTGACGATCCGATCACATTTTGGTGGATGCAATACGATTTGAGTCGTCTATCTCATGATCCGCATTCACGTTCACGCTCGAGGAAGTTCAAGTATCGCCTCCTATCAAGTCTCAAAGTACAAGAGTGGCTGGGCACGGAAATCGACGAAGATTCATCCGTCAACGACAAAAATCAGATCGCTGCAGCTGCTGTTCAACCCAATTTTGAGGCAAAAAATGAAGGTATTTCCATTCTAGATGAAGATTTATTTAATACAACTGTTGTGCAAGAAGAAAACAAAGGCTATGGGCCCATATTCGACAAGTATCCAGCCGAGGAAGAGCTGGAAATCCTCGATTCTTTTGCAATCGATGTTGCTGTCCAGGAAACAAAAAATGCAGAAAATAAAGATTTGGGGCCCATATTCGATGACGATCCTACGGGGGAAGAGTACGAATTGGTCGATTTTCTCGCGGCCGAACATGCTGTCCAGAAAGACACAGAATCCCTACACGACGAATGCAACGTGGAGGAGCATGCTGATCTCCCTGGGATCCTCTACAAGCGACCCCCATCTGCACGCCAACCCTACACATTCTCGAATGCATCCTCGAGTCAATGCCGTGAGCCATGCTGCCTTCCCCGAAGCCCTCAGGAGCGTGACCACCATTGCCTTGCATACGGCCCGCACAACTGGTATCTCCATCGTTGGGAGTGGCATCGACGAATCTGGATGCCTAATGAAGCCTCCCTTGCACGAGGACTTGATCACATGATCACGAAGACCCCTCGTTGGGGTCTCCATCCTTGCCGCTGCGACTGTACGGACACAAGGCGTCACCGTGGAGCCCCCTTGTGTTATCATACTCCACGCTGTCGTTGTGGGCACCCTAAATCTAGGGCTCGATACCGCCACCGGCGGCACTACCGCCTTTCGCAGAAGAAGCCACGCCACCATTTGCTCCCACATTGTCGTCGTCGACGATATCTCATGGAAAGAAAAACCCTAACGAGGGTTGGAGGGTGCTCCTCAATCGGATCCCTGGAAATAAGGGAAGTGAATGGGAAAAACTGCGGAAAAACCCAATCCCATACAAGTTTTTACGAGAAGGTCAAAAGAAAGAAGGCCCCTTACAAAATCTGTTTAAGTGAAGGGGTAGAATATTTGCAGCTATACCCCTCAATTGAAAGAAATTACAAACGTAATATGGAAAAGAAGCCAAAGCTGAGGTGATCTAATCCACCAATTCAGATGAGACTCTCCACCGACGGAACGAAGATCTCGCAATTCGTCAGGAGCCGAATTTTTAAAGCGGAGGAGAATTGATGCAGCATAAAATTAAAACATAGGGCATGATGTTTTTTAATTTTAATTACGTTTATTCGAGTCACGGCAATTTTATTTAAATAAATGAGATCGCATGTGATCTCTAATTAGTTAGGTGGTTTCGGTTTGAATTTCTAAATTAGTTAATTAGAGTCAAGTTAGGATAACGGTAGATTTGAATTTCTATTCAAATCAATTAGAGTCAAATTAGGATAAGTTGGGATTTGATTTCGATTTTGATTTCTATTTTTGTAATCCCATCCCTCCTATATAAAGGGATGAGGGTCCAATGTGTTAGTCAGTTCAGATTTATGAAAAGTTGAGAATTATTCTCTATCCCTCTCTTCTTTCTCTTCTCCTCGCGGTCTACGCGTTCTTCTTCTCTAACCCCGCGCATCCGGCGTGTCTTCTCTTCTCAACCCCTCTCTTTCTCCACCAAATTTCCACCGTTCAAATATTTCAAAATTTATCGTCAACGCCGAAAACCAATCCGCATCACAACTTGAATGCATTGTTCATCATCCCCAGTAACAATGATGTCATCAACATAGACAAGAATGATAATTGTACCTCTCTGAATCCTATACACAAACAAAGAGTAATCGGCAGTCGATCGCACAAACCCTTGTTTCTCTATCAAGTTCGAGAGCTTCTGGAACAATGCTCTTGGACTCTGTTTAAGGCCATAAATAACCTTGTGTAGCCTGCAAATCTTTTGACACTCCCTCTCAGCAGCGAACCCAGATGGTTACAGCATATAGACCTCGTCATGTATATAACCATGTAGAAAAACATTCTTCGCATCAAGCTGATGGAGGGGTCAATCTCGTGTCATAGCAACAAACATAAGGATATCCAAAGTAGAATGTCTGGCAACTGGAGAAAAAGTATCATGATAGTCTACCCCTACATGTCTGGGTGAATCCACGTGCCACAAGTCTCGCCTTGTAGTGATCCACACCGCCATCTGCATGGTGCTTCATAGTGAACACCCAATTGCACCCAACAACGGATGCACCAACTGAAGTTGAAACAAGATTCCAAGTACCACGCGACTATAACGCAACCATCTCCTCCTCCATGGCTAGATGCCAGTCACACAACTGATTGTCCTAAATAGCCTTCTGATATGTTCGCAGTATCTCCACGGCTGATAGTTCCAAGGTAAATCTTCGGAAATCCTTTTAAAGTCTGCTCAAGGAAACATGGGCTACAAGAGGATATGTAGCACATTTACGTCTCTACCTTTACGGAGTAATCAACACGTCAAGCTCATCCGCCATGTCCGGAACCTGTAAGTCTCCCTCTTAAGCGGGTATATGCTCATCTTGTAGTGACTCATGATGCACAAAGAACTAAGCAGTGTCATGATGGGGAAGACCTGTGAGCAGGGGGAACAGAGTGAGACCTGCGAGTAAACAAACATGGAAAAAACTGAGTCAATGTAGATGGTGGTATGTGGACAGCCACAGGAGCAAATGAAGGAGTAGGAGTAATAGGTACATGAGATGGTGGTGGCGGTGGTGGTGGATTGGGCTGAGCAAGAGTAGGTGTAGGTGGTGGTAGGACTGTAGGAGGTAGAGGCATGTAGATCTCGTCATTAGAGTCTGATGGGCCAGTCTGTCACTTGTAGGAGAGGAATACATGACAGACTCAAAAAAACTATAACATCAATACTAACAAAGTATTTCCAATGAAGTGGATCAAAGCAAAGGTACCACTTTTGGGTATGAGAGTAGCCAACAAAAATACATTTGACATCTAACGGGGAGAGCTTGTCACGACCAAGAGAAATCATGAACAAAGGTTGCATATCCAAATACATGAGGTGTGAGGGGGAATAGATCATTCTCGGGAAATGTAATCAAGAAAGGGATCTTTTCTCCCAAAACGGAGGAAGACATGCAGTTCACTAAGTAGCAAGTAGTGAAAACAGCATCACCACAGTAAGCGTGAGGAGCATGACTCTTAATCAATAGGGTTCTGATCACATCAAGTAAGAGGCGGTGTTTGCGCTCGGCAATACCGTTATGCTGAGATGTATAGGCACACGAGGTATGGTGTACGATGCCAAGAGACCTGAAAAACTCAGAAAGATGTAGGGTGCAAAACTCTAAGACATTATCCGAACGCAGATATTTGACATTAGCAGAAAAAATATTCTTTATCTCAATAATGAATGACTTGATAACAGACCCAGTCTCAGACTTATTCTTCAAAAGGAAAATCCAAGAAATTATAAAAAAATCATCTACATCGACCAAATGAAAACGATATCCCTGGTGATTAGAAACACGACTCCGATCCCATATTTCTAAATGAAGGAGCTCAAACAACTGAGAACTGCTCCGAACTCAGACGAGATGGAAAGGAGGAACAGTAGTGCTTCCCAAGCCGGCAAGCCTCGCACTGAAAGGAAAATCATGTTGAGATATGTGGGAAGACATGACACAGCTTCTGTAGAGGAAGGTGGTCAAAACGAAGGTGCCACATGTAAGGTGAGACTGGTCCAGTAGGAGTAGTAGAGGACCATCATGATGAGGTTGGACCAGTTTATAGAGCTCTCACTGCTCACGACCACATCCAATCACCATGCCCGTGAGTATGTCCTGAAACATAATAGTGGAAGGGTCAAAATGGCATGGCAATGCAAATCCTTAGTAATCTGACTAATAGAAAGTGAGTTCATTTGAAAATCCGGGACATATAAAACATTTGAAAGCGCATGGATGGTGTTAGATACACCTCCCCCTATCATGTGATGGGTAAGTGGACCCCATTAGCAATAACAATGCATCTGCCATGAGGTATAGTCATCTAGGACCTGAATTGGGCTCTATCTCCACACAGATGGTGGGATGCATCAGAGTCCATGATCCACTCTGTCATATCTGAACCGCTACTACCAGTAAAAGCGTAAGCGATATCAGAGGAGCTCGAAGAGGTTCTGGTTACGGCTGCAATGTCTGTGGATCATGTAGTGGTGGTGTTGGTCACCAGAGTCATGATCACTCGCATACGAGAGAAAATTTCATCCAAGCATGGATCTGCCTGAGAAGCTGGAGCCTTTGAAGGCTCGATCTATTCTGTCACACGAGCATATGTGGGGTACACATACTTCAGATAGGATGTGTCCTCTGAGTGTCCTAGACGATGACAGTAGGTGCAAGGACCATGTTGGTATCTACTGCCTCTGCCACGGGAACTACGCCATATGAAATGGGTAAACCCTCCTCTGCCGTGAGAAGCAGCTATCATTGAAGAGGGATGCGGAGTGGCAGTAGGAGGAATAAGAAGCCTTTTGAGATAAATGTAGGCCGCCTCCATGGGAGGTATGGTTGCCCCACTAAGGACATGTATTCATGTTGCATCATACTCTGGGTCGAGCGCAGCCAAAATGACTCCAACCACCGTGGAGTTCATGTACACCATCTGTTGCTCAGTGGATGTCGTAATTGGCATGAAGCGGTAAAGCTTTTCGAACATGCCACGAAGCGAGGAATAGAATGTGTGCAGTGGACGACCATTCTGCTTAGCCTTGTAAATGTCAAATTGAAGATGAAGAATCTTGGCATCATTCTTCGCTTGGGCATAAGTAGATGCAAGAATATCCCACATTGTCTTGGCGGTGGGCTGATTTACAATATCATTGGCTATTTCCATGGTGAGGATCCCGGAGAGCCAAATATGAAGCATTGTCCCTAATCTTATCTGTCAACTTCGGCTTCGTCAGAATGTGTTCCTTATTGTTGCACTACATGAGGGTGAGAAACTGTATTGACCACAACTCATAGTTGGTCCCATCAATCTTTATGATGGGAGTCGGGCCCTTGAAGGCAACAGATGAAGAAAAGATATCACTCTTGTTCTCTGACATGATAGAAGAACGGACGAAAACGAAACTCGAGTGGGAAGTAGACCGATCTAAGCGAGTCTACACAATGATATGGAGATTGGTTGTATGTGTAGACTCATACAACCATCCTCGTCAATCTATGACTACAGCCCTTGATAGATTTACCAAAGAAAAAAATGATTTATTCAATATCATGGATGACTGGTTACGTAGGGACCGTTTCGTTTTTATGGGTTGGTACGATCTATTGCTCTTTCCTTGCGCTTATTTTGCTTTAGGAGATTGGTTCATGGTACAACTTTTGTAACTTCATGGTATACTCATGGATTGGCTAATTCTTATTTGTAAGGTTGCAATTTCTTAACCGTTGTGGTTTCTACTCCTGCGAATAGTTTAGTGCACTCTTTGTTGCTACTATGGGGTCCTGAAGCACAGGGATTTTACTCGTTGATGTCAATTGGGGGGTCTGAGGATTTTTGTTGCTCTTCATGGTGCTTTCGGGATAACAGGTTTTATGTTACATCAATTTGAACTTGCTCGATGTGCTATGGCCGGAAAAAGTGTTTTATTGGTCTAAAATCACATTTTTCGGTCAGAATAAGATAGTTTGCAGATCAAATCGAACTGTTGGGTGGCCTGGAGGCCCTTGGCAGCACCAAGCGAGGCCCAAGGAGAATCCAAGCAGGACCTACGAGTCCTTAGAGGTAGTAGCGGCGACAAGCAAGGCCTGGAGGTCTGCTGGCGGCACCCTCGAAGAGGCCCAACGGCCTAACGGCAATGCTAGGGATGCTACAGCACTATAAATGATAACTAATATCTCATCAATAATAAATTTAAATTTCAAGTTATTAGCTTCTTGCAATATCAAATGTGATGTGAAAGATGATAATGGAAGAAATAGTTTTTAGGTATTCCATCCAATCACGTTGTTTGACCACACAAGTATATTTTGTAGAAGTCGAGAAAAGCAGTGACTATTTAGCCTATTTTCACATGGGAAGGTCTAGAAGTCATAAAAAACTCCCAAGAACAATGTATAAAACCTTTTATTCATCTTTCACATTGAAGATTTACACTAAAAAACATTTAATTACTTCAAATATATAAAGATTTCTGTATGATAAATTTTCTTAATATTGTATAATATTTTTATCTAAATTGCATCTTTTTTTGGAAGAAAACTAAGGCCTATGCCTCTACCTCAAGGCTACGCCTCGCCTCAATTCTAGGGAACCCGTCCTGTTACACTTTTTGTTTTTGTAAACCTTGCATGTAAGACTGTAAAGGCATCTTTATGATGATTATGTTGATGATGATAAATTAATCTCCACGCCATCTGGTTCATCGTGTTTTTATAAAAAGATATCTTATGTGCGCATTAGAAAGTTGATGCTACTTTCTAAGTAGAAAGAGTAGTTTAACTTTCCTTGTAAAGTCACAAAAGTTGTTTGAGTCAAAGCTTAATTAAATCTCGATGATTTTAAGTTGGCCGTTCAATGCTATAATACGAATCTAAAATAAAGAAATAGACATTGGACATAAAATTGTGATCCTCTCCCTCTGAGTAAAATATAAAGGGGTGGTTGTGAGAGGTGATGAAAAAAAGGGGTTCCAAATGCACGTTATGATGCTGCAAATGTACTTTCAAGAAAAAAGATGCTACTGCTAACTGTACTCCTTTAAAAAGAAACTCCTGTGTACGAAATGTAGGATAAAGTTACACTGTTTTTCTGTCAGAAGCTCAGCAGAAGACCACCTCTACAAATAAAAAGGTATGTATCCTTGGTGAAGTGAATAACATTTTTAAGACAAACATTCAATTGTTTATACATGGTTCAAGATATATAAAAAAGAGTAACAAAGAAGGTGACAATTAGCTCCAGCTCACCGAAATCAACCAGGAGGCCACTTCATTTGCCTCCCACCTAACACATGCAAATGAAGATGATAGACAGATTGACCTGCAGGCAAAAGGGCAACCATTTTATCAGCATTCCAAACATTCAGAATAAACAAAAGAATCCAGGGTAGCATTTGGAAAATTTGTGGTTTTAGGATGATTGTGCATACATGCTTCAGCACCACTGTTGATGACAACACGGAATCCGTCAACAATACCTTCCTTCTCTGCCACTAATTTTGCAACATATAAAAGATGGCCCAAGATCTGTTCGTGGCTTGTTTCAGCCTAATTAATGAAAAGTTGACAGAGATGTCAGAGATCTTGATTGGATTCTTACATGATGAATTTCAACAAAAAAGCAACAAGGAGAAAGTCAAGAATGGTGTGTGGTGCACATGCTTCTCCCTGACACTAATAAAGAATTGTTTCCACAAACTTTTCTATAGAAGCAATATGAGAGGAAGCTGGTCACAAATAACGAGTGTTATCCTCATTCTTTAGGATAGCTCAAGAAATTATAATGACCATTTTTATTGGATACATTAGAATATTAGCGGGGTGAAGCACTAAGGCATAGTTAAAACTCGCATACCTTTCCAAGTTCTGTCAGCCCATCCCTTACTTTTGGAATGACTAACACATGTACAGGAGCCTGTGGGTCGATATCTCGGAACGCCAAAGCTAAATCATCCTCATATACGACTGATGAGGGGATTTCTTTGGCTATTATTTTGTCAAATCTAAAGGAGACAATTTTGTAACTCCAATCAAGAAAACAACAGAAAGTTGTAATTAATGCAGAAAACACAAAGCAGAAAATGACTCACATTGTTGGTCTCCCACTGTCAGCTGTTCCTGCTGCTGCTCTAGAGGCACTCTCTTCATCCACAGATGAAGAAATGTGCCGTATGCAACTGATAATTAAGGATGGCAATAAAAAGATTTCAGCAATAGAGTCTCATGACTAAAACAGGAAGTTACACAGTCCAATCTACAGAGCATTCTTGTTAGCATCATTGGGTTTAGAAGCCATAAAGGTATTGCTGATGGTGCAGTTCTCTTTTTCCCAAAAGATGTGCAGTGGATTTGTTCAACGTGAAATCACTTTTAAAGTTTACAGGAAATCCAAGCACCACTTTGACACTGCACACAAATCTAGATGCCGGTTTCCTTAATCAACGACCAGTTCTCACTTGTAAATAAGAGGAAGAATTTTAAGGAAATCATTGAAAGTGTCTCTAAGACCATTGTCTCTAAGACCATGAACCCATGATGTCTATATGCATTATATCCGAAATACAAAGTGAGACATTTCCTTACAGTCAATTCAGTTGTTTTCAACACGAAGTCCTAGAACCCATCTTATTCGTCATTGCAGCAGCAACGTTGGCAGTTATGACTCGGTTAGCAGTACAAAGAAGCTTCTGCTCGATCTACAAATGGGGTGATTTATCTAATTCCAATTTTATAATATGCTGACGATATCATCTTCTTCATAGAAATAGGTGGTGAGGAGGATACCGGCATCTCTATTGTCGAGGAAATTTTTAGAGACATATTTGGACATAAATTGAATAGGAAGAAGTCGGATATTGTTCCCTTTCAAAGTATCTCAAGAAGAGGGGGCGGATTGTGTCAGAAATTTTGGTCGTCTGCATGTGTGCTTGCCCCTCACTAACTTGGGGTTGCCACTGGACCCAACCGGTGGCAGACTAAGGCAGACCAACCGATTACCTCTGATTGAGAAACTTGAGAAGAACGTGTTCAGTCAGAAAGCCATTTGCTTCTTGAGAGCTAGTCACCTCGCGTTGTTTAAATTTGTCCTAGGTGCCATCCCAATCTTCTCTAATTCAACATGGTTGATCCCGCTTGGTGTTCGGCAGCAAATGGAATCATTGATGAGGAGGTTTTTTTGGGTGTGGCTCTCACCAAGAGAAATATGGCATCCTCTTGGTGGATTGGGAATATGTAATAAGACCAATAATATAGGGAGCTTTGGGATATTAAGGCTCAAGGAGATGAACAAGGCCCTTGCTAAATGGGTATTGAGAATCTGGAGGCAGAACGATGATATGCTTTGTCATTTAGTAAGAAGCATGTATGGTTAATTCTGGTATCTCTATAAGAGCAGGACCATTCCATCACCATTTGATTTTTAGAAGGGGGTTTGTTCTGCTCTACATGAATGTGGCTCCTTTTCTGAGACAGATCTTGTGATGGATGGAACCTAGTTTATGGTGGAAGGATGACTAGACTGAGGAAGGAGTCATTTCTGATCACTTCCCAAGATTGTTTGCTCTTGCAGCTTTTTTTAGGCCCAAAAAAAAGGGGGAGACGCTCATCGGTGTCCGCCCCAATTGATTAAAACAACTAAACAGTAAACATATGGTTTACACAGGAAGATAAAAAGGAGCCATGCAGAGAGCTACAACAACACCCACTCTTCTACCAATCTCGCGCAGTGAATACGGATGTTTTCCTTGTAAAAATGTTGACCCGAGAAGAGAGCTACGTTTCGACCCAACCATATCGCCCATAAACTCGCAATGGGCCATAATATATCCCTCCTCTCTCTGTTTCTGTCGGCCACCAGCGAATCACAGAAGGCCGCCAAGTCTGAAGTGCACACCCAATTCAAGGCCGCTTCCTGCCAAACCCCAATGACCTTAGGGCATGCGAAGAAAAGATGTTCAATGGACTCTACTGCATTTTCGCATAAGACGCATCAATCTGAGACATTGCCAAGCAACCTCGCGCAACGATTCCTCGTCATCAACCTCTACCTACGAAAAAGCCATAGGAAAAAACCCAGACGTTCGGGGAGCTTGAGGTCCCAAAAGAAACCGCAATCACGCACCAGAGAGTCCGATCGAGCCAGCGGAGGCCTAGAAATTGCCCCATAAGCGTTCCTCATCGAGAAAGGGCCTCCCCGCCATGCCCAATGGTCCCTCCCTCCTCAAGGAGTGCCGGCATCCTTGACAGCGTCCGGAAGGCCGAGAAAATCTCCCATCCTCTGATCAGAGAAATTGGCAAAGAAGGTCGAAGACCAGCAACCATCCAGCCAACAAGAGGCGACGCAGGCATCCTTCTCAGCAGCCAAAGCGAACAAGCGAGGGAAACGCGAGCACAAAGTCCCCCTCCCCGTCCAATCATCCTTCCAAAATCTGTAGGAAGCACCACTGCCCAAAACCGGAATAAACAGCGCTTGATTTTTCAAAAAAAAACCTCCAACACCCCACGCCAAAAAGGTGTCTGAGGTCCCACCATAGCAGCCGAAGAACGAACCGCCCCGCTAGCCTCGTGAATCTCACGCAAAATCTTGGAGTAGAAGTCTTCACCAGGATCCCAAATCATGTTCACCCATTTAAGAAGGAAAGCTTCATTCATGAGCTCCAATCTACGCACGCCCAGACCACCTTCACTCTTGCGATGAGTAACTTCATCCCACCCCACCAAATGCATCCCCCCCGCCGAGTCCCCATTTTTGCCCCACAGAAATCTTCGCATCAGCTTTTCGAGCCGATTGCGAATCCCCACCGGCATCCGACGATTAGACCAGAAATAGACCGGGAAAGAGGAGAGCACCGCCTTGAGGAGGACAAGGCGTCCCCCTTTCGACAGCAAGGCCGATCTCCATCCGGCCAATCTCCTCTCCACCTTCTCGACGACCACCAGCCAATCCCTGAGTCTGGCCCTTCCCGCGACCAAGGGCATCCCTAGGTACTCAATAGGCAAAGGCCAAGAACAGACCCCAAAACACGACCGCATTCATCCGCCTCCTCCTCCGAAAGCCCAAAAGGGATCACCTTCGACTTGTTGACATTCTTACATAGGTCCGACAACTCGCTAAATAGGTCAAGTGCCGCCGACATTCCCGAGACCTCCGCAAGGCCTCCCTCAATAAAAAAGATGGTGTCATCAGCAAACTGGAGCAAAGGGACGCTTAGCCCGCCTTTGGAGTAGCCCGCCGATAGCCCGGCTTCAACAACACGATTAGTCATTCAAGCCAGCACATCCGCTGCAATAACAAAAAGAAGTGGAGCAAGGGGACATCCCTGACGGACCCCTCTTCTAGGTTGGAAGAGGCCACCCTCCGGACGACCGTTGATCATAATTGAGAACGAGGCCGTGGTCACACAACGACGCATCCATGAGATCCATATTTCCGGGAATCCTCTCCTCCGCAAAACCGACCACAAGAATTTCCAATCAAGGCAGTCATAGGCTTTTGTGAAGTCAACTTTCCATAACACACCATGCGTTCCCTCCTTTATCCAATCCGCAACCAGTTCCGAGGTGAGGGTAGTGCAATCCGCTATCTGCCTTCCCTGAATAAAGGTTGTTTGCATCGGCGAGATGATCAAGTCGAGTACCTGAGCAAGCCGCAAAGCTAACACCTTAGTCACGATAAGGTACAGGCCATTGGAAATAGAGATGGGACGGAATTCCTCAATTCCCTCCGCCGAGGAGGACTTAGGAAGCAGCACAATGATAGCCTTATTTATTCGCTCAAAGCCCGCATTGCCATCACAAAACTCGGTTATAACCTCCAGCACTTCTTCACACACCAACTCCCAAAAATCCCAATAGAAAGCTATTGGGAAGCCATCAGGGTCCGGAGACCCATCCGCGTTCAAGTCCCAAACAACCGCCTTAACATCCTCCATCGTAACCGCCCGCGTGAGGCCCTCGCAAAGATCGGGCAGGAGCGACACCGCCCCAACCCCCGACCACCTCCAAACCCTCGGAATGCGCCTCGCACAGAGTTCCTTGAAAGTGAGTGGTGATAGCGGATCCCATCTCCCTATCCCCCACAACACGATTGCCATTAATCGTGATGGAGCGCAAAACATTTGAGCGCCTCCTCCCGCTAGCGACACGGTGGAAGAAAGCTGTATTGGCATCACCCTCCTTGAGCCACGTTGCCCTCGATCTCTGACGCCATTCAATTACCCGCTTCTGGTCCTCAGCCGCGATTCGTTTTTGCGCAAGAGAGCGCGCAAGCAGTTCATCCAGCAGGATTTCCCTATCGTTCTCCACGGCGTCCAGACTGCTGACCACCCCCTCCGCCTCCTTCCTTACGGCAATCCTCACCTCCCTAGTAGCCTTTTTGAACAAAGATAGTCTCTTACACAGAGAATTTAGCTTTTGTGCAAACCTCGATACCGCGGAGCCCTCGACCTATGTCTGAGACCAATGAGAAATCACCAAATCCTTGAAGTTGTCCTCCAGCAGCCAGCATCTCTCGTATCTAAAGAAACCCCTCAATGTGGGTGCATCACCAGATTCCCAAATAATAGGCGAGTGATCCGATAAACTGCGAGGCCTAGAAGACACCGAACAAAGAGGAAAATACTCAAGAAGTTCCGTAGATGCCAGGAACCGGTCAATACGGGAACGGGAATTGGCGTTTCTCCACGTGTAAGAAATATCCCCCGCCACCAAATCCTCAAGCGCCAAAGAATCCACCACTTCCGCAAAATCCAGGGATCCTGGGTCCTGACCACCCCTTGCCCGGGGCCTATCCGACGTATGAAGCGTTACATTAAAATCCCCCCCCCCAAGGAGCCACGGGATCCCCTCAAAAAGCTTACCAGCCTCACGCAGATCGTCCCAAAGTTCTTTTCTTTTGATGTGGCAGCATAGGCCGTAAATACAAGACAAAGCAATAGGCAAGGCAGAGTCCATACGAACCAAACGAACGGATATTACATGCCTTCCCCTGATCACTGAATCCAAGGCGAAGGCCTCCGACCTCCATGCGATAAGCAGCCCACCCGCCGCGCCATCCGCATCTAAAGACCTGACCTCATCCACTCCCCCTGCCCTAAACGTCTTCCATAGAACATCATTGACCCCTTGCAACTTCGTTTCTTGCAACAAAACAACATCGCAACCCCATTCTGTGAATCTTGCTCCCATAATTCTTCTCTTATCCGCCTCCCCCATCCCCCGAACATTCCAAGAAAGGATCTTCATAAGAAACCATCCCGGTTCCCCAAAACGGTCCAAGCCAGTGGCCACCGCAACGGCATCCCTAAGAGTCGGACAAGACTACGGCTCGGAAACCACCAGCCGAGACCTATTCCTCCTCCTGTATCTCTTCCCCGATCTTTTCTCTGTCAGGCCTCCGCATCGCCAGTATCCTCCATCTCCACGAGCGTCACCGAAGAGTTAGATATAGACACGAGAGCAGAGGCTGCGAAGGAAGGGCCCTCAAGCATAGCCGTCGCGGAGTTGAGACGATAGCATTCCTCAGCACTCGAGGGGTCCACGAAAATCCAGCCCCCCCCAGAGTCGACCGCACGCCTCGAAGGAGGATTTACCCCACTGAAAAGTATCGTGAAGGCCATCGCATGAGGTGGGAGAGTCAAAGAATCTGGCCCGACCGCTCCACCTCTCCAGATCCGAAAGAGACGCAGTGGTTGACCCCTATGGTCACCCGACCCGGCACAGGATCCGTATGCAGACCCACCATCTCAGAATCTGACGCCCGAGTCCGAAGAGGAAGAGACGTAGAAATCGTAGGATCCACCTTAGCAGACAAACCGTCTCATGGAGATAGCATGCACAGCATCCGAGGGGAGTATTGGAAGGGACGTGGGAAATCATTTCCGCGGGGTAAAGTATGTGAAACGCCCCCATGCAAGGCCACCTGGCGCCCGAGAAACGAGGTGACGCCGACCACCCTCGGGACCTCCGACACGGCGATTCTGATACTTCTCGTCATCTCCGGCGGGGGAGGAGGCTCGATGAACACCAACACCAACCTACAACAGAAACGTCCAATCTCCATAGCCTCGGAGAAGACCCTGTCGGGGAGGAGGCTCTTGCAGCCTTCCCAAACATTTCAGTGGCTTAGGTGTGGTCGGATAGGACATGAGACCCCACTTTCATTATTGGTTTTTCGAATCAGAAGATACAGGAATTCTCAACTATATTGGAGCTACTTGGCAGAGTGGACGGTCTTCTAGACATGGATGGATGGTGACTTCTGGGTGAAAAAGGCCCAGAAGGCCATCTTTACTCCTTTGGTGTTTGATCCAGGAGATTAGACCCGAGATTGCAGTTTAATTTGGAGTATTGCTTAGAAGAGGTCATTTAATGACCAGAGGTTATAGAGCCAACATTATGCAAGGAAAATGTGGATGTTTTCAGGTGCTCAAGTGCTCCAGAAGATATTGATCATCGCTTTTTTTATGTGACCAAGTGAGGGCAATGTTGAACGCAGCTAAGCTTAAAGGGATTAATCATATGAACACTGAAAGATTCTAGGGATTTCTACAGGATGCCTTCTTCAGATCCTTTGCGAAGAGCATACGTCCTGTGGCACTTGTTTGGGCATTATGTTTGGCACGTAATGGCTAGGTTTTTCCATCAGGAGATGTTCTACACAGAGAATGAACTAAGCCCTCTTTGAATATTGGATTATGTAATTAATCTGATGTAATATTAGTTTTATGTTTATACACTTTGGGCGTGTACCAATCAAGGAGCCTGCCTTTTTTCCTAAAAACACATAAATGGAGCACCAATAGCATGGTCCAATTAAAATCTAAGCATTTCCATGTTGTTATGTAGGTTCTGTTAAAACAAAACAAAACCAATCAGAAGCCAATACGTAGAAATTATTTTTCCAACACTTTTAGCACGATGGAGAGCAGGAGAGGGGCGGCAGAGGAGCTTGGGCAATGCTTCCCCGTCGAGAGGAGGGTCACCCATAGTGAGGAGAGCGGCAAAGGAGAGAGGGAGAGGGAGGAGGAGAGCATTGATGCCACGGTTCTGGAAGGGCCTGGCAGGGGAAGGCCCACGGAGTGGTGGGAAGCTTCGGCGTGGCGCATGGAGTTCGAAGCAGAAGGACGGCATGACGTCTGGTGCTTCCGGTGTGGTGGGGGAGACCACCCACTTGTCGAAGGCATGTCTGTCATCGGAGGCACTCTGTTTCCGATGTGGTCGACCTGGTCATGTTTGAAGAGAGTGCTCGGCCAAGGTTGTTGTCCAGAAGAAGAGGGAGGCTCCAATGGTGGAACATGTCGCATTGTGGAGTAGTAAAATCCCTTCCAGAGGATTTTGTAAGCCGCATTCCCTTCCTATCCGAAGGGGCTAAAATTGAGCAACCTTTGGACGGTTTTTTGATTGGGGAAGGAGATGCGGAGGTCCTCCAGGCAATCCATGACTGAGTATTGACAGCTCGGGCGATCGGAGTGGTGGTAGATTCCGTCGAGCTCCCGAGAGGTCTGTTGTCTTTGAGGGGTTGATCTAGCAAAGGGGTGTTGGAGGTGTACAAGGGAGCCCTCGATGGATGTCTACCAGTTGAGTCGTAGGGGCAATGTAGCCGGAGAA
Source organism: Ottelia alismoides (assembly GCA_037367405.1). NCBI lineage: Eukaryota > Viridiplantae > Streptophyta > Magnoliopsida > Alismatales > Hydrocharitaceae > Ottelia > Ottelia alismoides. The sequence continues at coordinate 376,938 of JAZKJV010005087.1, read as the reverse complement.
GACCATGCTCAATGTATGGTGCTCCGGAGGCCTTGGTCGTGATGTGGAGAGTGAAAATTATCGGGGTCCCGATGAGATGTTGTAGTGGAAATGCTTCGGGAGGTTGTACGGAGATGAAGGATATTTGCTCCTCCGATTTATGGCCAGGGGAGGAGGCAGATGTGATTGTTCGGATAAGGGGGATGAAACCTCCTATCCTGTTAGAGATTGTTTGGCTCGGCAGGAGGCTAACTCTGGTCTGGCTTGTTAAGCAAGAGGAGAAGCCTCATGGTGGTGATCCGGCGAAGATGCCGGCAAAGGGGCTCTCGCCGATGACCGGAGTTGCTCAAATGACAAAGATTACGACAGCAATTAAGGAGAAGGGGGCAGCAATTAAGGAAAAGGCACTAAAGGAATGGGCGGATGTCAAGGGGTCGAGAGGGTTGGCTTTACCTTTCAACTTTCCTTCAGCGGTAAAAACCAATCTAATATGATCGTGATTCTCGAGGTGAAAAGCTTGGCTCCGAGCTTTCAAACCGACCAGACCTATTTGGATCATACTATTTCAACCCTGTCAGATTCGATTCCGTTGTCGGGTATTGTTGATCTCTGATCCATAGATGTGTACCGAATCCACACACCGGGTCGAATCTTGGACCTCACTTCGATTCCAAGTGTCGGATCTAAGCTATCCGAACTAGATGAATTCTTCGACCCGATAGAGGGTCTCCTCCATTCGGACAGGCATCTGGAGGAGTGGCATTGTTTGGGCAAAGGTGGCGATCCATCAGGTTCATAGGTGGAATGCACTCAGGCGGCCGCAGAGATAGCAGGAGGGGTTGGAGCATCCCTTGATTCCACAGCCAAGGAGGACCTCATTTCTCGCCTACTGGAAGATGTATCGTAATGGCGGAAGGGTTCAATGATCGTGCTGAGACATGCGAAGGCGAGAGGAGGCATCAACCGACTTAGAGCTGACAAGAGATTTCAAGGCCCCTGTGGAAGTCTTGGTGGGCTGACAAGAGATTTCAAGGCCTCTGTGGAAGTCTTGGTGAGACATGCGAAGGCGAGAGGAGGCATCAACCGACTTAGAGCTGACAAGAGATTTCAAGGCCCCTGTGGAAGTCTTGGTGGGTTGAGAGGGGCGAAGTCAGTTGTGTTGCTTCTCCCGCAAGTGACATCGAGCGGATGCGATTGGGAAACAAGTAAGCTTGAGAGTGTTCAAGAATAGGAAGAAACGGGCGGATCAGGAGGGCCGAAAGAGGAAGAATCTTTAATGGAAGAGAAGGAAAGCGCAACTCTAGAGGACGGTGCTACCAAGGAGGGCAGCAAAAAGTTGATTGATGGTGTCGACCAATCCGACCACTCAGTAGTTGCAATAGGAGATGAAGTCTGAAAATTTTATGAATTAAATATTGCACAAAGGATTGGGATCACGATGGAGGGGAGCCTCTCCTTTGGATCCCAATGAAATTTCTAACTTGGAATGTGCAAGGTTGAGGCCAACCTGATAAGAGGATGGCGGTCAACACCATGTTGGGGTGTGGAATATTGATGTCGTGTGTTTGGGAGAAATCAAGGTTGACTCTTGGGAATCGATGAGATGGAGCTCCATCTCTGAGCCTCGTCTCACGGATTTTAGAGTGATTTTAGCAAATGGCAGCTCTAGGGGAATCATGGTTGCATGGAACAGGAATATGTTTGACTTGGTTGATGAGATCAAGATGGTGCATTCGATCTCAGTTTTGTTGGTTTGCAAGGCGAATCAATCCAGCATTGCGGTTACATCAATGTACAGCATCTTGAGCACCTCATCTAATGAGGCTCTGGGGGGGAGCTAAAACGCATCAGGGAGCGGTTTACAAACACGACCTTGGTGGTGGGTGGTGACTTTAATGTCACGTTGTACGTTGAGGATAGGCCTAGTGAGAGAGGAGTACAAGATCCAGGCTCTGACATGTTCGTTGGCGTGGTAGAAGAGTTGAATCTAGAGGTTGTCGATGCAACGAACTGCAAATACACGTGGAGTAGCTCTTCCTCTAGATCGTGGCTTGACAGGTTTCTCTTGTCAATCAAGGCTTTGGAAATGTTCAGTTTGGTAGTTTCTTTTTCACTACCTAGGTCAAGATCGGATCACATGCCCCTCTGTTTGGATACATGCAATGACAGAGGTTCTTTGTCATATTTCAGATTCGAAAGAATCTGGTTGTTAGAAGAAGGCTTTCAAGATCCGGTTACTACCATCTGGACAAGTTTGGAGGTAGAGGGTTCGGCTACTATGAAGTTTGCAACCACGTTGGCAGCTTTGTGTCGCAGGCTCATGGAGTTCAAGTAGGTTACCAAGGAAGAGCGAGGGCAGAGAAGCCAAGCTCAGGATGAGATGGTAAGACTAGATTTGCTAGAAGATGAAAGGGAACTGGATGATGAGGAACTAATGAGCCAAGGGGTGGTGCAAAAGATACTGGAGGACAAGAAAAGAAAGGTCGAGTAGAGGCAAAGGTCAAGGCAGAGGTGGCTAATGGAGGGTGTCGCAGATACCAATTTCTTCCGTAATGTGGCAAATGGTAAAAGGCGGCAGAACCTGATACACTCGATTGAGGTAGGGGTGTGGAAATGCAAGGGGAAGTGGAGGTGACTAGGGCGGTTACGAACTATTTCAAGAACATGGGTAGGAAGGCAGCACACGATGATTCGAGATGGTTGGGCTTGGGGGTGAACAACATTTCAGTGGGTGATGCAAAAGATCTGACGAGACCGCTTGGGATAAGGGAGGTGTGTGAAGCTTTGTTTGATTTGAACTCGAACAGATGTCTAGGCCCGGATGGGTTCCCGATCTTTTTCTACAGAGAGATCTAGGATCTTCTCGAAGAGGAAATGACGGTGGTAGCATCGGAGATTTTGGAGGGGAATATGAGATTTGAGAGGCTTAATAGGTCCTTCCTCTTCTTACTTTCTAAGAAAGACGTGGCTACCTGTGTGGAGGATTACTGGTCCATTACTCCGTCAAACGCGATCTACTTGATTCTAACCAAGATCCTAGTGAACGGCTTGAGGAGGGTGATGAGAAAGATCATCTCGTCGGCTCAGAGTTCTTTCCTTCTAGGCAAGCAGTTGATGGATAGTATGGTTATTGCTTCGAAGATCATGGCAGATTGGAGCAGATGCAATACTAAAGGAGTGTTGTGGAAGATGGACTTTTCCAAGGCATATGACTGTACGAACTGGTGCTACATTGCACAGACGCGGATTCCCGGACAGGTGGATTATGTTGACGAAACGGTGCATCACGATAGCATCACGTGTCGTGTTGATTAATGGGCAACCAAGGGGGGATTCTTCTAACCGCAACGAGGTGTTCAATAGGGGTGTCCCTTAGCACCCTTACTTCTTGTACTGGCGATGGAAGATCTATCAGTCATGATGGACTATGCGGTATCGGGTTATTTCTTCGAGGATATTCAAAGGAAGAGGTAGTGATTCCTATCTTACAGTATGCGGATAACATGATCCTCTTTATTGAAGGGGACCCATCTAGCTGCCGAGGACTATCAGTGTCGCTTGATGTTTTCGGATTGATCGCGGGGATGAGGATTAACAGGGAGAAATCGGAATTTATGCCTTTCGGGATGATCGAGGAAGAGATTGGGTGTTGCAAGGACTGGTTGTGATCCCCTCGGAGGTGGTTACCAATAAAATACCGAGTCCCGCTGATGACGGAAGGATGAGAACAATGGAGTGCAATCCAGTGATTAAGAAGATGGAACACGGATTGGCAGGGTGGAACATTGATGTAAAAGTCAACCAACTAGGCCGACTAGTCGATCCGCTAGTCGAATCGGAGTAGCTGACTCGATTAGGCCTAGTCGGCCATTAGTCGGTCAACTCGGCAAATCAGGACATTTACACAGAGGTTTTTTAATTTTTTATTTTTTGCTTTTTTTAAAAGCAAACTTACTCTAATATGCTTAATGTTATATTTAAAGTCAATTGCTTTTTTTGTTTCATTATGATAGTATAGAAAATGTACAAATCTATGCAAATATATAAGTATATATGTATAAAAATGATTTATATATTAAAATAATTAAAATTTTCAAAACTGATTAATGGCCGACTAAATCTGGTTAGTCGTCTGACTGTCGATTAATCCTTAACCAGTGACCCCACCGATCAAGTACCGACTACCGATTTCTGCAACCTTGGGGAGGAATACTGTCTATCTTTCCATGGGAGGAAGACTTATTCTTTTCAATTCGGCGCTTTCAGCGATACCTTGATGCATATGTGAAAATTCCAACGGTGAAACATTTTTTTATGGTTGTCATTTTTTAATGGAAGAAATTTGGAGGAAGTAGAAGAGAAAACTCACCAATTGCGAGGGATTTGGGAATAGAAGTATGTAGATCGTGTGGAGGGAGAAGAGAGAAGGGAGAGAGAGAGAGAATTGGAATAATTCCCAGTTTGATTCAACTTCAACTGATTAAAATATAAGACTGTCATCCCCTTTATATAAGAGTGGTGAGATTACAAAAATAGAAATTTAATAAAATTCAAATCCCTAGTTGACTCTAAATAGACTCTAACGGACTAACTATTTGATTCGAGATCACATACGATCTCATTATTTAAATGAAAAATTGTAATGGACTCGATTGGACAAAAATAAATCTAACCTTAATTAACTTAGACTCTAACTAACTGACAGAAATTGAGCTCTAATTATCGTTTCATGTTGCATTAGCTCTCTGCCGCTTCGAAAAACTCATCTCTTAATAAGTGTCTTTGGCTTGAATTGCAACGTTATGGAGTCCTTGCAGAAAGAAGAAATGGCGTGCATAAGGAGCCTAAGCCGTTGCCGCGGCCCTCGTGGAACCGGCATCATGTCAGAGAGGATGATGGTCGAAGAACTGGTGTGGTGTGTGTAGAGGCATCTGTGTTGTGGCAGAGATTCTCACCAAGTTGTTGTCGTGTAGGAAAATTTGATGTGACATCATCATATGTGGAATCATGGAATTGGGAGAGGCCATTACTGATAAAAGCCACTGGATTGTGGTGAAGGGAGATGTGAGTAAAGTGTCTAGCCTCCATCTTATATAGGGAGGTCTAATATTCATAATCCCAATAGAAATTCCAATAGAATTGGGATTGAGTTGCCTCTTCCCTATTTCAACATTATGTTTGCAATTTTCCGGAGGGCGTATATGCAAAATACATACCCCTTCACAATAAACTCTCCCTTTTGGCTTATACTTAACCTTTTTATAGAAGGTTTTGGGGCGGGGGACTGGAGCATAATATTTCCAATTGATATTTGACCTATTCTTGGAGAGCAATTAGCCGAACAAAGGGCTCCCTCCCTCTCCTACTAGGGTTTCACCTTCCTCAAATTCTCAGCGGTGACTTGAGGTTGGGAACAAGAAGAGCACGACGCGTGGAGGCTAGCGGTGATAGTAACCACCCGAAATCAGATTGCGATGACGGTGGAGAGGTAAATATTGGCAATGGCAATCGTGCCTACGGTGCACTACTGAGATGACGATGCAGTGGCAGCGTAGACAAGGGTTGGTGGTGATGCTCCAACAAGCGGAGGGTTGGGGCTGGAACTTGCAAGGATGCCGCTTCTTAGGGGGCATGGTGTGGTAGCAGCTCAGGTAATAGAGGGGGGTTGTTGCGTGGATAGGGGAGAAGGTGGCGAGGATGAGGGTAGGGAGGATTGCAAGGGTTGTTGTGGTTGGGGTGGTCGTTGGAGGTGTGAGGGTGGCAAAGGGGGATTGTGACGGGACTGTAGGGGTTGTAGATGGGGCTATAACAGCAAGAGGGGATGGCAACGTCGATTCTACCGACGGAGCCAGGTCTGAGACATGCTGGACAACAAGCCCAGAGGGCTCTTTTCCCCTTGTTTCTTCAGTTTCGTCTCCATTGTGGCCTTCAAAGTCGCCTTAGACATGGGTTGCACTAACGACAGCAATTGGCGATGGCGATGGGGGTTCAGAAACCTCCTGGATAGCTTCTTTTTTCTCCTTGTAATTGCCGGCATCATGTTGTATTTATGTATTGTGGTCTGCAACTTGTTCTGGAATAAATAATTTTCCATCGAACCATATTTGTTCTTGTGCAGCATGGGTTTCTTCTACTTCTATCATAATATATATATATATATTGAACCATGAATCCAACAATTATAGCACCTTCATGTTTAACTGGAGATGGTGTCTGTGCCTCTCATGTCGTGAATGTGACCCATGGCGAGGACTCAAGTTGAGTGAAATTCTCCAAAAATCGGTAAGGTCTTCAACTTGCCAAAAATCGCTTTATACAGACGGATCGTCAGATCACAAGGATGATCTGAGGGCCATGCTTTGATACCAATTGATACAAACGCGAAAATTCCAACAGTAAAAAATATTTTTTTATGGTGGAATTTATCTCAATGGAAAAAAATTAGAAGGAAGAGAAGAGAAAACTCGTCGATTGTGAGGGATTTGGGAATAGTACATATATTGCATGGAGGGAGAAGAGAGTAAGGGGAGAGAGATAATTGGAATAACTACCAATTTGATTCAACGTCAACTGATTAAAACATAAGACTACCATCCCATTTATATAAGAGTGGTGGGATTACAAAAATAGAAACATAATAAATTTCAAACCTTAACTTATCCTAATTAACTCTAGATAGACTCTAACCGACTAACTACTTGATTTGAGATCATATGTGATCTCATTATTTAAATAAAAAATTACAACGGACTCGATTGGACGGAAATAAATCTAACCTTAATTGACATAAACTGTATTTTACGAACGGAAATTGACATTTAATTATCGTTTCACAATGCATCATACGTATAATTCTTCTTTTTCCTCTAGGTTACTTCCAATCGAAGTGAGGAAGCGAATGGAGGGCATCATGTGAAGGTTCTTCTGGGCTTCAGCTGCGAGATGAGCAAGGTTCCCATTAATAGACTGGAAGACGATTACCTGCTCAAAAGATAAAGGGGGACTCAAGGTCCGAACTCTAGAAGAGATGAACAAGACCCTACTCAGTAAATGGATTTCTCATATTTGAGGGGTTGGTGACAGGTTGGTTTGCATTATTATTCGAAAGATCTGTGCGGTTAGCACCTCCTTCCCTGATCAAGGGGAGCTAGGCGTGGCACATTCTTACTTCTGGTGAGACATCTGTGGAATATCCCAGGAGATCCATCTGTTTCTGAGGCCGATAGTTAGGGACAACATGCACTTCAAATTCTGGGCCAATGATTGGTTTGAGGGAGGAGCTCTGGGAGTGAGGTTCCTGCGACTGATGGTGTTAGCATCCAACCTGGAGGCCTCGGTGGAGGAGAATTGGTACGTCCAATCCTTCTTCCCTATTTTTAAGAATGTGTTATCAAATCAATGTGTGGGTGAGCTGGTGATGATGCTGGAGGAACTTGAAAATGTGGCGGGACCAACAAAGGGCAAGGATTGATGGTGTTGGCGGGATGTTGTCTTCTCGGTGGGGAAGTCGTACAAAGCATTGAGGAGGTTTCGATCTATGATACGGTTAGTTGCGAAGCAGATTGCAGAAGAATTTGGAAATGGAAGGTTCCGACTCGCATGAATGTTTTCTATGCATTTGCAGAAGGGACAGATTATTGATTGGGGATCGGCTGGCGCGTTTCATTACAGGTGCTGCTACAACGTGCTCGCGATATCAGGAAGAAGTGGAAGATGCGGATCATCTCTTTTTAAAATACAGAGCACGGTCGAGGCATGAGCACTTGGTGGTCAGGTGGCTTGATGCGATGGGATGGCGGGTTTCTAGGAATCCATTGGTACGAGATGGAGAGGCACGAATAAAGAGCGAGCTAGGTATTTGGCGCTTTTCTGGGCAATCTTGATAACCAGAAATGACGTCTTGTTTTGTCGGGACATGATTTATGTGGAGAACATTGTGGTGCACTCTAAGGCATTGGTGGATAGTTGGGTTTTGTAATATCTTTGTGTATGTCTATCTTTTTTAGGCATGTAAATTCTATTTGAGTTGATAAATGTGAAGTTTTTGGATACACACCTACACAGTGGAGGCCCTTTTTTCCTTTCAAAAAAAGGCTTTTAGCACCTTTAGAATAATAAATAAGAAAGAAATATTTAAAAAGCCTCGTAGGTAATGCACATTATAGTCTCTGTTAGTGACCAGCTATACATTTATGTTCAGACCATGGAAATACAACCTTCATGAGACAATACATCCAATATCCACAACTATAATTGTATACCTTATCTTTATTAATCTAGTTTAAAGCTAACTCTAGCCAAAATGGAGAATGGGAGAGAGAGCAAAGGCTAGGGAATGGCAATGGGGAGAGAAAGTTAGGCAATGGGGTTAGGGTTGGGAGACAGTAAAGGGGAAGGAGGTGGAGATGTCTAAGGCCGAGGGTGATTTTGGTGGGCCTGAAGCCGACAGTGGTGATGGAAGGCGGCCATGGTTGGATGCAAAGCGAATTCAGCAACAACTGCTTGGGGTGTCTGTTTGGTGGCCCATCTGTTGCTTTTGTAGTGATAAGTGTCATATGGGAAGGTGTGCTCAAGGGAGGTGATGTGTTTCCCTTGAGGTGTTGAGGGGCATCAACGATCTTCCTGTTCCATGAAAGTTGTTCATGGTCCCTGATGTATCCAAAGCTAAGGTTGCAAAAAATCTCTGATCGGTATTCAGTCAGATGGGTTTAGTAACTAAGGATTAATCAGAAGTCCAATGACAAATTAGATTTAGCCAATTTTGTATTACTTTAGCATTCAAAATATAACGAATCATTTATTATACATATATTACATATTTATATAGATTTCTACCTCCTTAATATTACTATAATGAAATAAAAATAACAATTGAGTTCAAACCAAATATTTAGAATATTATTATTGGTTATATAAAAATCCAACAATAACATGTATCCTTGTTAAACAAAGTCGGATGACTAATCAGGCCAACCAATAGGAGTCAGACTGGTCGGTCGATTAGGCCTATTCGAATCAGGACCTCCCCCCCCCCCCGCCCTCACCCAACCCATTCGACCTGACTAGTCAGTTTTACAAGTTTGTCTAAAGTAGATGAGAACAATGTTGATGAAGACAACAAATTGGACAATAAATTTGTTTCATCAAGTTCATGAATGTTGTCAATGCATTGACCAACCCAAAAGGTATAGTGAGGAACTTGCAGGGATCATAACAAGTGCAAAGAACATTAGTCTAAGAGTATCCATAGTGCATAGCGATCTTGGAAAGCATGAAAGAACCATGAAACTACTCGGGTTTTTGGAAAGATATGCGATCGGTGTGTGGCTTTAGACATGAGGACTATTTTTTCCTTTTACGTTGATGTGGGCTATCTGGTGTGCCAGAAATGACATCATTTTTGGGGGGATACTTTTTATTCTGAGGATGTGGTCGAGCATTGTCAAGTGTTATGTAAAGCTTGGACCATGTAACATCTTGTAACTTTTATAGTTAAATATATAAATATATACATATCCCTCAAAGTCAATTTCTCGCTATAATATGGAAGCATGTTTAGGTCATCTAGAAATATATCTACTCACAAATCACTAGGACCTCCTCAATAATCCTCTCAAAATTCAATGTGGCGACTACATAACATAAGCAAGGTAGCTAGCACAACTACATGCCATTAACCCACATGCCCTCAAAGCAAAGATACACAACATTTCGTTATAGGGAGTCCTTCCATGAATTGAAGCTCTGGATATCCGAGAATATAGAACGTCGCCATCCTTTAGAAGCAATATTGACAAGCACAATTTAAGCAACACCTATCTATTTTCCATTCATTCATCCTTCAGCCATTTATGGATACGCCCATGTCTTGATGTCTGTTCAACTTCACCATATAGTTGCAAAGTTGTGGAAACTCCATGATTAGGGGGCCTTTGTGAGTGCTTATGTTGCCACATCTCACTTCATACTAAGTTGCTAATCTACCCTTATCATCCACTTTATTTTTCTTCTATTATGCAACCAAAATCATAATCGTAACTTCGTTCAATTCAACCATAGTTGGTTTCTATTCTAACTTCCTAACCGAACAGTGGAGTGGATTTCCATTTTTAGGTCAATCTAGCAGCATAAGTAAAAAAATCCAAAAAAGCATTACAATCGCTTCCCATTAACCGCCCATACCTCCACAATGTCTTACTCACAACAAATAATCAGAAATGCATAGTAGTCGCTTTAGCATGTTTCCAATTAGTATGAATAAAAACACTTTCTTTGATTTTAGTCTGACCTTTGAGAAAATTTGTATTCTCCATGACAACATTAGTACAATTAATTGGAATTAGAGAGAGGGGGCGACCAAGGGAGGGGCGCCTCGGTGAGCGAGCGGGCACGATGACCCCTCCTCAGCGAGGTTTTTGGGGAGGGGAGGGAGAGAAGGCAAGAGGGCCACCATAAGGGGGGCGAAGGAGATGATGGACAGTTGGGCCTAGGGAGAGACTCCTCGATGGGGCTTTACGACCAAGGAGGGGGTCCATGGTGGCGGCTTGGCCCATGGAGGTCGGCAGCGGGTTCGGGAGGTTTTAGGTGTTTCTTGTGTGGCTCAGAGTGGCACTTGGCATGGCATTGCACGGTCAAGTCCTAACCCAAGTATGCTTTGGTTGCAGGAAGGAGGGTCACCTCCAGAGGGACTATCCCTCTACCACTGCGATGTCAGATGTGGAGGGTGAGAAGGTGGAGGGGGCCTAGTAGATAGGGTTCTCATCGCAAGAAGGAAGCCGAGAGAACTTGGTGGCGGTGTTAGAGGTTGGGACGTATGGTGGGAAGCGTGGGCGATGCAGTTTGGTTGTCTGATACATCTTTATGTGTGTGTGTGAGTTGAAGCAGAGGAGGTAGCGTTGTTCTTAAATGGAGGAGGCCTCTTCCCGATGGGAGTGGTTTTGCGGAAGCCTCTCCTGGCGAATGGAACTGAGGGTGGCGAAATATTGATCACGATGTAATAATGTTGAGATTTTTGTTATCTTTATTATTGTTTACTTATTTTCTATTTCTTTTGTCCTCTTCTTATAATTTGCCGAATAGGTTCATCTCCTATATAAGAGAACCCGAGGGCCTCTCATTAATTCAAGTCATTCTTTTCCCTCTTCATGGTATTAGAGCAACGGTCCTAGACCGCAGTCCCTGTATCTCACCAACCCTAACCCTACATGTGCCAACCCCTTCTCTGTTGACTACCTCCGTCGCTGCCCACTGTGGGGTGCCATCCACCGACTGTTGGGCCATCAAGTCGTCGTCGAGACTCCAGCCTGTTGCCGCCAACGCAGCCCCCCCAAGGTCGTCGGCCATCGCAGGCCGCACCCCAGTCCACCCATCCAGGACCTTGGGTCGTCGTCTTTGGCTGCTCGGCTGCCCATCCTGTCGGTTGTTGCACCCCCATACTCTCTCGTGCACCTCTGTGTGCCCCTACAGCATGATCTGCGATTTGAGTCGATCTGATTTTGACCGGAGAACGTGATTTCAGACATATAAATCGTGCTTTCTGGCCCTAGAGAGCAGTAGAGATTGGTGAGGATGGTTGTATGAGCTTACACGTACAACCAATCCTCCGTATGATCGTGTAGACTTGTTCATTTCGGTCTACTCCTCGGTTGAGTTCCCTTGGTTTGCAGTTTTTCCGTCATATCATAGAACAAGGGTGATATTTTTTCGTCTGAATTCTTCAAGGACCCGGCTGCCATCATTAAGATGGATTGGCCCAACTATGACGTGCGGTCCATGCAGTTTCTCACCCTCATACAGTGCAACAACAAGGAGTACATCTTGATAGATCTAGAACCAACGGATAAGACTGGAGCAAATGCATCTTGGAAGCAAGATGACGTGTATGCGCATGTTTGGCTTTATGGGACCCTCACCACTGAGATAGCCAATGATATTTTAAATCAGCCCACCGCCAAAGCGATGTGGGATACTTTGGCATCCACCTATGCTCAAATGAAGAATGAGGCCAAGATTCTTCAGCTTCAGGCCAAAGCGATAGTCGTCCTCTGCACGTGTACTACTCTTCGCTCTGTAGCATATTCGAGAAGCTTCATTGCTACATGTCTATTACGACATCTACTGAGTAGCAGAAGATGTATAGGAACTCCGTGATGGTAGGAGTCTTCGTGGCAGGACTTGATACAAAGTATGATACAGTGTGTACGCAGCTTCTTATCGAAGCTACCATACCTCCCATACAGGAGGCCTATAGCCGTCTTGTTAGAAAATAGAAAATGTTGAAGCGAAACATGAAAAAAGAATAAATCTTGAAGAACACAACGGGATTTTTACGTGGAACCCTACTCACTAAGGAGTGGGATGAAACCACGGGAGAATGCCTCAAAGGGCGTATGTGTTCATTGCACTTTCTCAAATGATCCAATGGGTGCGGGGGTCTATATATAACCCCCACTGAGTCTCCATATCTCCAAACCGGTAGATGTGGGACTAAAGACATGGATGTGGTAAATGGATCCTAGAGGGAGTCATTTACCCATCTCCCTCATATATGACGCATACAACTTATACTCCAACACTCCCCCTCAAGCTGGAGTATGCAATGCTCAGCTTGGACAAACAGAAAGAAACTCAACTCACAATACATGACACTACAACAATATCAACTCAACGCGCACAACTATCAGTTGTTGTCGAGGATGTTGCTTCTCATGTTGTGCAGTTGAGGAGGACAAACGGGTTGGAGTGTGAGTCAACTGAATCTCCTCGTTGGAGAGCATGTGCTCTGAACTGCGCCTGTCAGAGTCACTGCAACTGGAAATGAGTCTCCTCGTCGGAATATTCTGACCCGCCACAATAATGTGGACAATTGCTCCATCTTTGAAAAGGTGCCGAAGGCCGTGGAAGTGCAATCCTCATCGGAGTCCACAGTCGCTGGAGAATGGAGTCTGAAAAAGTATCCTCATCGGAGAACTGGGTCTTTTCCATCTGGCACAGAGAATGGTACTCTACTCTGGAGTCCCTATGATACCACATGAAAACCCTTGCCAACATGGCATAGGGAATGGTCTTATACTCTGGAGTCCCTATGGCTCACATGAAAACTCTGGTCGAAAACAAGAAAAGATGGGGACCACTACAAAAGATGGCAAACACGTGCTCATCTGAGAAGACCGCATCCATGTTCGTGTCTGAAATTGAACACTCAGAAACATCTGACGTCGAGTCTAGAATCTGAATGGGCATCTGGATTGGAATATGAAATCTGTCTCTAAACCAGAACTGGAATCTGAATTGTTAGAGTGATGATGCTAAAGAACTCTACACAATACTCCCTCTTTCTCCCATACTGGTCGGAAAATCAATCTTCGACTAAGTTGGGAGAAAACAAGATAATATGGGGAAAACAAGAAACAAAATAAGCCGAGTACATCATTTTTTTCAGCTTTTCTTAATATTTTTTAAAACATTTTTTCTCTCTCTATATATATATATAAGTTGTTTCATTCATTTAAAAAAATCGTCGGTTGCCCCTTAGGGTTCCCACGATGGGAACCCTTTCTCGATCAAGCGTTGCCCCCCACCTCAATTGGGGAGAGCACATGGGGCTCACGCAAAGGGGTGGCACTGCCTGGGTGATGCGGCAAGGAGGAGAGGCGCCGTGAGGAGCACTGCCCGGAGTCGCGCCGAAGGAGGTCGCCTCTCGACCGGAGGAGGCCGTGCGATGCTAAATGGGAGGCGCCGCCTGGATGGAAGGCGCGAGGGGCTGCTGGGAGTCGGGGATGTCGGAGTCGCCTGGCGAGGATGTTGCTAGGGTTTTTTAAGGCAGCACCGCACGTGGAGGGTTGGGAAGGGCGGCACCGCCTACTTGGCCGCGAGAATGACACGAGGGTGCTGCAGGGATGCCGCCTGGGTCATCTGGAAGGAGGCGCAGTTGTGCTGCGCCGCCTGGGCCGCTCTGACACCATGTCCCTGATGTCGCCTGGAGTGCCCCCGATGTTGAAGGAGATGAGGGAGCGCCCCCAATGCCGGCTGGAACTCTCGTCGTCGTGTGATGGGAAGGAGAGTGACGTCGCCCAGAGCATGGAGGTTGCGCGCATCCGAGAAGATCCTAGAGATGCGCCTGGATCTGGGCGCTTGAGGGGACTCTGCACTTGAATGAGATCTGCGACTGAATCGGAGATCGCCTTGATCATCGCAGCCATCGGTCTGGATGGTGCGTGAGAGGTGTGCTGCCTTTGCGACTGGGGTTTGGAAGTTCCTCTCCTAGTGCCGTTGCCAGAAGAGGAAGATGTTGCGAGATGCGACCTCAGCCAGGAAGAGGAGCGGGGTTGATTGCAGCGAAAACTGGGGCTCCAAAGCCCTAACCTGGAATCACGTGGTGCTTTTGGAGATGAAGATGGAAGCGTGCCGCCAACGATTAGGGTTCTGAAAAAAAAACTAAAACTCGAACAGAGACCTTCAATAATAAACTGGAACCCGTACTTGGAATTATAAAAAAAAACTTCAAGAACAAACTTCAAAATCAACCAAGAATGACCCACTCTGATACCATGTTAGAAAATAGAGAATGCGGAAGCGAAACATGGAAAAAGAATAAATTTTGAAGAATACAACAAGATTTTTATGTGGAACTCTACTTCCTAAGGAGAGGGATGAAACCACAGGAGAATGCCTCGGAGAGCGTATGTATTCATTGCACATTCTCAAAAAGATCCAATGGTTGTGGAGGTCTATATATAGCCCGCACTGAGTCTCCATATCTTCAAACCGGTAGATGTGGGACTAAAGACATGGATGTGGTAACCATCTCCCTCATACATGACGCATACAACTTATACTCCAACACGTCTGATGCAGCGTGATCTCAAATTATAGGGCCGAATTTCCTTAATTAATTAGTGGTTAATTTTATACGTTTTTTTAATTATCGTATCTCTAATTAAATAATTGAGATCGCCTGTAATCTCCAACGTTTTTTCGTAGAGTTAATTTTAAATTTTGGTCAATTAATTAGTTAGAGTCTAATTAGGATAATTAGAGGTCAAATTGAATTTTAAATTTGTTAGAGTCAAATTAGGATAAGTTTGTTGTCCAATTTAAATTAATTTCTATTTTTGTAACCCCATCTCTCCTATATAAAGAGATAGTAGTCCAATGTTTTTAGGCAGTCAAGTATTGATAATCAATTGTGATTTTTATCTCTCTCCTTTCTCCTCTCCCTCTCTCTCCACGTGATCTCCGCGGTTCTCCTCCTTCAACCTCTCGTATTCCCGACGAGTTCTTCTTCTCAACCCCTCTCTTTTCTTCTACCAAAAACCACCATAAAAAATTATCATTTTTATCGACGCCGATTTTCCTTTTGCATCATTTGGTATCAGAGCATGGCTTACAGATCGTCCCCACGATCTGACGATCCGTCCAGATACTCGCGCCGACATGCATCAAGGGACCATTGTTCGTTCGACAGAAAACGACGAGCCAACGACGGCTACGACTAGGAGACGGAGCGCATGTTACATGATTTGCATCACTTGCAAACCACAATCCACTCCGAGTTTCGAGCCCTTGTGGCCAACTTCGAGGCCCTATGCGCCATCCAATCAAAGCCGCCAATCACCGACACCGACCGTGAAGCCGAAAATCGCGCCATCAACAAAGAACCGGCCGTTGCCCAGATCATCCAGGAGGAAAAGGAAGCCGGACCGGCTTCTGTCCAGGTTCTTGAAGACGAGAATCTAGCCGTTAAAGAGGATTCGCCCGATGTTCAGAACATGTCGGAAGAGAAAGAAGTTGCCCTGCTTGCTGTCCAGGTGATTTCCGACTCGAAAACCCTTCAAAATTTCATCTACAACCCTCGCGCATCCCCCTCGCTGGACCCCTCCAATTCCCTGCCTCCCCCGCACCTCTCGACCTCGCCACCCGTGACCTACCCCCGCACAGCCTTCAATCGGCATCACCCTTTTCCCTCCAGTCCAAGCCGCCGCGCCCACAACCCCCATGTTGCCGCCCCCAAGTCCCACCCGAGCCGCCTACGCCTCCGCCTCCCTCTCCCTTTCGCCACCCTCCCCAGGAACCCCCTCCTCCTCCCACGACCCCACGGCTCCACCCTCGCCATTCCCTCTTCCCACCGCAGTCGCCGCCCCAAGCTGATAAGCCCCTGGCGACCACCCAGTGCCCGTGCCCTCCCGCGCCAAACCCCTGACCACTTCCACCTCCCTGCAGATCCGCACCGACCCCGCCCGCGAAACCGCCGCCCCAGCCCGCGCCAGCGAGAAGCTGCCGCCATCGCCCGTGCCGTCGAGGAACCACTACCCCGGCACCGCTTCTTATCGAGGAGGCGTGGAACCCTAACAAGGATGGCGAAAATCCCTCCCACCGAATCCCCTCAATTGAGGGGAGGGATATTTTGGAGAAATTGCAAAGAAGAACCCCTTAAAAAGCCTATTTGCAGAAAGGCCGAAATTGGCATGAAATTAAGGAAGATTGAAGGGGTACGAAAATTGCAGGGACGTCCTCCAATTGAAAAGAACTACAAACGTAACGTTGAAAAGGATCTAATTGGAGGAAATTGACGCTACAACTCGAGGATGAATTCTCCAACGACGCACCTACATCAAGCAATTCGTCGGGAGACGAATTTTTAAAGCGGAGGAGAGTTGATGCAGCGTGATCTCAAATTATAGGGCCGAATTTACTTAATTAATTAGTGGTCAATTTTATTTACGTTTTTTTTAATTATCGTATCTCTAATTAAATAATTGAGATCGTCTGTGATCTCCAACGTTTTTTCGTAGAGTTAATTTTAAATTTTGGTCAATTAATTAGTTAGAGTCTAATTAGGGTAATTAGAGGTCAAATTGAATTTTAAATTTGTTAGAGTCAAATTAGGATAAGTTTGTTGTCCAATTTAAATTAATTTCTATTTTTGTAACACCATCTCTCCTATATAAAGAGATAGTAGTCCAATATTTTTAGGCAGTCAAGTATTGATAATCAATTGAGATTTTTATCTCTCTCCTTTCTCCTCTCCCTCTCTCTCCACGCGATCTCCGCGGTTCTCCTCCTTCAACCTCTCGTATTCCCGACGAGTTCTTCTTCTCAACCCCTCTCTTTTCTTCTACCAAAAACCACCATAAAAAAATATCATTTTTATCGACGCCGATTTTCCTTTTGCATCAATGTCTCAGTTGGATTATCATGCCTTCTACAACCACTTCACCGCCCTCTTCAGCGATGGTGCTCCTCATGGTCGAGGAGGGGCAATCCAGTCCAGAGGACGCACCCCTCGTGGCAGAGGTGGTTGACGCCAGTGCGGCCCTTGCACTTATTATTGTTGGCCTGGACATGCAGAGGATACATGCTACTAGAAGCATGGATATCATGTTTCTGGCTGCATAGCAGAATAGATTGTGCCTTCAGAGACTACAGCTTCCCAGGTCGATGCTCGCATGGATGATATTCTCTCTCGTATTCGAGAGATCATGACTCCTACTACTAGCACCACCGCTACAGATACCACAGGTAGCTTTAGAGTTGGTATTTGTAGCACCATTACAGATCCAGCCTCAGACTTATTCTTCAATAAAAGGACACAGGACAATCTGGAAAAATTATCGATACCAACTAGATAAAAAGGATGTCCCTGGTGATCAGATTCACGACTCGGACTCCAAATATCTAAATATAGGAGCTTAAATAACTGAGAATTGCTTCGATTCTGACAGGATGGAAAGGAGAAATGGTGATGCTTCCCAAGCTGGTATGCCTCACACTGGAAAAAGGATCTCGTAGAAATCTGAGGAAGAACATGACCAACTTCTGCAGAGGAAGGTGGCGAAAATAAAGATGCCATAGATATGGTGAGACTGGTCCAGGAGGTATAGTAGAGATGCTAGCATGAGGAGGTTGGACCAGTTTGTAATGCCCCCGCTGCTCACAGCCACATCCAATCACCCTGACCTGAGAGTATGTCCTGAAACACAAGAGACGAGAGGTAAAAAATGGCACGACAATGTAGATTCTTAGTAATTTGACTAATGAAAAGTAAATTCATCTGAAAGCCAGGAGCATATAAGACATTCTGAAGACGCATGGATGGCGTCAAATGCACCCCCCATCTTGTAAAGCGTAGGTCGCCATTATCAATGACAACTCATCTGCCAGGTGGAATGGCTCTGTAGGACATCAATTGCGCTATGTCTCCACACAGGTGGTGTGAAGCACTAGAATCCATAATCCACTCTATCATGTCAGCACCAGTACTACCAGTAAAAACAAAAGCGATACCTGAGGAGCTCGAAAATAATGAATATTTTTTATACAACTTTGAGATAATGGTGGTGCTAGTAGTAGGAGTGTGGTATCTGTAGCGGTGGTGCTAGTAGTAGGAGTGTGGTATCTGTAATGGTGGTGCTACAGATACCACAAGAATGACAAAAGTCAAATACCACACTCCTACTACTAGCACCACCGCTACATATACCACAAGAATGACAAAAGTCAAATACCTTCGTTCTGATAATGCTTTAGAGTTCTGCACTTTATAGCTTTCTGAGTTCCTTAGATCTATGGGCATTGTTCATTAGACCTCGTGTGCATATACTTCCCATCAGAACAGTGTTGTTGAGCGCAAACATCGTCACTTACTTGATGTAACCAGAATCTTGCTAATATAGAGTTGTACTCCTTACACTTACTGGGGAGATGTTGTCCTCATTGCATGCTATCTGGTAAACCGCATACCCTCGTTTGTGTTGGGAGAGAAGATTCCTTTCTCGATTGCATTTCCCGAGAAGGATCTTTTCTCCCTTACTCCTCGTGTATGTGGTTCTATTGCATTTATTCATGATGTCTCTCCTGGTCGTGACAAGCTCTCTCCCAAAGTTGTCAAGTGCGTTTTTGTTGGCTACTCTCGTAACTAGAAAGGGTACCGCTGCTTTGGTCCGCTCAGGGGAAGTACTTTATCAGTGTTGATGTCACTTTCTTTGAGTCTGTCATGTGTTTTTCTCCTATAGGTGACAGAATTGCTTCGTCTGACGTTGATGCTGAGATCTACATGCCTTCACTTCCTACTATCATACCACCACCTCTGCCACCACCACCCCCTACACCAGCTCCTATAGCTCCACCTTCTATTGTGACTCAGATTTTACCACATGTTTTTACTCGCATGTCTCTCTCAACCCCCTACTCACAGGCCTTACCAGTCATCTAGCACACCTCAAGTATGTCATGAGCACATTGTTTCTGTTGATGGCATTACTGAGTTGTATGTGCAGTAGGAGTCCATACAGGATGAGTAGGTGCCCTCTCAAGAGTGGAACTCACAGGTTATGGACTTGGCAGATGATCTTGATGTGTCGATTGTTCTTCGTACGCCAAAACGTAAGTATGCCACTTATCCTCTTGCAGCCCAGGTTTCCTTGAGCAGGATGTCAAAGGATTTCAGGAGATTTACCTTGGCACTATCAGTTGTGGAGATAGCATGGGTGGCCTCCCTCTTAATCCTTTAGTTCAAATTAAATTATTTTGATTATTCAAAATATATTTAATTCAATCTAAATTAATTGTTGTGTTCTTACAACAAAATCATGACCATTGGATAGAAATACAAATCAATCTCAACCATTGATTTTGTATTTCACATGGATTGTGATCCATTGACTCCCAAAGTACTATAAAAGAAGATGCAACCCTATATCTTATTTTACACACAACAATTGAGTCATCTCTCTTTCATTCTCATTATACATGCCCCATCTCTCTCTCTTAGTGGCCGTCCACTTTGTTTCATAAAGAGTCGTCATCGACGCCGCGCCTTTGTGTTGCCGCTTCAACTGCTCGTGGATCTCTGTTTTCTTCGGTATGCCTCGTTCGTGAAAAAGACATCGGATCTCATGTGACAATATCAGGAGATACACCGCTTGTATCTTCAACTCGGATTGCGAGGAGTACGCATCCCATCGACGCGCTCACAAATGTCTCCTCCGTCGGTTCAGACTTGAGACAAGAGGTCTCTTCCTTTAGAGACTCGATTGCAACCACGCTTCAAGAGGCAACCTTAATACCTATTTGTGGTTTAGATGAAACGATCCGAGAAGTGTTCTTTGGTAATATGATTTCATCGGTTTTAATTTTTTAAATTTCGTTGCCCTGAGCCATTAGTGCGACTAGTCGCTCCCGATCGCATAAGATGTGATCATCACGCTTCCGTGATGCGCTTAAGGATATTTCCATATCCTTCACATCTCTTAAACAACATCTAGGTCGCTTCAATACATTATTAATGAATTTATGAAAGTAGACGTTAAGATTGAAGATGAGGATGCTGCTTCGATTTTATTGGTTTTTCTTCCATTATCATTTGAGAATTCTGTTCAATCATTTATCGTGGGAAGAGAATCAATAACCCTAGAGTAAGTCCGCGTGAGTCTGCATACACGTGAACTTCGACATATGGCTATCGGGAAACATGACTCTAATGTTGCAGGTTTGATTATTGTAGAGATATATTATTCACTTCTGTACTTTTCTTATATTTCGATTTTCTGTTGGACTCTTTATGTATTTTACCCATAGGCTGCTCTCCTATATAAGAGAGCCTAGGACGGATGGAATAAACAAGTTTTCTCATTTTCCCAACATGCTATCAGAGCGACGGTCCTAGACCAGAATTCTCGAGCCAAAAACCCTAACCCTAGCCTCCGCCCTCCAGCCCTCCACGCGCGCCCGCGCCGCCTTGTGCCGCCATGCGCACGCCTGCGCTGCCCTCGCACACCTGTGCCGCCTGCGCATGCGCATCCTCCTGTGTGTCGCCTCCGGTGCCTGCGCGTAGGGACAACCGCGCGCCGGTGCGCCGTCATCCGCGCGCTGCATCTCCAGTGCGCGTAGAAATCGCAGCACTCGCACGTCTGTCGTGCGCTGCACTCACGCATCTGCGCGCTAGTGCACGCACTGCGTGATCCTCTACGCGCATATCTGCTCGCGTGCATCTGTGCATCCACATGACGTGATCCAGCACGCGCATCTGTGAGCGCGTGTACGCGCGTGATCTCCGTTTGCGTACAGTCCTAGACTAGCACGTGTGATGTGCAACTCCAGTCCTTTCCACACGCGCGTTTACAGATTGATGGGTTTGGTTGCTTGCGTCTCCACATGCAACTAAACCCGTTAATGTCGATGTAGACAAAATCATCTATTCAGTCTACTCCACTAGTCTTCCTATATCATAATGTCAGAAAGCAAGGCAGATATTTCTTCTACAGGCGCCTTCAGAGGTCTAGCACCTATTGTGAAGATGGATGGTTCAAACTATGAACTGTGGGCCATGCAGTTCATGAGCATGATGAAGTCAACCGGTAAGAAGCACATTCTTACTGAGGAAGAGCCTGCTGAGAAGATAGGGGTTAATGCCTCTTGGGAAGCAGATGATGCATATGCCAAAGTTTGGCTTTCCGAAACATTAGCAATTGAGATTGCTAATAATATTCTCCACCAGCCCACTTCCAAAGCAATGTGGGGCATTGTGGCTGCTACCTACTCACAGGTAAAGAATGAGACGAAGATTCTGCAACTTCAGCATGACATTCTTACAATCAAGCAGAATGGACGGTCTCTCCACTCATTGTACACGTCTTTACGTGGAATGTTTAAGAAGCTTTATAGCTTCATGCCTCTGACAGCCACTCCAAAGCAACAGAAGACCTATCGGAATGTCACTATGGTGGGTGTTTTCCTTGCTGCCCTTGATCCAGAATACGAGGCAGCACGTTCCCAGATCTTGGCAGATTCTACTATTCCTCCTACGGAGGGAGATTTTCGTAGGCTGAGCCGTATCACTGTCCCTTCGTCTTCTACGAATCAGACCGCCTCAGCCATGGCAGCCAGTCGAGGTCGTGGAGGCCATCATCAGTTCCGTGGTCGTGGACCTCACGGTAAAGGAGGCTGTGTTTGGCCATCATGTACTTTTTGCCATCGTTCTGGACATACCGAAGACACATGCTATTCTAAGCATGGATTTCTGGCTTCTGCACGAGTCGCTGAACAGATCGAGCCCCCAACAGCATCATCTACGGATCAGCGCTTTGATGATCTTGTAGCCTGTCTGAGGGGCATCATTCATCCATCTGGTCCCACTGCATCAGCATCTACTTCTGAGAGTCACGCAGACGTTGTCGTATCTGGATCTGCATCTACCAGTACATCGGGTAGCACCTATGCATTCACTAGCAGTAGTGGATCAGATACTTTAGAGTGGATTATGGACTCCGGTGCCGCACATCATCTGTGTGGTGATCAAGATTTACTTACAGGATATAGACAAGTCTCTCCAGGCCGTACAGTGGTTATTGCTAATGGAACACATTTCCCGATTATTGGTCAGGGGGAGATTAGATTGACATCATCCATGCATTTCAAGAACGTGTTACATGCACCTGATTTTTCGATGAATTTGTTGTCCATTAGCCAACTTACAAAGGATTTACATTGTCGAGCAATTTTTGACCCATCCTCTCTTGTTTTTCATGACATCCTTACAGGCAACGTGATTGGGCGTGGCTATGAGCAAGGCGACCTCTATCGCCTTAGTCGGACTCCTTATGCTGGAACATCAACCCTACCTGCTGGACCTATCTCCCCATTATTGTGGCACCTGCACTTTGGACATCTACCGCTTCAGAAGCCGCGTCATGTGTTACCTCAGGTTTCACCTCACACGTCCATTCAATGTGAGGCTTGTCAATTGGGAAAACGTCATCGGTCTACTTTTCCCAGTCGTCAGTGTCGGAGTAGTAACTCCAAGTTTGAGTTATTTCATGTCGATATCTGGGGTCCTAGTTATGTTCCTGATCATCGGGGACATAGGTTTTATATAGTTATTGTGGATGATTTCTCTCGTGTGTCATGGGTATTTCTATTAAAGAATAAATCTGAAGCGGGGAATATTATCATCAATTTCATTAATGAAGTTCGTAATGTTTTTTCTGCATCTGTTAAGATTGTGAGAAGTGATAATGCCCTGGAATTTTGTACTCATACCTTATCCAGTTATTTTTCATCTCAAGGGATTATCCATCAAACATCATGTGCCTATACTTCCCAACAGAATGGGGTTGCTGAAAGGAAACACCGTCATTTACTCGATGTCACCAGGTCGCTTCTTATACAGAGTCATGCCCCTCATTCTTTCTGGGGAAATGTTGTTCTTACGGCATGCTATCTTATTAATCGAATGTCGTCATCTGTCTTAAGTGAGAAGATTCCATTCTCTCTTATTTTCCCTGACAAAGAATTGTTCTCCCTTACTCCTCGTGTATTTGGCTCGGTAGCCTTTGTTCACCAGTTGTCTCCCGGGACTGACAAGCTCTCTTCTAGGGTTGTCAAGTGTGTCTTTGTCGGGTACTCCAGAACACAGAAGGGCTACAAGTATTATGATCCATTGCGTAGGAGGTATTTAGTCAGTACTGATGTCACCTTTTTCGAATCTGTTATGTATTTCTCGTCTACAGGTGATCAGTCGGTTCCCTTTGACACTACTGATGCTATATACATGCCACCACCACCACCAGAACTGTTATCATCTCCTACACCTCCCGTCACTGTGCCTGTTTCACCACTGCCATTCCACTATACCCGTAGGCCTGTTTCTGCTCATGGTCACTGCTCATCATCTAGCTCGCCTGAGGTACGTTCTGAAAATATTACTATTGATGGATCTGATGATTTTCTTGAGCAGGATGTGTTACAGAGGCCAGCTGAGGAGACATATGATTTAGATGTACCTATTGCTCTACGAAAGCAGAAGCGGAGCTGCGCGTCATATCCTATAGCATCCTCTGCGTCGTTTGACCGTCTCACTGGAGAATTCAGGAACTTTGTTATTGCATTGTCAGCAGTGGATATTCCACGGAATTATCAAGATGCACTGAAGGATAGTCGATGGCACTTGACCATGGAAGAAGAAATGGCAGCTCTTCAGTCCAGAGGCACCTGGAGGCTGGAGCCTTGTTTTTGCACCTACTGATGTGTCTACAGTTAGCTGCAAATGGGTCTTTACATTTAAGCAAAATGCAGATGGCAGCATTGACAGATACAGGGCTCGCCTTGTTGCTCGTGGCTTTACACAGACATATGGGGTGGATTATCTTGATACATTCTCGTCGGCTGCTCGCCATTCCACCCTACGGATCCTTCTTTCTGTTGCAGTTACTCGTAATTAGCCGCTATACCAGTTAGATGTGAAGAATGCTTTCCTATACGGTGATTTACAGGAGGGAGTCTACATGCAACAGCCACATGGTTTTGTTGTTGAGGGGGAGTCTCCTACGGTGTGCAGACTTCATAGGCTGTCTATGGCCTTAAGCAGAGCCCCAGAGCTTGGTTCAAGAAGCTCTCAGACCTGTTTGAGAAACAAGGGTACATATGTTCTAATGCTAATCATTCCCTTTTTGTACAGAAGACACCCAGAGGTATTATTGCTATTATGGTGTATGTAGACGATATTCTGATTACATGTGATGATGAACAGGGAATCCAGGGGGCAAAACAAATGTTGGGTCGTGAATTCGTTACCAAGGAGAGTTTGCCAGAAATCCTCATGGGTTGGTAATAACCCAGAGGAAATATGTCACTGACCTGTTGAGTGAAACAGGAATGCTTGGTTGCCGACCTGCCACTACACCTATGGGTCTCAGTATGAAATTATATGATGATGACACTGATGAGGTGGATAAGAGAAGATACAGAGAACTGGTGGGCAAACTTCTCTATGTTACTATTACCAGGCCCGATATCTCCTTTGTTGTGAGTCGAGTGAGCTAGTTTATGAAGCAACCACGTCAGGTACACATGGATGCTATACATATGATACTCAGGTACCTTAAGTCATCTCCAGGTGCGGGTCTGCTGTTTAAGAAAGGCAAGGAGGTTACTATATTAGCTTGTACAGATGCAGATTACGCAGGGTGCCTCAAGGATAGGAAGTCCACCACTGGGTTTGTTGTGTATGTTGGAGATTCTCTAGTCTCATGGAGAAGCAAGAAGCAAACGGTTGTAGCAAGGTCCAGTGCTGAGTCTGAATATAGGGCTATGGCCCAGGTCAGTACAGAAATGATGTGGGTAAAGGTTGTGCTTGCAGATCAATATATAGAAGTCCCGCTTCCTATGGCTCTGGAATGTGACAATCAGGCGGCTCTATTAATTGCAACTAATCCAGCATTTCATGAACGGACCAAGCACGTTGAGGTTGATTGTCACTTCATACGTGACATGATTCAGAAGGGGTTTATTGTTACATTCCATGTTAGCTCAGAGGATCAAATTGCAGATATTTTTACCAAGGCGCTACTTCGAGGGTCATTCCAGAAGTGTTCGTCCAAGCTGAGCATGATTGATATCTATGTTCCATCTTGAGGGGGAGTGTAGAGATATATTATTCACTTCTGTACTTTTCTTATATTTCTATTTTATGGTGGACTCTTTATATTTTATCCATTGGCTGCTCTCCTATATAAGAGAGCCTAGGGCGGATGGAATAAACAAGTTTTCTCATTTTCCTAACAGTTATGACTCGTGAGAAGAGTCATGTCGGTTTTGGTTACACAAAGAATGAAAAGCAAAAGTCCAAGTTGAAGAATCACAATGCTAGGGACATATGCAATTACTGCAAAGAACCTGGACATTGGAAGAAGAATTGCCCAAAGAAGAAAGGGAAAACTACGATTGCTGTTGTGGCTCATGGAGGCGCAGATTCCGAAGATGATTGGGCTCTCACCGTCACGAATCAAAAGACGATGTATAGCACATGGATTCTTGATTCAAGTTGTTCTTACCATATGACTCCCAATGAAGATTGGTTATGTACCTATGAGAAGATAGATAGCGGAAACATCATCATGGGGAATGATGCAGCATGCAAGATTGTAGGGATTGGCTCTGTGAAAATCAAGATGCATGATAGAATCATGAGGACGATGGCAGAAGTACGCCATGTTCCTGATCTTATAAAGAACCTAATATCCTTTTGAGTCTTGGACTCTGAAGGATACATGTACAACGCTGTAGGTGGAGTCAAGCAGGTCGCCAAAGGCGAGGTGGTTGTCATCAAGAGCAACAAGCAGAAGACTCTATACGTCATACAGGGGTTTACAGTTACAAGTTCTGTTGTAGTGGCGTCACAAGCTGTGAGATCAAAGTCAGAATTGTGGCATATGCGGTTGGGAAACATGAGTCAGATGGGGATGAATATCCTCAGTCAGAAAGGCCTTATCGAGGATCTCAAGAGATCCAAGCTAGAGTTCTATGAGCATTGCGTGTTGGGGAAACAACATAAGAAGCAATTCAGCAAAGCCATTCACAGAACGAAGGAGACGCTCGACTACATCCATGCTAATTGTTGGGGTCCTTCACGGGTCGCATCTTTGGGAGGTGCCAGGTATTTTCTATCTATCACTGATGATTACTCCAAAATGATTTGAGAGTACATGATGAAGCACAAGAGCAAGATATTTTAGACCTTCAGGCAGTGGAAGATCTGGGTGAAGAACCAAGCTTCTAAGAAGGTGAGGCGTCTTCGTACAGATAATGGCCTCGAGTTTTATTAGTTAGAGTTCAATGAGTTCTGCAAAGAGGAGGGTGTTACGAGGTACTGCACCGTCAGAGATATGCCACAGCAGAATGGAGTTGCAGAACGAATGAACATGACACATTCGGCTCGCACCCTGCATCCGTGAATCGTTATGCCCATAGACTCGGCCTCTCTCCGGATCAAAAAAATGGGCGCAACACGAGGACTTCCCAGGTGGTCACCCAACCTAGTACTACTCTCGCACAAGCACGCTTAACTTCGGAGTTCTTATGGGATCCGGTGCATTAATGTTGGTATGATCGCACCCGTTAGGCTTATCCTCCTCACCCGATAAGTACCTCTGCTGTAACCCGTTTTCCGCGTATCTCTCCCGTCCGGAGCCTGATTTCGACGATCCAAGAGCCGATTCCGCGTTTTTCGGACCTTCCCAACCCGAATATCGGCTCGCACCCCGCATCCGTGAATCGTTATGCTTATAGACTCGGCCTCTCTCCGGATAAAAAAAATGGGCGCAACACGAGGACTTCCCATGTGGTCACCCAACCTAGTACTACTCTCGCCCAAGCACGCTTAACTTCAGAGTTCTGATGGGATCCGGTGCATTAATGCTGGTATGATCGCACCCGTTAGGCTTATCCTCCTCACCCGATAAGTACCTCTGTTGTAACCTGTTTTCCGCGTATCTCTCCCGTCCGGAGCCCGATTTCGATGATCCAAGAGCCGATTCCGCGTTTTTCGGACCTTCCCAACCCGAATATCGGCTCGCACCCCGCATCCGTGAATCGTTATGCCCATACACTCGGCCTCTCTCCGGATCAAAAAAAATTGGGCGCAACACGAGGACTTCCCACGTGGTCACCCAACCTAGTACTACTCTCGCCCAAGCACGCTTAACTTCGGAGTTCTGATGGGATCCGGTGCATTAATGCTGGTATGATCGCACCTGGTTGCATTTGCACTATAGGTTGCGGAGGAGGCAGAGTCTCTAGAGCTCTCCACTTACAGGGAGGAAATAACTGGTGCAGAATATAGACAGTGGTTTGCTGCTATGGATTAGTAGATGGAGTCTCTTCACAAGAATCAAACATAGGAGCTTGTCAAATTGCCAATGGAGAAGAAGATTGTTGGATGCAAATGGGTTTTTAAAAAAAGATAGGAATCTCAAGTAGTGAAGGCATCATATATTAGGCATACCTAGTTGCGAAGGGTTATAGTCAGAATGAAGGTGTGGATTACAACGAGATATTCTCTCCTATTGTAAGGCATGCATCCATCAGGGTGTTACTAGTTCTTGTAGCACATCAAGACTTGGAGCTGGAGCAGTTAGATATGACGATAGCTTTCTTGCATGGTGAACTCGAAGAAGACATTCTTATGAGCCAGCTAGAGGGATTCACAACTCAGGGAAAAGAAGACCATATATATAGATTAAAGAAGTCCTTGTATGGGCTTAAGCAGTCTCCTAGGCAGTGTATAAAAAGTTTGACAGTTTTATGCTAGATCATGGATTCAATAAGAACACATACGATTGTTGTGTTTACCACAACAAGGTGGAGGATGGCTCCTTCATTTTTTTGCTACTGTACATCGATGATATGCTAATTGCTGCCAAGCAGAAGAGTACCACAGACGATTTGAAGAAGCTCCTTAGTTTAGAGTTTGAAATGAAGGGCCTTAGTGCAGCGAAGAAGATTTTAGGGATGATGGTCATTAGAGATCATGCAAAAGGAAAACTTTTCTTATCTCAGAAGAACTACATTGAAAAAGTTCTAATGAGATTTGGGATGTCTACAGACAAGCCTCTAGGTACTTCTTTCGCTGCAAACATCCATCTTTCATTTTCTTTCGCTCACAAGTTAGACACAGAGAAGGAACACATCTCACATGTTCCCTAATCCCCATGCCAACGCAGCTGGGAGTCTTATGTATGCCATGGTATGCATAAGACCTGATATTGCTCATGTTGTGAGCGGTGTTAGCAAATTCATGGGCAATCAAGGGAAGGAGCATTGGCATGCAGTCAAGCAGATTTTCTGCTATCTGAGATAAACATCAGACATTGGCCTCATCTACATAAGTGATTCAGAGTATTTGGTTGTTAGATATTCAGATTCAGACTATACTGTAGATGTTGATGGGAGGAGATCAATGACAGGCTATGTCTTCACTTTGGAGAATTCAGTCATCAGTTGAAAGGCTACCTTATAATCATTAGTTGCTTTGTCTATCACAGATGCAGAGTACATGGCTTTGATGAAGCTGCAAAGAAAGGCATCTGTCTAAAGGACTTAGTTGGAGATCTCGATCTTCAACAGGATCATACTATAGTATATTGTGGCAGTCTCAATGCGATATGCTTAACCAAGGACCATGTGCATCATGAAAGGACCAAGTACATTGATGTCAGATATCACTTCATTCATTCTGAAAAGAGGATCAAGGTGAAGAAGGTCGGCACAGCAAATAATCCAACTGATATGTTCACAAAGGCAGTTCTTGGTAGTAAGTTCAAACACTATTTGGGCTTGCTCAATATCGATAGTTGGCAGTAGCCCAAGGAGGGACCGACGGTAGCATGATGAAACTTGACAAAGCCTCTCAGATGATTCAAAATCAATTCAAGGTGGAGATTTTTAAAATGACTTGAATCCTAACTACTTATTGGGATGCTGACGTGGTTGATCTATGTCTTGCCTTCTGATTGGCTGGGAGTTGTTGGGCCACGATTGCTGACATGTCTGATCCGCCTCCTGAAATCTGATTGGTTGAGAGATGTTGGGATGGATTGCTGAATACAAATGGTATTCTTCTGTTGTAGTATGAAAAGGACCCTAGTGTCACCAGATACTACAATCCTAATTCTGATCTTAATTCTCATTCCATATCTTTACCTTCTCAATATCCTCTGTATTACATTTTCTCCATATAGTGAAACGGTCACCGTCGCTCAAGGACATAGCCCAATTATGGGTGAATCCTGTGAATCCTTGTGTTTGTGTCTCGCTTATTTGATTGTGTTTGTGCGTGTTTGCTTCCGCGATTTGCAACAGCAACTTTTTTGGACTATCATTAGTTTTAACTTCTGAATCAAACATTAGTTTTTGCTTTGTAGTGGACTTGCATGATTAAATTCTTTTTTTTATAAAATTGATAAGCACATAGTAATTTATATAAAATTGATAGGCACATCATAATTTTACTTACATGCATTGATGGTCTGATCATTACTAGAGAAGGCATATCTAGCATCCACAACCTCAAATATTTCCTCTCTAAAAAAATGAAATGAAAGATTTAGGCAAGCTTTTCTACTTTCTAAACCTAAAAGTCACTGTCACAATGTGTGTCATTATCTAACTCAATCCAAATATGTTGTTAAGTTAATTTAAAAAATAAAAATCAACAGTGATAAAATCAATTCCACTCCACTTGAAATGAATATCAAATTAAACCTAATCGATAGCCGACTCCTATCTAACGCAATTTCTTCATCAATTTGTAGGGTATCTAATCTATGTTCTTGTCACTCGCCTGGAAAATGCAGACCTATTTCACTAAATAATCCACTTGATGTCCTTACCCTTTGCCACACTTTGTAGTTGCAGTAAATTCCCACATTCTACTTTTAGCAAAAGACCGGCTTCATCCTTTACATCTTTAATCAGATTCAGATTAGGCGGTGTTTACAATAGATTACAGGATGATTACAAGCTATGGTTTATTCTAAGAATCTTCACTGATATCTTATAGAAGTAAAGCAGGGTGCTTGATGCACTACAGAAGACAAATATTGCATGTTGGCAACCTATGAGTTACTTTGGTGGCTTTTTGCAGATATGGGCATTTGTTCTCAATCAGATGATTATACTGCAGTAATAAAAGTGTTATTTGAATTGCTCGCAACAGCTTTAAGCAAAGGTGAACCATATTGAAATGATTTTTCATTTCACAAGCCAACACATTCAAAGAGAGCTTGCGTCTCTATTACACGCTTCCTCTAAGGAACAAGCTGCCAACATTTTCACCAAAGCACTTCCACTAGGATTTTTAGCACCTTGTTTCCAAACTCAAGTTGGTTCCTTTGTCATCTTGAGTTTGAGGGAGAGTTCTGGTAATAGTAAATACTTAGCATGTATTATTTAGCTATATATGGTAATTAGCACAATTTGCATTGTAATTGTTACAATGGATGTGGATAAACAACTTAATTTCTTGATTTTTCCTTGTCGAGATTTCCTGTCTATATAAACACACAGCTCTGACTCAATCTTAAGAAGACTTTCCTTTCACCAAAATTACATTATTCCTTACCATATCTGAAAGAGAAGAAAACGAAAGATATGCCATTTCGAATACAAAATAACAAGTAATGCAAGCGGCGAAGATTAAAAGCACGGGCGAATACGTCACGCTACAAATTAGAAAGAAATAAAAAAAGAAGAAGAAATTGAGCCAATCTCAATGCTGAACAGAGTAAGCGGCCAAAACTGAACGGACATGTGGTCAATTGGGTCACCTTATAACAAGATTCAAATTAGAATTGAAGGCAAAAAAAGAGAGCTTGGGAAGATAATCGGACCTTCTTGTCCGGTGCGCCTCATCGAAATGGGTGGGGAATCGAGTTCTCCTTGCGAGGTGAAAGGTGGTCTTTGCTGATGCTTGAGCTCGCAGGACCCGCGAGCACCTGTGGATTGAGAGGAAGAATGTTCTGAGAGAGAGAGGGAGAGAGAGAGAGAGAGACGGAGGAGGAGGAGAAGGAGGAGGACGAGGAGGAAAAGTACCGTAGAAGAGAGAGGGGCACTGCTGAGGCCATTACCACTCTCCTGCCGAGAGTAAGAGAACGGAACGGGAGATTTTACAAGTTCGACCATATTTATAAACACAAGTAGGTTGTGAGGTATACTGTATTACGGATATAAATATTTTTTTGTTTTCATATGGGATGGCAACTATATGTTAGGATTTCCACGAGTGAGAAAATACAAGATAGATGATAGAAGAAGAGAGGATAAAAAATAATAAAAATTGAAACACTATTTGGTAAATCATGGATAAACATTCTTACATAACAACAAACAGAAACTAACTTGAAAAGATAAAAGATAAAATAGATAGGAATAAAAAATATAACTGTGAAACCCTCACAGTTATATTCTAGAATCTAACCTATAGATGAGGACCCAAATTGCAATTTACCCTATGCTAAAATACATGATACAGATTAAGTATCAGACCCCCATGTGAAACCAAACTAGATACAATTCAAGGTACGAATTTTGGTCCGACCCTCAATGCATGTGTTCAATTCTTTTGAAATTTCAGACTCGTTCTGTTAATCGAAATGAAGACATGCGCAATATGTTGAATAGTACTCGTTGAGATCTTTCCAACGTTACTCGAAATTGGAAATCGAACGAGAAATTTATGGTCATTTTATGATCGTAGGTCGACAAACATACCTGGACATGAAATTGGATCCGGGTCCGGATTCCCAATACGGAGTTGTTTAACCGAACCCGAGTATAAGGGTTGATCACGAGTCTAGTTGACCATACCTCATTTTCTCAACTCAATCAGTAGAGCTCCACCCAGAACTTGTCGAAGAGCCGCTGAAGGTCACCTGAGTTGCCGTTCTCAAAGCTAAGGGCACCTATGTAAAGTGATTCTCGCGAATAGCTTTTTATCATGGTTGTGAGGTACATTCTTCCATTTCCTTATTGTTGTTTTTCGTACTGTGTTTTCTACAGGTTGGATTTTGATTTCGTAGCTAGATCATCTCGAATTAGAAATGTATTGTGCATGCGATTCGCTGTGATTTGTATAAACGTGGTACACACTTTGGATCACTCATGCACGTGAGTCGAAATGCGAGGTAGTGTGTTACACATGGAAGTATGTTTCGTGATATATCGGCGATCGGGTGTCGACGATTTGACATATTCTTTACTTTGCATGCATGAAATTGATTCCCCATGTCGGCTGATTTCGACTATTAAATGGGCATATCGTCCCATGTCGACAACACACAAACTTGGAGCTCCAAGACCTCCTTCCTCCATCTCTGTTGCCTTCTAAGCCTTTGAGGTATGAATCCTTATTATCCTCTCTTAACTAGTAAGTAAATTTTCAAATTTTCTTAGGGCTTTTGTTCTTGATTGGAATGACTATAGTTTGGTTACTTGGATTACATATTTTAGGCCTTAGGAAACAATTTTCCATGTTGATTTTTGTTAAATCCGAATATAGTAGATTAATTCTTTAAATTATTGAGTAAATTCGTGATCAATTTTGGGACTTTTGATTTTTTGGGTTTATTAGGTACTCATATATTAGGATGGACTTGGATATCATGATTTAGGCTTAGTTTAAATTATGTTGTGGTGATTTATGTTAGCTAAATTGGGGTAATTAATTAAATCTTAAAATAGCAGATTTAATTCTTGAAATTATTGACTAATTTGGGGTTGAAATTTGGGGCTTTCGGTTTTTTGGTGTTCATTAGGTACTCATATATTAGGATGGCCTTGGATCTCATGATTTAGAGTTACTTTAGTTATTTTTGTGGTGATTTATGTTAGGTAAATTGGGGTAATTAATTAAATCCGAAAATAGTAAAATTAATTCATGAAATTATTGAGTAATTTGGTGGTCAATTTTGGGGCTTTTTGGTTTTGTGATGTTTATTAGGTGATCTTATGGTAGGATGGACATGGATCTCATGATTTAGAGTTAATTAAAATTTTTTCGTGGTGATTTATCTTAGGTAAATTGGAGTAATAGATTTAATTCATGAAATTATTGAGTAATTTGGTGGTCAATTTTGGGGCTTTCGATTTTTTGGTGTTTATTAGCTACTCATATGTTAGCATGGACATGGATCTCATGATTTAGAGTTACTTTAATTTTTTCTTAGTGATTTATCTTAGGTAAATTGGAGTAATTAATTAAATCCAAAAATAGTAAAATTAATTCATGAAATTATTGAGTAATTTGGTGGTCAATTTTGGGAATTTCGATTTTTTTAGTGTTTATTAGTACTCATATATTAGGATGGACATGGATCTCATGATTTAGAGTTACTTTAACTTTTTCGTGATGATTTATCTTAGGTAAATTGGAGTAATTAATTAAATCCGAAAAGAGTAAAATTAATTCATAAAATTATTTGAGTAATTTGGTGGTCAATTTTGGGGATTTCGGTTTTTTTGATGTTTATTAGGTACTCATATATTAGGATGGACATGGATCTCATGATTTAGAGTTACTTTAATTTTTTGTGGTGATTTATCTTAGGTAAATTGGGGTAATTAATTAAATTCGAAAATAGTAAAATTAATTCATGAAATTATTGAGTAATTTGGTGGTCAATTTTGGGGATTTCAGTTTTTTAGTGTTTATATAGGTACTCATATATTAGGATGGATATGGATCTCATGATTTAGAGTTACTTTAATTTTTTTTTCGTGGTGATTTATCTTAGGTAAATTGGGGTAATTAATTAAATCCGAAAATAGTAAAATTAATTCTTGATATTATTGACTAATTTGGTGTTGAAATTTGGAGCTTTTGATTTTTTCTGTGTTTTTCATATCAAGGATTCGAGATCATGGCACACTCCGGTTCAGACTCTGATGGTTCTTATAGACAGATGGATTTCGAGAGTGGAGAGATTTGTTGGAAGTATGCCACCGCTTCAGATGGAAACAAAGCGGAATCGTAATGCAAGTTCTGTGGTAAGCAACTCGGAGGAGGGGGTATTACTAGATTGAAGCATCACCTTGTTGACAGCAATAAAAATATTGCCAAGTGCACTCGATGTTTTAAAGACGTGAGGGACTTGGTGAAGGCCAGCATGGAGGGAAAAAAAGGAGAAGGATGTGGAGAGGTCAAGACGGGATGATTAGCTCAAAGAGTTCATGTTTGAGAAGGAGTTCAATGTCATCTCTGATTCAGATGATGAGGACTTTTGTCTACCCTGATGACGTTCAGACGGAAGCGGAGAGGAGGGCATACAGGAGGGCGACAAAAGAGTCCATGAGGAGCGAGTTTGAGAGGAGAGAACTCGCTGGTGCACGCGACAGCTTCCCCAGTGCTGGTGGCAGTGGGAGAGGCAGTGGAGGTGCACCAGTACCACCACCCACTAAGAAACACAAGGAGAAGGTACTAAAACCATTCTTGACGAGGAGTGGGTCCATACAGTACAAGCCAAGCAAGGACCCGAAGCAAAAGATGGTGAAGGGGATGTTCACCAACGCGCGAGAGAGAGTGGGCAGGGACATTGACAAGCTCTTCTTTGGGGAGAGCATCCCAGCCCATGTCGCTAGTGGACCTTTCTTACAGCATGCCATTGATGAGATCGTCGTAGCTGGAACGGGAGTGAAGGCTCCAAGTGCCAAAGAGTTAATGAACAAGTATCTTACGCAAGAGAAGGAGGAGATGAATGAGTACATCTCGGACCTAAGGAAGAGATGGTCAGAGTGCGGCGTGACGCTGATGTGTGATGGCTGGACAAGTTACACGTGGAAGCAGATCATCAACTTCCTCATTTACTGCGATGTTAAGATGATTTTCCTTAAATCCGTTGATGCTTCTGAACAGGTCAAGGACTACAAGTACTTGCTGAAGTTGCTGAAGGACGTCATTAAGGACGTTGGGAAAGAGAACATCGTACAGATTATGACGGACAACGGCAGCAACTTTAAGAAGGCAGGAGAAACCATAATGAAGTCCAGCAGTTACAGCATTTTTTGGACACTGTGTGATGCGCATTGCATAGACATGATTCTGAAGGACTTCGGCAAGAGGAAGCTCGTCGTGAAGGTGATGGAACAAGCACGGGCGATCACGACGTTCATTTACAACCATTCCAAAGTGTTGACCTTGATGAGGCAGACATGCAATGGTGAGTTGGTGAGGCCTGGGATCACACGCTTTGCAACTATTTTTATAGCGTTGCAAAGACTCAAACAACACAAGGCTGGGTTGAAGACCAAGTGCTGCCAAGGTGAATGGTTCGAGAACCCAGAAGCTCGAACTGAAGGAGGAAGGATAGTGGAGACAATCATCAATGATCTCCATTTCTGGGATGGCGTGGCAAGGGTCACGAAAATAATGGAACATGTTGTTTCTGCATTATGTATCGTAGATGGGGATAAGAAGCCAACTATGGGAGTCATCTACGAGGCAATGCACTGCATGAGGGAGAAGGTTAGAGAAGCAGTTGGGAGAGGATTTAAAGCATGGTTGGACATCATAGATGAACGATGGTCCAAGATGCTCTCACATCCTCTTCACAAGGCTGGTACGTTTTATTATCCATTTAGATTTTCTAATCCATTTCCGTAGGTATGTATTTTTGAATGATTAGAATTTGAGAATTGTTCGTCAATAGCATACTACTTAAATCCGAAGTACCAATACAAGAATAGTCTTGGTACAAATGCTAACCTTCTAACAGCTGTACAAGTTGTGGTGAAGAAGCTTGTCAAGGACGAGAAGGCAAAAACCTCGTGTATGAATGAGTTATGACCGTAAGAAAGCTTGTATAATGTATAATCTATTTTGAGGCACAAACCATAGTATGACTTAAAGTTTCGATTAATGTGCATATTAAATACTTTAGGGATGTCTTGGGTTCTTTCGGTAGGGTGAACGCGGTGAATGGACGCGACAGTACTCCTCCTGGTAAATACTAAGTCTACTGATTGACATTTGACATGTGTAAAAAATAATTTGACTATTATTGAATTATGATTTATCTCTTTTGAATTTTCCGCAGCCGAATGGCGGTTATTGTATGGGATGGAAGCTCCCAACCTCCACAAAGTGGCAGTTTAAGTATTTTCCCAAACAACATATGCCGGTGGTTGTGAAAGAAATTGGAGCACATTCAACTTGATCCATTCGAGGAGACGGAACAAGTTGGAGAACAAAGTCTCCACGATCTTGTTTTCATGCACTACAACTTGAGGTTGAAGATGAAACATGCAAGAGAGGGGCATGATAGATAGGACTACATGGACCCTATCGATCTTGCATATATTTTCAAGATGCACGACAACGATGCAGATGAAGATGTTCTGCAGAGATAGTTGGATTCCAACGGTGCTCCATTGCTCGATCAATCGGGAGGAAGGATGAATGAGAATATAAGCCAACAAATGGGAGCATATGTTGGCGACTACATGGCCAGATCTGAGGGAATCACGGACCCTCTTGGAGGGGTGGAACTTGATGCGATTGTGGACGACATTCTCTCTACTGGATCGAAATCCAAATCAAAAGATGACAGTAGGAGCGATGATGATGATGATGATGATGGTGGTGGCTGTGGTGGATCAGGTGATGGGGACACATATTCAGGGGGGTCAGGTGGTCGTGGACAACGTGATGATAGAAGATTCGAGTCTAAGCGGGAATACATGCAACGACGTGGAAACATACATGGGCAGTTTGTCCCAAGTCAGTCCAGGACCTATGGATTACGATGCATATGGACGACGTGGTCATCATCCTACAGATAGCTACATGGAGGATTTGATATCATCTGTAGGTTCGTTGAGTTGCATGAACATTGACAGCCCATACCGTGGAGGAACACCCAGTCCCATGGACGGATATGGAACCTCACAAGATGAAAGATCATTTGGCGTCTTCCCTGAATATTTTCCTGCTCCTCCACCTGGACCTCCTCCTCCTCAGGCGTATACTCCTCCATCTTATGGATATAGCAGCTACAACAATGGGAATGGAGGATATAACAGTTATAACAGTGAGAACTACCAAGGTAGCCAACCCGAGCAGACCCAGCTCAACTAGGGCATCTTCTTTGGTGATGACAGTTTCGGTTTGTTCCCTGAGTATTTCGCTCCTCCTCCAGGTCCTCCTCCTCCACAGACACCATCTCCTACTCCGTCGCCGTCGTCCCGAGGATCTCAAGCTAGTAGTTCGCAGCCTCGTCGTGCCACTCGTGATACTGGATCTAGTGATGCCTATCCTCGTCTCAGGATACTCATAGGCATCGATGACCACCAATACATGCAGTATGTGATGTATTACAAGGCCATGTACTCGTACATGACATGGGAGAACTACCACGAGTTCATTGAATCTGCGATGCGTTATGAGAGACAACAAGGAAGGGGGGCAATTCAGATCCACCGCAAAACTCTTGGTTTTAGCCTAGGTTATTTCTCATTTGTTGTTGTAGCTTTTATATAGATAAATCATAAATCTTTATGCCAATTGCCAAACAATGATTGTCTCGTAACTTGTTATATATTCCCGTCGATATGAACGATATGTGGAGTTTAAGGACCATAGTCCTCATAAATTATCTATGTGTGTTACGACTTATGAGGTGTATATTTGTAGTATTTCATGTTATAAACTTATAATAACTTGAATGGAATTCATTTCCAATACTCATAAGTCAAGAATCAACATTAAGTTATTAACATCGACACGACCGATATGTGTGATATAAGGTCTAAAAATGACCGATATGTGTGATATAAGTGTGTATTTGTAGGTTATTTGTTATTCTAATATCATGGATGATCTTAATTTCTGAAAAAATGCCAAAAATTGGCTTTTTCGACATCATCGATATATCCCAATATATCCATTTCTGGGCAGAACGAAACGATATCGATATCGATATGGCCTTCCATGGTGTCACAACTGTCTTGGGTCGTGCACGTGAATGGTTGGTGCTAGGTGCATGTACATTGAGTGGAGCTAGACGTATATGCGTGTGGCTGGTTGTTCATGGGGCACGTGGGGGAAGCCGTGGAAGAAGCCGGTCATGCATGGGTATTGGAACCAAACCGATGTGATGTGCTGGATTCGTTGATGGTGTGCATGTGTTGTTGGATCCGTGGGTGGTGTGCACATGTTGCTGGTTCTGTGAGTAGTCACGGATCCGTGCAGGTGTATGAACACATTGCCACATGCAGAGAAGGTGCCAGAGTTGGAACCTTAGTGCACGGGTGCGTGACAATTGGAATGTACATTTGCTTGAGCGAAGTGTGTGCATATGTGAGAGAGAAGCCGTGACAAGAACTGGATCGATTTCAGTTCACAAAATGGCATCCCTAATCGGGACCAGATTCAATCCCTTTTTCTAATCCATACTTTCATTTTCTTCGCATGCATGATTGATCACAACAGATTCTGCACCAGTGCCCCGAGCCGCTCGATCAAGATCGAGCGGTTGGCATGAATTCACACTTTTGTGAGTCCATACCATGCGAATTCATGCGAACCACTCAATCTTGATCGAGCGGCTCCGAGCATTGCTGCAGAATCTGTTATGATCCACTCTACAACAGACGATCCACCTCCAGAGATACAATGGGGGGTTGAGTACATGCATGAGGATAATAAATGAGAGGTTGTGTCAATTTACCATGTCATCTAAGTGGTCAAAATATGACCACTCATCTTCTAGGTTCAAGAAATTTTAGGTAGCCCCTGGTTTTGTTTTAGTTGGAGTTTGAATGGAGTGTGGTTTGAGACCATAGTAAAAGTAGTGTAATTGCATTCATGCCCTTGGTGGATTCTCACATTTACCCCTAAAAGTTGAAAGAATTATAATAATACTAATTTTTTTAGGATGAATAAATGATGATTAAATTGAGATATGTGACGGAGGAAAATTATAATAATAATACAAATTCATGTATGGAATTAGGTAACAGTGAAATAAACCTCTCAGGCGGAATTTATTAGTGGATTGAATCACCTAATAGTTGGATTATCAAGAAATATGATTGCCTTAATGGATCAAATAACTCATGTGATCTACATTACTCAGAAATCTTTGAGGTGGTGATGAAAGTGATGTGTTGTTGATTATGAAGATTAAGATATCTGATCTGCATCGCAGATGCAATTCTCGCATACTTTTGTATTGTCTCCATGGATGTACATTTCATGTGTTGAGGTTTAGCCCATAGATATAGTTCTCGTGTTGCCTTGAATAGTGGGAGATAATGATTGGAACATATGGGTGTTGAACCCAAAAATCGGCGGTCTAAATATTTCTCACACAAGGCGAAGACAAAGTCGTTGTGGCGACCACACGAATCTTGGAATTCAAACAATAATTAACCCATAACAGAGATCAAACAATGAAAAGCGGTGCAGAGTTAAAATTTATTATAACTACAGAACAAAGATGTGTATAGGTGCAAGTATGTGTAGAGTGTCGAACACATGAAACAAGCAGGATAGATCAAGGTAATAATACTAAAAAATGAGTGTCATCAAATGCCTACAAATGTGATTTTTTGTGGGTTTTTAAATTTTATATTTATTTATTTTGATTCTATATTTTGATTTTTAATTTATTCATTTTGTATTTTCTTTTTATAATTTATATTTTTTATACTTTCTTTTCTTTTAATAAAATAAATATACAATATAGGAAAAGGGAAATAATGTATTTATAAAGAGAGGTAAAAATAGTCAAAATTCTGAAAATGAAACATTTTTTAGCTTTTTATATTTTTATAATGTTTTTGAGATTTTTCTAGATTTTCTTAATTTTTTTGGTATTTTCAAAGACAGAAATACTGGAAATAGTGCACAAAATTGAAGGCTGAAACTAAAACGAGGATGATAAATATCAAACAGAGTCCAAAATTCTTCAAACTAATTTTAAAGTAAAGATAATCAAACTAAGAAAATTTAGAGATAAAAATTATATTTTTAGGATTTTTGTGAAATTTTTAATATTTTTATGAAGGTTTTTGGGGTTTTCTAATTTTTAGGCGTTTTCTTTTGAATTTTTAATGGTTTTTGGTCTGAAGTCAAAACACATAGAAATACACAAAATATAATTTTTTGGAATTTTTCAAAAATGAATGATAATTTTTATGTATTTTCTAATGCAGACAGTAAAGAAAATACATGTTTTTGAATTTTTATAAATATTAAAATGCAACAAAAATACAAAATAAAATTATGACGCAATCGTGCAATGAAACAAGAGCTTAACTCTATTTTTGGGGAAATTTTAGAATTTTATAGATGCATGAAATAAATAGATACAACAAAGAGAAACTATACTACTAGCAAGGGCATATTTCTAATTATCGAAAAGTTCAGAGATCAAGATGTAAATTTCCCAGAAAATATATAACGTGACAAAAATATTCCTGGACCAGTTATAAATACACAAAGCTGCAAGCCGTCCCCTGCAAAATTGCCAAGGACACGTGCCAGAGCACGCGCACCTGTGAGGGATCAAAATTTTACTCCACAAAACTCTAGGGCTAATATGCAAAATGTCTGAAAATTTATAACTCCAGATAAATTTGTTTGGACAAAAGATAAATACAAAAATATCCACGGCCAACCCTGCAAAATTGTCGAGTCACGTACGCAGAGCACGTGACCTGGCAAGGATTGAAACGATATATTACAAAATCTTGGGGGGCAATGTGCAAATTCTACAAAATAACTTAACATCCGAGGAGAGTTTAAATAGTAATTTGTAAATA
Organism: Ottelia alismoides; assembly: GCA_037367405.1. Taxonomy (NCBI): domain Eukaryota; kingdom Viridiplantae; phylum Streptophyta; class Magnoliopsida; order Alismatales; family Hydrocharitaceae; genus Ottelia; species Ottelia alismoides. The sequence goes on along the minus strand of JAZKJV010005087.1, from coordinate 335,868 downwards.
CAAAAACTGGCAGGGGAGAAAACACAAAATACCCACACCCCAGCAGGGACGGACGGCTGATGGTCTCACTTTGCCACGTGTCCGCTCCTGGGGCGCCGATGACGCTTCGTGCTTTACGACCCAGATTAGATCTCCGCAGATCGATTGACGGTTGTAGTGCGGGGGGATCCGACGGCAGCTGGAAGACCTAGGCTGCTGCAGAGGATGAAACGACGCGCGAGACGACTGGAATATTGTCGGAAGAACTCTCCATTGGCGAGTTTCAGTTAGGCGCAGCACGCTCCTCCGGCCTTGTCACGCCCTTCCGATCTGACGTACAAGCTCATGCATCCCCGACAAACAATCCAGGGGCCCCAAATAAGCCCGGGGAGCTGCTGAACGAGCTCCCCAAGCTTCGTGCTTCTCCGGCCACTGGGGCATGGTTGTAAGGACGCTATTGACCCCAGGAGGATCCTTCAGACCCTGCAAATATACAGAGAAACTCAACAGCACAAGGGGGTAGAGGTCTTGCTGTTATTGGTGACAAATCGACTGGTAGCAGCGTGGTTGTGGTGGTCGGAGCTCCAAGAGCTCCAGCGAGGTGTTTGAGAGCGGGATCTACGCTGTTACGTGATTAAATGAAAAAATAACTCCACTAGATAACAACTGGAACTACGGCTCACTAAAATAGTAATAAAAAGAACAGTAAATGACCTCGATTGGTTGGGAAAACCAAGAGATGGACCTCACGGCGGTTCGCCGGAGATGGTTGGAGACCTCCTCTGCGCCGCTCCTCCGCGCTCCTGGCGGAGAGGTGAGCTTGCTGTCACCTCCCTCAAACCTCGGCACACACCAGGAGGGGGGAAAAACGGGCGACAAGGGGATCGAATTCGAGAAGAAGGAAAAAGGGGTGGTTTTGAACACGGTATGACAGGGCTCGAAGAACACGTAACATCGTCTCGATCAGTGATTCACAACCCAAGAAAAGACCTGGGTGTGAATCACCAATAGACGAGGCAAAAAATTACATAAGGGATCAACACGAGAAGAGGCAAGGTGCGGTCTCCAGGAAATCGAGGGAAACACAATTCTAACAAAGGTGGCAGGGGGAGGTCAGACAGTTGACCTTCGGTCAACGATCCAGACCAAAAACCTTCTGAAAAATATTTGAAAATTCATTTTAAATTAGTAAATGAATTTATTATTTTTGGCTTATAAAATAAAAAATATTTGTTATTTTATAACGTATTTTATTATGATTTTTATTTATTTTTGTGAGGTATAAAAATACTAGTTACCTTTTATAGCCTATATAGGTATATATATCTATATATTTTAATATTTTATTTTTATTTTGTATATTTAGTTTTATTAATTTTGTTTATTATTTTATATATTTATAAATTATTTTTATGAACTGAAATATATTTTTATTTTATTTTTCTGATGTAATTTGTACAATTAAATAAATAGAAGTATAATTCACATAGGTATAGTTATAGGTATTATACCTAGGTATTTTATACAAGTATTTTATTTTTTAGTTTTATTGTTGTTTTTATTCTAGTTTTAATACACATATATATTAGAAATAATTTTTACAAAATTATAAAAATATAAAAATATAAAAATAATGAATAATAAATAAAATAAATATTTTAATCCGTACAAGTATACAATAGGGGTCCAAAACTCAACTTTCAAACTGTAGCTCCGCAAAATAGGAAATCACCTTAGTAAATAGCTTATTAAAAGTTATATACAATTAAAGGTGATTTTGATACATTTCGAGTTTTTATTTGAGAGATACATGTCTGAGAAGTTGGGGTTTTGGAAACGTATTCAGATCATAGCTTTTTCTTTGTATATTATTTTTGTATGAAATCAATTTTGTATTTTTCTATATTAAATTATCTACAACTTTTATGTTCAAAGTTTATTTATTTTAGGAATAAAAAGTAAAATAAAAAATAGGTCTCAAAATGAATAAAGAATGAATTAAATAAAAGGGGTTTTTATTGTATTTTGGCCCTTATCTCCCCCTACTTTATTCCTTGTCGACCTAGTCATCAAGATGCCTAGGTCTCGGGGTTTCGTGTCATAAAATGTTTGCAATATTTTATTCTTCTTCTTTTGTTTTTCTTTATTCTATAATTTTGGTTTTAAAATCGCATTTTATACACTATTTACACAATAATGCATGAATGATAAAATGCCTAAATTAACGCTATTTACACGCATTTACTAAGGTTTTTAAGGCCAAAATGACAGAATAAAGACAATGAAATGTAGACTCATCATCCTCCTATACTTGCCTTTGCTAGTCCCTAGCAAACACTTATGCAATAAGTGCAGAAAAAGAAAAATAAAGAAAAGAAAAAGAAGAAAATTGGATTAAGTTTAACTATCAAAGTTGTCTTCACAAAATCAAAGTTTGGAGCTTAAGTCGGACCTTTGGAATTTTAGTGTGTTCGGAACCTTAATGAGAACCGAACTTGAAATCCAACAGCCTTCGAGAATCCCAAAACTCTGCTCAAGTCTCCTCAATGGCCAGGTCAGAAATATTTCAACTCATATGCAAACCCTTATGACTATGAATCTGACTCGTTCAGTGTAAGTGATAGTGGCTCTCCCCAACTAGAATGACAAAGACATTGGCTTCTCCAATATGACAACCCAATGATTCCCCAATCCAACAACTCATTCCTCAAGGAGCGGGGTATTCCCTTCTAAGTTCAAGTGGCAACCAGTTCAAGAGGAGGGGGTAAAGAGAAGCTATGCATGGGTTTTGGTTAGTAAATGAGCGGGAACGACATGAGTTGGTTATACGTAATGGGCTCTAGAATCGCTTTTCTTGTACGCATATATCTTCTTACAATTACAGTGTGCCCTTTTCAGTTGTTGTCGTTGTGCAACCATACTGAGCTTTTCTCATACGCCTATTTGTATGAACTCAACGGGTCACAGACATAGCAACATCAATTACAGGTAGGTTGTAGATTAACTTTGTACACCCAAGATGATTTGTGGTAGCTTCCCTTCCTTTTGTTTTCTTGCACTTGGACATATTTTTGGAAGGACTTGATGTATATGTACATGTTGCTATAGATTTTGGTACAAAGTATGCCATTTGTGGGCATGATGATGCACATAGAAAAAGAATGGAATATGTTGCTTGTTCTTCTTTCTTTACTACTCTCTTGCTACAACTCAGTATTTCGAATGTGTATATGCCGATGTGTATCGCTGAGTATCTAGACCCTGAGGGCATCACAATAACCATGTATATGTATCAAACAAGATACTCTAGCTACGGAGAGAGATCAGAACATGCCTCCATGCATGTGAGACATCTTCGTATGAAGGCAACATACATGGATAAGTACCACTAAAATTAGAGCATAGAATCCGAAACTACTTCCAAGAAAGAGTGATAAGAGAAAATCTTCGTCACAAACTAGTTCCATAGAATGGGAGGATGTTCACATCCAAAGGTGGAGAGGAGGAAGAATTGCGACATTGAGTCCAAAACCTCTTGTGATGGACATAGAAATAGGTCACTCTTTCAATCTATAACAGTGTTGAACTATTCCTTCATATTGTTTTGTATATTAAAGTTACGAGTGCTAAGTGTTTGGTCACGTACATATTTTTGATAATATATGAATCTATGCATAACTACAACATGTTATTAGTAGGAGAGCTCCGACCCCATCTCCTATCCCTCGAGGGTCGATAAAGTTAAAGAGTTATCATGAAATAAGCAATCACGCAATGAGATTATCACATCAAGATCAAATCAACTAATCTCTACATTCCACTATACTTTTTCTTCCTTATCCCTCAAAAACTGAACAAGAGATAAATCACATTCATTGATTATTCATGTTATTCATTATTCCTCGTAAGGCGTCTTAATGGCATATACTTAATTCTAAAAATCGAACAATAGTGTTTGATCTACCACTCGAAGAACTAGGGTTCAACGTCCATTTTCTCAAAAAAAAAACAAATATGAAGTTTAGAAAACATAAATGTATACAATCAATGTAAAATGTGAAATTTAAATAAAAATGATTGATGTTGTAATATGGTCAGCCATTTGTTTAACCAATGTGACATCTTTTGTATGCATCATTTTCTACCAATATATGGAACTCGTAAAACCCTAATGCTAACAAGTGGTTTGGACATGTCATAGTTTATACTTTCATTGCATACTTAGAAATCTATCAATCCTACGTGAAATGGCACATCATCCCATAGGAGTAGTTATTAGATGAGTAATGCATTGACAGTTAGTCCATCTCTATGCATGATGTTGCATCTCTCTGACAATCATCACGTCATATCTCATATTAGATTTCAGTGTTCATGGCAAGTCAACCTAATATAAGTTAGAGACATGTTATGTATTATCTCATTTTTTATGACAGGTCTTCGGGAACTTGCTATGCATTTATTTTGCCGGCAGGTCCTTGAGGACCTGTCACGTACTAGTTTGCTTCGATGACAGGTCATCTGGGACCTACCATGGTTCCATTCATTTTGATGATAAGTCTCCCTTCAACCTGACATGGAGAATATTCATTTTGATGGCAAGTCCCCCTCCAACCTACCAAGGAGAATGTTCATTTTGGTGGTAGGTCCCACTCCCACCTGACATGGAGGGATGTTCAGTTTGATGACAAGCTTCCCACCCACCCGCCATGGCTCACAACTACCACAATGACGGAGAGAGGGGGGGGGGGGGGGCTTAGCCCCCCCAGCTCCCAACCAAACTCTATATATATGTTTAATATATAGTACAATATATAATCTAAATACATTATTTAATAATTAAAATTTACATGTTATGTATAATAGCCCACATATCTCAACAAAACAATCAATCTACACACACACACACACACACAGAGAGAGAGAGAGAGAGATCAATGGGGTTACCCCTCGGGGGAGCTAACTTAGCTCCCCTTGCGTCATTTCGCCTTTTTTTAATTTCTTCCATAAATATTCATCACTATATACCTATATTATGCTATTCAAATTTCGTGCGAAACAGAGACTCCTATGACCTCCATCCAGACAATCATTTTTTAACGGTAACATAATTACTAAAAACGTCCCTTCTAGATGGAGGCCGTAGAAATCTTTATTCGCGTGAAATCTGAATAACATAATATAAGGATATATTGATGAAAATCCATGGAAGAAATTACAAAAACAGACGAAATGGCACGGGGGAGTAAAGTTAGCTACCCCAAGGGGGCAGATCCATTTACCCATATATATATGATCTAATTACAATAATTAGTTGTTAACATTACATGATGTGCATAACCGGATATTAATACATCGCATAAGGCCATCATCGTACATGTTTATAAACCGTCATGAATATATAGTTTTTATTTTAACACATTATGGTATAGATAATGATTTTTTTCCTTTGCGTATACGGATATGGATTTGGATACCTCTTTCATTTTTTAGGATCTTAAAACAGATATGGTTACATATTTTCTAGTATATACATATACGGGTACATATACATATTTGTATCTGCATGTTTGCAACCTTATTTTTATCTGCATCGATTTTAAAATAGTATGCATATAAATGTACACATGTCAAAATATATGTAACAAATATGATAAGGGATTGGTAGACATATCTATACTTGTTTGCATCCTTATAAGTAAAAGGTATTGTATAATGTGTGGAGGGAGCTAAGTTAGCTACCCCCAGGAGGCAACCCCATTTTTCCCAACGGAATTACTTAATATCACAATAATAAATGTGTATTTCGTGACATGAACAGTTCTGTATGGATCTTTTTGTCAATACGATGTTTATAGATATTATTTATGCCCGATTATAAGTTTAGATGGGTATTTTTTTGTAAAAAAAAATACCTTCCCAATATTAATTTCAATCAATTACAAAATTATTGGAAGTTCACCTTTAGATTGAATTCGTTTCCACAACGTTCAACCTCATAAATTTGAAATTTCTGTCAATGTTCTACGTATCCTCCAAATTTCTCTCAAATCCGATGTCATTTCCTATTTTATCTTAGTGGTTAAAAGTCTAAGAAATATTTAAGCAACTTAAATCCTATTTAAAAGAGAACCAGACTCTTTATCATTGATATAAAATAGCAAATGATCGTGGATTTGAGCAAAAATCGGAAGATATGTATAACATTATTCGAAGATTCTATCTATAGGTTAGATTTTAAGAAACAAATTTGAATAAAATAGTTACAACACCTCCTTTGTAGCTCACATTATAATATAGCAACCCCTTCCGAAATATTAACCACTAAAATGACAAGATAAATTAAATAAATAATTTACCCCCTCCATCTAAATATTAGCCCCCTCAAGAAAAATTTTCTGACTTCGTCCCTGCACTATCACCACACGCACCATCAACATTGCCACCACCACACACATCATGCACCACCACCACCCTCGTAACCACCACAACCAATATGCACCACCACCACCTGCATGGCCACCACAATCAGTGTCACCGCCATTGTCATGCGCATTGCCTCATCACCGCCACAAGTACCTACATTTTCCACCATCACTATTGTGCCACTGCCATCACACTGACTCGTCATAACACCACCACTCGTCACCACAGTACCCACCACCATATCTCTTCCACACACCAGTAGGGATGCAAACGGATACGGATATATCCGTATTCGATCCGTTACCGTATCCGTTTTATACATATTTTGACATCCGTATCTCTATCCGTTTTAAAATGGATACGGTTATGGATATCATTTTGATATCCGCAAGCATCCGTATCCGTATCCGTATATCCGTTTTTATATATAAATATAGTCGTAGATTTATTTTTTACTATATATAACATAATTCTCTACCTCCTTTTACCATATATATATAATTTTTATGAAGAAACACACTTAGTAAATTAATATCATGTGTTTCCATCCAATTCTTATATATTTAAGTCAATTCTATAAAGTATTTCTAACATTACTCATGTACGATCGGTATCCGTTTTACATCCGTATCCGTTTTTAAGGATATGGTAAGACAGTTTTAATATCCGTCAATATCCATATCCGCATCCGTATTCGTATTAGAAAATGGATAAGGATATGGTAATACCTATATCCGTATCCGTATCCGACCGTTTGCATCCCTACACACCAGGCACATTCCTCCTTTTATCAAGATTTTCGATTTTTTTTTCTTTTATGGAGATTTCCGATTTTTTTTTAATTGTCAACATCTGCTAGTGCCATACATCGGATTTAGGTGGTTTTTAGGTACTTTCTGCGTCGTTTGTATCTCCCTTATCTTTTTATATTATATCATAAGCTCAATACGGGCGTGGTTAATGTGGTTGGTGCCATTGCTTGACGTTGGACAAACAGAACCTCTTGCCACTGAATCGATAGAACGAGCAATCGATTCGAAAATTAATTTAATATTAGTCTAGTAGCATCCATTATTCAAATGTAAGTCCCAACTAAACAAAAGTTCCTCACGAAGGGTTCTCATTGTCATAAAAGGCACTTCATGCCTCCAATTTTCAAAAGACGAGAACCGATGGAATAAAAGGGCCCCAAAATGTCTCGAGTTTTTGTTGCATAAATGATGAACATCTCTTTCCATCAAGAAAAACACACAAAGCCAAAGAACAAATCTGAAGCGTGGGATTCACCAGCATCAATCCCTGCAGGAAGTAATTTGTGCTGCATGTTCCAAGCTCGCCTTTGAAGACTTTGTACCAAGGAACCAACATTAAATAACATCGTCACTGTTTTTGGCAAACATATCCTTGATTTCAACTTGAAACAACCACAGCAGGGGAAAATGCAACTCATCAGCAGCCCACATTAACAGAACTTAAAATTTCAAAACAAAAGTCACCACATTTTCACGATATACACACCACCAGCATAGTCGAGTTGCAGCCTTATTAATTTACAGAACCGTTTTAGTCCACATTGACAACGGTATGGAGTATAACAGACAAACCATTAACACTGTCTTCATACAAGCACCTCCTAGTAAGCCATCACTTCCACTCTGGGCCCATTGCAGAGTTGTACTATGCTGCAAACATCGTTGTTTTTCACGTAGTTCTCGAGGTTCGCGAAGATCAGGGGACCATATTGGAACACCATCTTTTTGCACTGCCAAAAAAAGGGGGAGAAGCACATGAATCTAAAAAATCGTAATCGACCGTAAGAATCTGTGGAATTGTTCAAATGATCATAGCAGGAACTTACTTTCTGCGCATTAACATCCAACTCATCACAAGCTTTCAGAAGGGCCTTGATTAATTTAAGCTGCAGCAAGAAAAGATTTGTTGACATGCAGGAAATCTCGCACCAACAATGGAACAGGCATCCGGCAGCACAATAACTTTACCTTTGCCTCAGGGTCTTCCAACCACTTGAGAATCTCATCTACAGCATTGTGGCAAGAAGTGCACGTTTTCTCGTCCGATAGCTAACATACACACGTTTTATACTTAGCAGGGTTATACCAATCATCACGGTTAAGAACACAATTTTTTTAATGCTAAATCTTCAAGGGTCCAAAAGTCGAAACACAATAAAAACTTGAAGAAACTGTCTATTACCTTCACTGCCACTTCGTTCTGTGCAACATCGTGTACGGGTGAAGATGGCATTTTCCTTGTTAAAGCCAACATGGACGAAAATGATTCCTGTCTCTGCGAACATAATCCACTACTGTAGCAGAGGTTCTCCTCATTGAAAAAGTTCCGCAGAAACGAGATAGCCTGTTCTATATATTCATTCAACATCCCTAGACACTGAAAATTGAGTAGTAGTTAAATACAGTACCAGAATCACTCCGTGGGTAATATTTAGAGAGAACCATTATACATACCTTGGGCACGGAATCTGCGGGAAGAACATGACAAACTTCAGACAGAGCTCCAGCAACCTGCTTTTCTAGATTGGGATCAGCTAAAATCTTCTCAGCTTGTCGTGAAACATCCAAGCATGAATTGCAGATAAAATCTGATTTGGAACCTGATTAAAGAGAAAATCTTCCTTGAGATTGAAATACATCAGACATCACTGCAACTAAGTACATTTTTTATATTAAAATGTGCATATAATAAGTTAATAACCACAAAAAGGGAGCCTTGGCACAGTGCTTCAAGTTATGATTTGACCAGGAAGTTCCAAATTCTACTCGTGGAATTAAGCAACTTGTCTTCTGCAAATTGATTTTATAAGAGCAAAAGGATGAAACTAAATTTTGCATGTTCTTCAGCAAAACTTAATATCAGAAACACCATCTCTATTCGCAAGAATTTTTTTCTTGGCATGGTTAACTATTCACCAAAAAGGAAGAAATCGACATGAAAATTTGGTCCAGCACCTACGAGAACATGAAGCTAACAGCTAAAGCTCAAAATTGGAATAAAAATAAAATTGAAAATATCCTGAAGTAAGAAGACTAAAGACTCCAGTCTAAGAATAAGCACCAAGCCAGCATCACAGTGGTCTCAGTGGCTGCATCAATAATTATAAGACTGAAATCAACTTCATCAATATCTAATGAGCAAAAATCAGACATTGTTTAGTTATGCAAACCACTAGAAAATCGAAAAAGTGATACTGTAATAATAGGTGCATCACTCTAAATGAAAAGTAAACTGATGTCTCTGAGGATGAATGTGTCATTCAATTATCACATCCAATTAAAAACTATGGCTTGACTAGCAAGCAAGATATACTGTTTTAAAAATAAATCCAAACAAGATATACTATTATGTAAGGTTGCAGGCTTCCTAATTATTGCTTCCTAGATGCGCACATTCAATTATATGCTTGACAGCAACCAGGATCAACACTTCAGTTCCCCACTCTTGCATGAGAACTGAAGAGGTATCAAGTGGATGAGATCAGGCTCCGAGTTTTAACCCCATAGATTAACCCAGAGTGGCCAGTAAACATTCATCCACATCCTATTGATTGATTCAAAAATTTCAACAGGTACGAATATCCTATAAGCGATGGGACAGGGTTAAAGAAGCCCAGATAAGAAGAACGCAACTATGTAAAATATCAGACTAGGGTTTTGTACCAACACTCTAGGACATTTGCATGTTTCCCCTTCTTTTAGCTTAAAAAACACTCTAGGGTCAATCTCACATTGATGTTAAGTTTTTCTACTTGCAATATTTTTGTCAGATAATATGAACGGCAGGATTATCATGACACTATAAGTAAAAGCATGTTAGAGGTAACTTTTTTCTTTTCTTCATATACTAGTATATTGCATAATTCCATGTATCTATGTTAACTGCGCCATTCGTAATTAAAACTAAATGACAAAGTTTTGCATTTCAGGTCTTTTCCCCTGCCCAACTAGCTTACCCATTACATTGTGGCCAAATTCTCATCATTCACCACCAAGACCATCGTCAGCACAGTGACTAAATTCAAGGTTGCCAATTCATTTCATTTTACTTGAAGAATTTCACTCAAAATGAACATACTAGATTTATCAGATGATACATCTGATGCACATAGGCAGTTATTCAGGTAGAAAGCAAGTCAGAGTTCCATCAAGCAAAAAGGGACATCAAGTAAAACCTAGCAGGTGAAGTCAGACTAGTATCGAATGCAACAGCACTTTAGCAAAACTTGCTTTCAAGTACCACCAAATCACCTGCTGCTTAAACCCTTTCAGAGGAAACCATAACTTTTTCTAAAATTTTCAAATTTATCCATTTTGGTGGCGTTGGCCCTGCAGAACCATTTGGTGGTGCTACACAAGCCATTCATGAGTTTCTTCTTTTGCTGTTGGATTTGAATTTCAGAAGGCCTGCCAAATTTAGCACTGAGTTACTTAAGATTTTTTACATAGGTCAAGGACAATACAAAATGTCACGTAAAGGTTCTTCTCATTCCCAATATTAAACGAGAGGAAGGATATATTTTGGAGTGTGAATTGCCATAACTTGTGAATTGATATATGAAATTAGCTGTTTGGTATTTGTTTGGCTATGGCGTGGATTAACTTTAACAGCCTCTTGATGTACTTGGGTTCAGATTTCAGAAGACCAGGCTATTCTAGCACCGAGTTACGACTTTCTTCATAGGCCAAGAACATAAATTATCATTTTAAGGTTCTGGCATTCCCATTCAAAAGGTAGGAAGGCTGAATGTTAAGCGTGGACTAAACCACAGCATAACACATGTGATGCGGATTGAAATCGGCAACGGCGAAATAATTTTTTTTCTGGTGGAATTTTATTTGGTAGAAGAAATGGAGTGGTTGAGAAGAGAAACTCGTCGGGAATACGAGGGGATGGAGAGGAGAAGAAGCGCGTAGATCGCGTAGGGGAGAGAGAGAGACAAGAGAGAGAGATAGAGATAAAATCTCACGTTTTCATATCAACTGAACTGCCCAACACAATAGCCAATCATCCCTTTATATAGGAGGGATGAGGTTACAAAAACAGAAACTCGAATTCAAATTGAAACTAATTATCCTAATTTGACTCTAACCGACTAATTTGAAATTCAAATCTTTAATTAATTAATTGATATCACAGGCGATCTCGTTTATTTAATCAAAAATACGACAACTCAAATAAACGTAAATAAAATTAACGGATAAAAATTTAAATAAATGCAGCCCTATATTTCCTTTTTACGCTGCATCAACTCTCCTCCGCTTGAAAAATTCGGCTCCCGACGAATTGCTGGATCTGCAGGATTGGAGGTTGATAAATTCGAATCCGCGATCTCGGTCATCCCATGGAAGAATTGGTGTGGAGCAAATGGCGGGATCCATACATGCGCGACGCGGGTGTTGGCGACGTGGGCTTCGTGGTGGAAGAGCAGGTGTAGCGCATAGACGGGTGTCCATCCTGATTTCATCCCTTTGTCATGGTGCTCGAAAAACTGATGGGGCATCTTCATAACGATCAATTCGGCCTTTGGAGAGCCCATAGTAAAGCAATAGCACAAGGAGAGTAGAGGAGGAGATGTGTCCAATGAATGAAGCCATGGGGCCTTTAAATAGGTGAAACACGATCCTAATCCTAATAGGATAAGGAAGCTTTCCAAATTTCTCTTTTTCGGCCCTTCTTTTAAATATTCCTGCTCCAAGGGGTTGGCATGCAAATTTCGTACACATTCAATCATGGCTGTCCAGTAAACATTTTTATGAGGGGTTTTCCGGCAAATTTTCCCATTCATATCCCCAATTTCCAGGGATCGGTTGTGACAGCATTCCTAATTAGTATTAGGTTTTTCTCCTTCCGAAATAATAAGCGGTGGCAATAGGGACGGGGGAGGCGACGTCCGTGAACCCGTTCCCAGGCGTTCCGTGCGATTGACGCTGCTCGCAAGGATGGCGAGATAGGCAGCGGGCAGTTGGGGTGTTTGGTGGCAGTAGGGGTGGTGGCGGGAGTGGCTAGGTTACCACAGGGGAGGTGGGAGTGGGGTCGGGGAAGAGGAGGAAGGTTGCGGAACAGGGAGGTCGGGCAGGGAAGGTGGTACGTGGGGCGAGGCGGCAAGGGAAGGAAGGAGGTAGGGGGAGTGGCGGCGAGGAGGGAGAGGTATTAAGGGAAGGTGTTCCGCAGGTGGTACGAAGGTGGCGGGAGGGGACAGGGAAGGGGGGATGTTGCCGTTGCGAGGCCGAGATAGAGGGGAGGCGCGTGAAGTTGCGGGAGAAAGCATGCGCGGTGTGGGATAGCAGGGGGCCTGGGGGTGTTGGAGGAATGGAATAGGAGTGTCGGTGAGGCAGGAGGAGGAGGGTGGGGCAGGAGGGTTCGCCGAGTGATGCAGCATGATACCACGTGATCAATTTCTTTAGTCGAACATTTGTTTTATTTAATATTATTTACTTATGTAAAAGGCTCATTATACAAGGTCTTATCATCTTTTCTGTTTTTTGTTTCTATTTTTAGTAAGGTTGTTGCTTGTTTGGGGGGATTTGGCCTCTATAAAGGTACCCCATTAGCTAGGGTTGGATTTAGTTTTTGGAATGAAGTTATTTTTCCCTCACTTATTCTCCTTCTCTCTCTCTCTCCCTCTCGTTTCCGCCACCCCCTCTCTTCCCCTCCTCCGTGTTTCTTTCCCACGTCCCCAACCCTAACCCTTCCCCCCTTACCGCCGCCTCCCTGCCATTCCCCATCTTCCCCCCGCCGCACCCCGTGCTCTCCTCCTCCCCCCTCCCCGCACTCGCCGGCCTTCTCCTGCGCCTACCCACACGCCTCCGCCTTCCCCTACCACGCTACCCGCCTCGCCTTCGCCCACCCAGTCCCGCACCCTCTCTCGCACGCAAACCTCCGCGCGTCCACCTCCCCTCGTCGCCTCCATCCCCGCATACACCTCCCCCTCGTCGCTGCGCCTCGCCTATCTCCCTCCCGACCCCCCTTTCCCGTCGCTTCTGCGACCACCAGCCGCCTCGGCCCCTGCCGCCACCGCCACCAACGCCCAGCCCGACTACCTCTCTTCCGAACCCCCCTTTCCCACCGCCTCTACGACCCCCAGCCGCCCCAACCATCGCAGCCACCAACGGCCCAGCCCGCCACTGGATGCCACGTCGCCATTGTTTCCCCCGAGACTCGGGCCCTCCGTGCTGCCGGAAGCATCCAGCAACCTCCTCACCACCGACCAGGTCTGAAGCGTGCATACTCCCCTTGCCGGTTGTGGTATGAGAGCCCTTTTAGTTTATTACTCCACCGCATAATATTAGCATTGTGGAATGTTATGTTGCTGCTTGATTTGGTGTCGTATTGAGATTCCTAGTTATTGCAACATCGCTATACTTTCCCAAGAACTTTTAACCATTTGGCTTGCCCTGAAATTGTGGTGAAATCTGTGCTAGAACTCGAGTATTTGTTGTCATTTGTTGCTGATTTTGCTAGACGTCTTTTTATCACCAGTTAATTCATTGCATTTCGACCTCCAGAGTTTTCACCTTGCACACTATTTTATTTGTTCAGACATTTGGTCCTTCAGCACAAATCTTAGGGTTGCAATTGAGTCTGCATCCTAGTGATTCCAATTAGGTTGCATCAATTTGGTATCAGAGCCTTTCGATCCGATCCATTTATTTTATTGCATTAAAAAACATAAAAAAACAACAAAAGAAAAAAAGAGCTGAAGAAGAAGGTCTAGGATTCCCATGGCTGAAAAGGCAAATACCTCTAAACCCGTCAACACCCCCCACACTGAGCTATCATTAGAAGCCTTGTCTGCCCAACTGGCGCACATGTACGACCAACTGAGCGTAAAAATTGCCGCAGTGGATGGACGAGTTGCCGTCGCACACGGACAAATTGCCACCTTACATAGTCGCATGTTAGGAAAAGATCATAATGACGAGACACCCAACAGGGGTCGGCGTACAAGTCGGAAGCGACATTCCCAGAGTAACACCTCCCGAGACTCTAGTTCTTCCACCTCCGACGGACACGTTAGCGACTATCTTTCACAGGAGAGCGAGGATGAAGGATTAAGAGATGAAACTCCTTTCATTTCAAAGACCCAAGAGCCACACACCCCAGGATATACGACCCAACCCTCTAGTGGCCCTCAATTCACGTCACGGCATGGCCCAAGGCCCGATGACGGATGGGATCGAGGCATCCGCCTTGATGTCCCGGAATTTGACGGAGGACGAGACCCTGATGTCTTCTTGGATTGGCTCCAAACCGTCGAACACTTCTTTGTATGGAAGTCTATGCCTAGCGAACGAAAAGTTCAATTTGTCACAATCAAACTAAAGGGACATGCACTGCTATGCTGGGACCGTTTGCAATCTGAACGCAAACGAAAAGGAAAAGGTAAGATCCGCAGTTGGAGCAAGATGAAGGCCAAACTGAAATCAAGTTCGTGCCTGAAGATTACAAACGAGATCTATACACGCGACTGCAATCATGGAAACAAGGCACCATGAGCGAGAGAGAATACACCGAAGGGTTTCAATCCCTCATTCATCGCAACCGATTGCAGAAGACTCCTGTCCAGGAAGTCACCCGCTATATGCAAGGACTCCGCCAAGTTATCCACGATTAACTCTACCTCCACAACTGTCGAGACGTCGATGAAGCTTACAAGCAGGCTGAACGGGCTGAGACTAAGCTTGCTAAGGCCCAGACAAGGAGGATGTCTTTTTCTGTGAACTCCATCCCTCGCACTAGTACCCCGATGGCGACCTCCAAATCGATAGGTTCCCCCTCGATTACTACGGGTAAATCCCAAGCCAAATCTTCAACTCCTGCCATCGTCCGACCATCTACTGGAAACCCCGGACCAGACATCTTGGGGAGTCGACCTGTTGTAGGACCTGATACCTGTTTCCGATGTTATCAAAAGGGACATCGCGCGACAGAGTGCCCAAACCCTAAGGCTAGGCCCGCCCATTTATGCACCGTCGAAGACCTTGAAGACCCTGACCCTGACCAACAGGAACCATCTGAAGAGGATCAGACCACTTTGACTGATGTCACCACGGAAACTGATGACTATGAGCTTCTGGGAGTGGATGGAGATGTGTCCGGACCTTTCCTGGTAATTGAATATGAGGACTTTATCGCTCCTGACAGCGCACCCACAAACATCTTGCTTACACCCGTTGCCAATGATGCTGATAGTTGGCTGCGACGCAGCATATTCCGAAACACCTGCACCTCAGAAGGGTGTCGTTGTTCGTTGATCATTGATGGAGGAAGCATTGAGAACTTCGTGTCCCAAGAAATGGTCGATAAGTTGGGCTTACCAACTCAACCACTCGAGAAACCTTACAGTGTGGCCTGGTTTCAAGGTGACACTCAACTTCCGATCCACCGTCAAAGTCTCGTTAGCTTCTCAATTGGGCCTTTATATAAAGACGAGGTGTGGTGCCATGTAGCCCCTATGGATGTCTGTCATGTACTACTTGGGAGACCTTGGCAGTTCGATCGAGACACTGAGCACAGAGGAAAATTGAACACTTACTCATTTCTCATAGACAAGGTACGTGTGACCCTTAGACCACAATGCGAAGCCCTTAGCCCTCGACAGGTGGCTATACTCCAATCCGCGACCGCACAATCTGGTAAAAATACTCCACCGTCAAAACCTTCGACTACTGGTCTAGTATTACTGATGGAAGCCCAGACATTCCAACGTGAAGTTCAGGAGAGCTCTACTATCTACGCATTGATGGGACGTGAGGTAGTCAAACAAGAAGCGACTACACCCGAAATTCCATCTGAGGTGAAACCCATCATTCAGGAGTTTGCTGACATTATGCCTGAAGAATTACCTGAAGGACTACCTCCATTGCGAGACATCCAACATCACATTGACCTAGTTCCTGGAGCTAGCCTACCACATTTGCCACATTATCAGATGAGCCCAAGGGAGCACGAAGAAATGAACAAACAGGTCACCGATCTTCTACGTATGGGTATGTTCGAGAGAGTATGAGCCCAGTGGCCGTTCCTGCTCTACTGACCCCGAAAAAGGATGGCACATGGAGGATGTGCGTGGATAGTCGTGCTATCAACAATATAACAATCAAGTATCGTTTTCTGATTCCGCGTCTTGATGACATGCTCGATATGCTATCGGTAGCCAAATTGTTTTCCAAAATGAACCTTCGCAGTGGGTACCATCAGATTCGCCTCCGACCTGGAGACGCGTGGAAGACTGCTTTTAATACCAAAGAGGATCTTTATAAATGGATCGTAATACCCTTCGGCCTGTCTAATGCTCCCAGCACCTTCATGCGAACCATGAATCATGTATTGCGGCCCTTCATTGGTAAATTTGTGGTCGTGTACTTCGATGACATACTGATCTACAGCCTTACCAAAGACGACCATTTGGCCCACTTGCGACAAGTCTTGGAAACCTTAAGAACCCAACAATTGTATGTCCACCTTAAGAAATGCTCCTTCATGTCGGACACGGTCATCTTCTTGGGATACATTGTCACTCCCGAGGGACTTAAAGTTGATCCCTCCAAGATTCAGGCCATTCAGAGCTGGCCCGTGCCCAAAACTCTCACTGAGATTCGCAGCTTTCTAGGATTGACTTCTTTCTACCGATGTTTCATCCGGAACTTTAGCACTTGTGCGGCTCCGTTGATAGATTGCACACATAAAGGCGCCACTTGGACTCCTGAAGCAGAAACCAACTTTCAAAAGCTAAAACCTCAGTTGACCAATGCCCTTGTCTTGGCACTTCCTGACTTCTCCAAGGTTTTCGTAGTTTAATGCGATACCTCACATGTTGGGATTGGTGCCATCCTGAGTCAGGAAGGATGACCTGTGGCATTCTACAGTGAAAAGTTGAATGAAACTCGATCACGGTACTCCACTTATGATGTCGAATTCTATGCCGTGGTGCAAGCTCTCAAGTATTGGAGGCATTATCTGATCCAGCGTGAATTTGTCCTTAACTCTGATCATGAAGCCTTGCAAAATGGGTTAGTTTCCTCCAAGAATACACGTTCCATCTCAAGCACAAGGCGGGAACCCTGAATCGTGTGGCCGACGCGTTGAGCAGGCGAGCACATGCCCTGACCACAATGACCGTCAGCACAACATGATTTGACGCACTCAAGGATCTTTACCCCACTGATCCTGACTTCGGACAAACTTATGCAGAGTGTGTTGATACTGGACATGATCCGACAGCCACTTATGTCCTTCATGAGGGATTCTTGTTCAAGGCCCACCGACTGTGCATTCCTGCCACTTCCCTTCGAGAGAACCTAATTTCAGAAGTGCATAACGGTGCCTTAGCTGGACACTTTGGAATGGACAAGACATTGACTCTCCTCTAAAACGGTTTTATTGGCCACAATTGCGAAAGAATGTTACAAAATTTGTACAAAAATGTCAAACATGTAGAGATTCCAAGACCATAAGCAGAACACAGGGTTGTATACACCTCTGCCGATTCCTCTGCGACCCTGGGAAGACATCACTATGGATTTTGTGCTAGGCTTACCCCTCACAGTACGGAAAGTTGACTCTATTTTTGTGGTTGTGGACAGATTTTCTAAAATAGCACACTTCATTGCATGTAAAAAAACCTCAGATGCATCTCATGTCGCTGATTTGTTTTTTCATGATGTCGTTCCATTGCATGGTGTTCCTCGTTCTTTCACTTAGGATCATGATACCAGGTTTTTGAGTCATTTTTGGTGCACGCTTTGATCTCGTCTTGGTACTCGTTTGCAATACAGCACTGCTTATCATCCTCAAACAGATGGGCAAACCGAAGTAGTTAATAGATCGTTAGGGAATTTATTGCGATGTCTTGCAGGGGACTCTCCGTCCAAATGAGATCTAATTCTTCCCCAAGCCGAATTCGCGTATAACAGTTCCACTAATAGGTCCACCGGAAAATCGCCATTTGAGAGTGTGTACGGCTTTCCACTTACCCAATTTCTCGACCTTACACCCACAACCATGCAAGGGAGGAGTAGTGCAGCTGCTGAGGACCTGGTCGAACACCTAACCAATATCCATACCGAAATCCGAGCCAAACTCCAAACCATGACCCAGAAATACCAAGCCCAAGCCAACCTCCACCGTAGAGAGAGCGAGTTCAGAGTTGGAGAATTAGTGATGGTCCACCTAAAAAAAGAGAGGTTTCCTTTGAGAGTCCACCAAAAATTGAGTGTTCGAAAGATTGGTCCATTCCGAATCCTCAAGAAGATTGGGCTCAATGCTTACTTGATCTACCGCCAGACGTCTAGACATCGCCAGTCTTTAATGTCTCAGATCTCTTCTTATATCACGGAGATGAACAGACATATGCCACCACGCCAGCAGTTCCAGCTGATGATACGCGCCAACCACCGGCCGCGACTGATGCCGATCAAATTGAAGATATTGGTATATTGCCGACATCCGAGATATGACGACTAGACGTGGTCTCTTCCGACGCTATCTAGTTAAATGGAAGGGACGACCTCTGACCGATTGCACCTGGATTGACGAGGATGAAATTCAACAACTCCGCCCTGATATACTTCAGAACTACGACGACGCCATCTCGACGGAGCGAGATTCTTCTCAGCAGGGGGAGTTGATGCAGCATGATACCACGTGATCAATTTCTTTAGTCGAACATTTGTTTTATTTAATTTTATTTACTTATGTAAAAGGCTCATTATACAAGGCCTTATCATCTTTTCTTTTTTTCTATTTTTAGTAAGGTTGTTGCTTGTTTGGGGGGATTTGACCTCTATAAAGGCACCCCATTAGCTAGGGTTGGATTTAGTTTTTAGAATGAAGTTATTTTTCCCTCACTTATTCTCTTTCTCTCTCTCTCCCCCTCTCGTTTCCGCCTCCCCCTCTCTTCCCCTCCCCCGTGTTTCTTTCCCTCGTCCCCAACCCTAACCCTTCCCCCCTTACCGCCACCTCCCTGCCATTCCTCATCTTCCCCCCGCCGCACCCCGAGCACTCCCCCCCCTCCCGCACTCGTCGGCCTTCTCCTGCGCCTACCCACACGCCTCCGCCTTCCCCTACCACGTTACCCGCCTCGCCTTCGCCCACCCAGTCCCGCACCCTCTCTCGCGCGCAAACCTCCGTGTGTCCGCCTCCCCTCGTCGCCTCCATCCCCGCATAAACCTCCCCCTCGTCGCTGCGCCTCGCCTACCTCCCTCCCGACCCCCCTTTCCCGTCGCTTCTTCGACCACCAACCGCCTCGGCCCCTGCCGCCACCGCCACCGCCACCAATGCCCAGCCCGACTACCTCTCTCTCGAACCCCCTTTCCCACCGCCTCTACGACCCCCAGCCGCCCCAGCCATCGCCACCACCGCCACCAACGGCCCAGCCCACCACTGGACGCCACGCCGCCAAGGTTCAGGAAAGCGGTATGCGTATGCGTTCGGTCAGGTCACTGAATAGCGATTAAGCAGTATGCGGGGGCATATGCGGGGTATATGCGGTTCTACGCGGTTTTCTAATTTTTTATTTAAAAATAAATAAATATATGCAAAAGTGACTACAACTGAATAGGAGCCTCACTTCCGCTTCCAGCTCCAGGTGTAGGAGAAGAAGCGCTGTCAGATGGTAGTCTGGAGGCCATAGTTTCCTAACATTCAATCATAATCACAAAACATCTGACATGAAGTACAACATAAAAAGAGTTTGATCATATAAAGAGTTTCTCATTCAGCATAAAAATATAAACAAAAACTTTAATATGCATATAAGGAGTTTATGTAAAAGGTGCTGTGCCATTGCCGCCGATCATTACCGGTAATGATCGGTGGGACTCTACCGATCATTACCGGTAATGATCGAGAATGATCGTGCTGTGCCATTGCCGCCGATCATTACCGGTAATGATCGGTGGGACTCTACCGATCATTACCGGTAATGATCGAGAATGATCGTGCTGTGCCATTGCCGCCGATCATTACCGGTAATGATCGGTGGGACTCTACCGATCATTACCGGTAATGATCGAGAATGATCGGGATGATCGGTGGGCCTCTACCGATCATTACCGGTAATGATCAAGGATGATCGATAATGATCGGTGGCGCTTCTACCGATCATTGCCGGTAATGATCGAGAATGATCGGGATGCCTCTACCGAGAATGATCGACGTTGATCGATGATGATCGGGAATGATCAGGGAGCCTCCACCGATCACTACCGGAAATGATCGGGGATGCTCGGGAATGAAGGCAATGATCGAGGATGATCGGAAATGATCGGTGGGCCTCTACCGATCATTACCGGTAATGATCGAGGATGATTGATAATGGTCTGTGAGGCCTCTACCGATCATTGCCGGTAATGATCGAGAATGATCGGGGTGCCTCTACCGAACATTACCGGTAATGATCGGGGTGCCTCTACCGAACATTACCGGTAATGAATTGATCGGTATCATGAGTTCTCACAATATGTCTTAGGATCAATGTCATTAGATTAAAATAAAAGCAAATAGCAATTGTACAAGATGTGAGGCGGAAGATACATAATGAGATTTTAGAGTACCTGTGACAAAATAAGATACATAATGAGATTTTAGAGTACCTGTGAGGAGGCGGAAGAGACGGGAGGAGGCGGAGGAGTCCGGTGGAGGCGTTGGCGCTCGCGAGCCGAGTGCTGGTTAGGGGCGAAGGAGTGCACGAATCGACCTGGTGTCACGCTAGGAGGAGGCGGTGCCGCGGTGGAGATGGGAGGAGGAAGCAGCGTTGGGAGGCGACGAGGCAGAGGAGCTTGGAGGAGGTGGCGATGGAGGCGCAGGGGGATCGTGGAGGCGTCGTGGGCTCGCACAGGTGCAGGAGGATCGTGGAGACGACGAGGCGGAGGAGCTTGGAGGAGGTGGCGATGGAGGCGCAGGGGGATCGTGGAGGCGTCGTGGGCTCGCACAGGCGCAGGAGGATCGGAGGCGACGAGGCGTTAGGGTATCTTCGAATCGGGTATCGGGGGAATAGGGGTTAGGGTATCTGGGTAACATGTGAAATCGGGTATGAGACTGGGTAATCGGGTAACGGGTCCGGATACACATCACAGCACGAAGCGGGCGCACGGTCCGCATATGCGGCCGCACAGCCCGCATATGCGGGCCGCATATGCGCACTAGCCGCATACAGGGGGGCTTCACGAATGCGGCGCGGTTAGGGGTCCGCACGCGCATATGCGGCCGCATATGCGGCCGCTTCAACCGATTTCGTGAACACTGCACGCCGCCATTGTTTCCCCCGAGACTCGGGCCCTCCGTGCTGCCGGAAGCATCCAGCAACCTCCTCACCACCGACCAGGTCTAAAGCGTGCATACTCGCCTTGCCGGTTGTGGTATGGGAGCCTTTTTAGTTTATTACTCCACCGCATAATATTAGCATTGTGGAATGTTATGTTGCTGCTTGGTTTGGTGTCGTATTGAGATACCTAGTTATTGCAACATCGCTATACTTTCCCAGGAACTTTTAACCATTTGGCTTGCCCTGAAATTGTGGTGAAATCTGTGCGAGAACTCGAATATTTGTTGTCATTTGTTGCTGATTTTGCTAGACGTCTTTTTATCACCAGTTAATTCATTGCATTTTGACCTCCAGAGTTTTCACCTTGCACGTCATTTTATTTGTTCAGACATTTGGTCCTTTAGCACAAATCTTAGGGTTGCAATTAAGTCTGCATCCTAGGGATTCCAACTAGGTTGCATCACTGAGGAGGTGCGGGTGGTGGCGGACTGGGGCGATGCGGCGAGGGTCAGGGAGGCCTGGGTAGGCTGCGGCGGGGTAGGGGGTGTATCGCGATGGGCCCGGGAGTGGTGGGGAAGGTTGACGGGGCTGGGGGTGCTGGGGGCGAGGGGGTGGCAGCGGGTACGGGGGTCTGGGCTGCAGGGGCAGGTGCTTCGGGGGCGTCGGGAAAAAGGGATGTTGGCGGTGGCGCAAGGAGCGTGAGGGTGGCTGTGGGAAGAGGTAGCGGCAGTGGGTTTGAGGCTGGAGGTGCGGGGCTGTTAACGGGGATGGTAGGAGGAACAAAGATGTCGTTGGGAACCTGCGGAAGGGTCGTGTGTGGCCCGGAGACCAATTTTTCCAACGATTGCAGATCTGAAAATACCTGGACAACAAGTATGTCGCCTTTTTCTCCTGTTGGAATGGCCTGGACAGCAACCGAATCTTCCTCCACAGCGAGGTTTTCTTCGTCAAAACTCTGGACAGCGACTTTGGTAGTGGAAGACTTTGATAGGGCGGCGCACATAGCCTTGAATTCAGCCACTAGATCTCGATATTCGGACTGGAGAATTTGGAACTTACGTCATGCGTCCATGTCCTGGTTGTAAGCTTCTTCGGCTTGTCCTTTCCACTCCAACGCATGATAGTCTTTCGTCGCATGTCGGTGTGAACGTCTGGACGGATCGTTAGATCGTGGGGACGATATGTAGGCCATGCTCTGATACCAATTGATGCGGATTGAAATCGGCAACGGCGAAATAATTTTTTTGTGGTGGAATTTTATTTGGTAGAAGAAATGGAGTGGTTGAGAAGAGAAACTCGTCGGGAATACGAGGGGATGGAGAGGAGAAGAAGCGCGTAGATCGCGTATGGGAGAGAGAGAGACAAGAGAGAGAGATAGAGATAAAATCTCACGTTTTCATATCAACTGAACTGTCCAACACAATAGCCAATCATCCCTTTATATAGGAGGGATGAGGTTACAAAAATAGAAACTCGAATTCAAATTGAAACTAATTATCCTGATTTGACTCTAACCGACTAACCGACTAATTTGAAATTCAAATCTTTAACTAATTAATTGAGATCACAGGTGATCTCGTTTATTTAATTAAAAATACGACAACTCAAATAAACGTAAATAAAATTAACGGATAAAAATTTAAATAAATACAACCCTATATTTCCTTTTTACGCTGCTCTGATACCTATTGATGCGGATTGAAATCGGCAACGACGAAATAAATTTTTTTGTGGTGGAATTTTATTTGGTAGAAGAAATGGAGTGGTTGAGAAGAGAAACTCGTCGGGAATACGAGGGTATGGAGAGGAGAAGAAGCGCGTAGATCGCGTAGGGGATAGAGAGAGAGACAAGAGAGAGAGATAGAGATAAAATCTCACGTTTTCATATCAACTGAACTGTCCAACACAATAGCCAATCATCCCTTTATATAGGAGGGATGAGGTTACAAAAATAGAAACTCGAATTCAAATTGAAACTAATTATCCTGATTTGACTCTAACCGACTAACCGACTAATTTGAAATTAAAATCTTTAACTAATTAATTGAGATCACAGACGATCTCGTTTATTTAATTAAAAATACGACAACTCAAATAAACGTAAATAAAATTAACGGATAAAAATTTAAATAAATGCAGCCCTATATTTCTTTTTTACGCTGCATCAGCATGAATCGCGGTATGAAATTTACATGTTTGTTTTTTGTTAAGATAAGTTGCATATTAGCTTTGGTGGTTGCATGATGGAAGTATATGTCTGTAAAACATAACACCACTGCGGATTAGGGGTGTAAACGGACCGATCCTGAGCAACATATATTTTTTAGGTTCGGTTCGTTTATTTAATCGAGCCTAAACTTGTGTTCAGGTTCGATCATTTATTTTCAAACCGAATCTGAATCGAACCACTTTTTAATCAAATCGAACCTAACAGAATATCGAACTTGAGAATTCTCTAATAAGAGGGAGTGAAAAGAAATGGAAATATATGTGTGTCTAATTAGAATAAGCATTCATCAGTTTTTTCCTTTATCTAACTCTTCTTCATCGTTTGCAAAAAAAAAAATTAATAAGGGTTCATCTTTTTGAAAAAAGTATAATTATAATATATTTTTATATCCATTCATATGAAGATATGGAATAGTGTGGGATATGCAATAAGTAAGGTTTATACTTATTCTTTTGATTTGAGGATAAAGATGGGAAAAGTACTAGACACATAGATGATGGATGTGGTAACCGAGATGTGACTATTTATTTTGGAATAGTTTATACCGAGATAAAATCTACTTATCTCGTAAATATTCACTTATCTCCGTACAAAGTTCATTTATCATGGGACAGAATCCACTTATATAAAAATAAGGCCCACTTATGCAGATAATGATTTGTGAATATGCATATATGTGTATGTGTTTAACGAGCTTTTAACAAATTGAACCTAAGCGAACCTACATTTTTTAGATTCGGTTCGTTTATTTAATCGGGCCTAAACTTGTGTTAAGGTTCGGTTCGTTTATTTCCGAACTGAATTTGAATCGAACTTTTAGGGAGCTGAACCTGAGCGAATATCGAACTTGAGAATTTTCTGACACTCCTACTACGGATGTTACCCTTCATTAATAAGGTGAGTGAATCAATATCAACCAAAGGGCAAATCCATTTGCACAGTCCTAACTTAGTATTGGCCTTGTGAGGACAGGCCCAATGTTAGACATCTTGTATTGCAACTCTATCCCAGAGAGATACTGCAAGTTTCAATATTATTTCAGTCACACCCATTAGTTATCAGTCTCAAGCTTACATTTCTCCAATATCTTAATTCAATAGCTTATTTTTAAAATTTCATCATGTATTCCCAAGTAAGAAATCTCATTCAATTTATATGCCATGATGGAAATGCATTTACTAAATTTTACTCTCCCAGGATTACAAATTGCTTGGCGAAGATAGAATGACGGGAAGAATGCATGGTGCATGGAATCGGACAAATACAATTCCTTTAGGGCTCGTTTGGTAACCGGGGTACCCCCGGGTTATCTCGGGGTAACCCGGTTTACCCCCCTCTTTTGATGGGATGGAATTCTATCACAAATCATGATCACAAAGCATGGTGACATCACATCATATTATTTATTCCAATCCTCCCCAACCCTCATAACCATCCCAAACAGCTACTATTCCAATCAGGTTACCCCAACCCACTCAAACCCAGCAACCAAATGAGCCCTTAGCAAAATAAGCTTGACGGGATATCTTTCATAAAGCTCAGAAGTGCTGCCCACTCTTATATTTGGAATTACTAATAGAAGGTTTTGGGTATTAGTAGAGCATGTTATTACCTATAATTATTTTTTTCCAAAAGAGAAAGGATGAGTAGCCTTTAAAGTAGGCATCCAATTAAAATCCAATGATATCCCCCCAAATTGTGTAAGAAGAAAGAGTGAAAAGCTCCACCATTTATTCCCGATGGAAGTTTAGCCGATACTCTTCCTATACCCACCCACTTATTACATCAGAACTTTCTCTAAATACATACATCCAATGTAGAAGAAGTTGGGAGGATAAAATGCAACAAGCGAGTATAACAGTTCCACCGGGCAACAGGTACAGAATTCAGTAAGGGTAGAAAATGAACAAAACACATTAGCATATCATCATGCACATTGTAAGCCCTATCATTATTAAGAGATATTTTATATGCTTGTCAGTGTTTTATGGCATCTCTTGGTTTTAACCCCGACCTTCAAATCTATCTACACACGGAGGTCTACGGGTGCCACATTCTAATAAAGACCCACCACAGACAGGCTCCAGCCAATCCCTCTTGGCCGCCTCCACCCGCCACCTATGCTGCGGCACTGCCAAGTCTACAGCCCAGGCACCGCCAGGACTGCAGCCAGTCCTTCCAGACACCTCCCTGACTTCTCCAGGCCGTTGATGGGCCCCAGTACCTCCACCATTGCTGTTACGACTCCAGTGTGCTCCATCATCCTCCAACACAATCCTCGCATGACTTTTTAAGATGTTTTTAGTCCTTTTCCGCATTATCCAAGGATCCCCGTGGCAGAGGAGGTAGACGTTAGCATGGTCCAAGCACCTACTATTGTTGTATATATCTGATGACACGTGCTATTAGAAGCATGGATACCGCGTATCTGCTCACGTGGCCGGGCAAATTGAGCCTTTAGACAATTTTGCTCATCAGGCAGATCGACACCTTGATGATAATATCTCCCGTCTGAGTGAGATAATGACTCATGTTGCCGGTACCACTATAGGTTCCCCAGGTGTTGCAGCTACTACTTAAGCCTCTTCGAGCTCCCCAAGTATAGCCTATGCTTTTACCAGTTGTAGCATGACAAATATGACAAAGTGGATCATGGACTCCCGTGCCTCTCATCATTTGTATAGAGACAGAGAACAACTCCATTCTTACAGGTATGTACCCCTTGGTAGATGGGTCGTCATTTCGAATGTGGTCTACTTACCGATCACGTGACAGTGGAAGATGTATTTGACACCATCCATGCACCTGCAGAATGTTTTTTATGCTCCTGATTTTCAGATGAACTTGCTTTCTATTAGTCATATCATGTAGAGATAATATTTATGTTTGTATATTGTTTTTTTTAGTCTTTCTTTTCTTTCATATCCCTTATGTAATTTACCCATATGCCTCTCCTCTATGTAAAAGAGCCTAGGGTCCTTTGGAATAAAAAGTTTCTCATTTTCTCCAACATGATATCAGTGCGGCGGTCATAAATCAGAGCTCCCATACCCCAAAAACTCTAACCCTACCTCGCTTCCCTCTCCAACGGCTGCGCCGCTCATCTCCAGCGACTGCGTCATTCCCTCCGGAAGATAATATTTGCGTTTATATATTGTTTTTCCAGTCTTTCTTTTCTTTCATATCCATTATGTAATTTACCCATAGGCCTCTCCTCTATATAAAAGAGCCCAAGGTCCTTTGGAATAAAAAGTTTCTCATTTTCTCCAACATGATATCAGTGCGGAGATCATAAACCGGAGCTCTCATACCCCAAAAACCCTAATCCTACCTCGCTTCCCTCTCCAGCGGTCGCGCCACTCATCTCCAGCGACTGCGCCATTCCCTCCGGCAGGTGCTGTTGCACCTCGGATGCTGTGCCGCCCCTCCAACAGGTACTGATGCACCTTCTTCCCTCATCGAGTGCAGTTGCACCCCCCCCCCCTCTAGGTGTCACAGTACCCCCATAGGGTACCGTCGCATCTATCGCTAAGGGTCCTTCTTCTAGGTGCTCTGCTTGCCTTGGGTGTGCCATCTTCAACCTCACTTGATGGGGTTGATTGTTTAAGTCTACACATGCAACTGAATCCATTTATGTCTGTGTAGGCAAAGGTTTTCCAGTCTACAATCCTAGTCTTTTTCAACGAGTAACATATCCGAAAGCAAAGCTGATATCCCCGTCACAGGCGTCTTTCATGGCCCAGCGTCGATAGTTAAGATGGACATATCGAATTACGAGTTATGGGCCATGATGTTCATGAGCCTGATGAAGTCTATAGGTAAGAAGACATTCATACCGAAGAAGAACCGGAGGAGAAACATGGACACATGCCTACTGGGAGGCTACGCACAAGTCTGGCTATCTGGCACACTAACACCAAAGATAGCCAATGATGTTATTCACCAACCCATTTCAAAGGCTATGTGGGACATTCTTGCCGCAACCTATTCACAGGCAAAGAATGAGACGGGGATTCTGCAACTCCAGCATGATATTTTTACATAAAGCAGAATGGGCGATCTCTTCATGCTCATTACACAGCCTTAAGAGGGATGTCTGAGAGGCTCCACAATTTTATGCCTCACTGCAACTCCTAAATAGCAGAAGACCTATCGGAATGCTACAATGGTGGGTGTGTTTCTGGCGTCACTGGATTCACAGTACAAGGCAGTCAAGGTTGCAAAAGTCGCTAGTCGGTACTCGGTCGGTCGGGTCACTGACTAAGGATTAATCAACAGTCGGACGATTAATCGGATTTAGTTGGACTTTAATCGGCTTTGAATTTTATGATTATTTTAAATATAGAACTCATTTTTATACATATATTTACATAGATTTCACACATTTGTATACTATCATAATAAAATAAAAAATAATTGAATTTAAATAAAAAACTAAGCATATTATAGTAGGCTTGCTTATAAAAAAAACAAAACATATAAAAATATGGTATCTCTAAGCCAAAATTGATCGACTAGTGTACCTAGTCGGAATTAGTTGATACTCAATCGGCCACCCCATTGACTAGACTAGTCGAACCTAGTAGTCGGGCCAGTCGGGCGACTTTTACAATCATGGGGGCAACTTCTTCTTAGATCTTAGCAAACACTACTATTCCTCCTATGGAGGAAGCATTCCGCAGATTGAGCAGAATCAGTGTTCCATATCCTTAACCAATGCCAAATTCGTCTACTATGGCAGCCTCCCGAGGAAGGGGAAGTAGAGGAGGTCGTGCCCATCAACCCTGCACCTAATGTCACCGCTCTGGCATACATAACAAACATGCTATTCTAAGCATGGCTTTTCAGCATCTGCACGTGTTGCGAAACAAGGTTCGACTCCATCATCTTCATCTTCTTCCGAGCAGAGATATGATGAACTTGTTTCTCGTTTGACGGATATCATACCTCCTGCCAACTCTGGTGACGCATCTACTTTCGATGTAGCAGCTTCTGATGGTGCCAGTTCCTCAGGTAGTATTATTGCATCTACTTTTTGTCGTGGTCCTGATATTGCAGAAGGAATTATGGATTCCAGGGCAACACGTCACTTATGTGGCAATAGAGATATTCTTGCAGCATATATACCGATTCCTCCAGGACGAACTGTCGTCATAGCTAATGGGATTCATCCCCAATCACAGGACAAGGGGAGTATAGTTTGACACCATCCATACGTCTACAGAATGTGTTACATGCATGGAAGGAAATATCGTGATATATCGATGTTGAGATGATACCGATATCAGTATCGATATTGCGATATATCCTCCTTTTCATGCATTTCCTTCACAGAATGCATCGATATGGACGATATTTTGATGATATATCACCAATATATCGTCGAAATATCGTATCAATACGATATCGAAATGATATCGATATGGCCTTCCATGGTTACATGCCCCAGATTTTTCTATGAACTTATTGTTTATAAGTCGAATTACTAGAGATTTGAACTGTCGTGTTATATTTGATCCATCGTCTCTTGTTTTTCAGGACATTCTAACTGATAGGGTGATTAGCTATGGCCATGACTAGGGAGGCCTTTACATATTGGTTCAAACTCTTTGTGCTGGACTATCTTCTCAATCCACTAGTTATGTATCTCCGTTCACATGACATCTACGTTTTTGTCATCTTCCTCTCCAAAAGTTGTGTCATGTTCTTCCTCAGATCTCACCTCGGGAGTCCTTCAATAGTGAGGCATGTCAGTTGGGAAAGCATCATCGGCCTGTCTTTCCTAGTCATCAGAGTCAGAGCAGTCGCTCTCCTTTTGAGTTGTTCAATGTTGATAGTTAGGGTCCTAGTCGGGTTCCTGATCATCAGGGACATCGATTTTATTTAGTTGCTGTGGATGATTTTTCTTGCATGTCATTGGTGTTTCTGATGAAAAATAAGTCTGAGGCAGTGAACTTGATTCAAACTTTTTTCAAAGAAGTTCGTAATGTTTTTTTCCTCTAATGTCAAGATTTTGAGGACTGATAATGCTTTAAATTTTGTAATCGTGTTTTGTCTCAGTACTTCTCCTTACATGGTATAATTCATCAAAGAACTTGTGCTTACACATCTCAACAAAATGGTGTTGCGGAAAGAAAACATCGCCACATTCTTGATGTTGTTAGTACTCTTCTTATCCAGAGTCATGCTCCTCACTCGTTTTGGGGGAATGCTATTCTTACAGCATGTTACCTTCATGTCGTCATCTGTCTTGGGAGAGCAGGTTCCCTTCTCAATTGTTTTTTTTCCAGAAAAGTATATGCTTGCTATAAGTCCTCATGTGTTAGGGTATGTTGCCTTGGTCAATAATTTTTCTCCTGGAGTCGACAAGCTCTCTCCTCAGGCTGTCAAATATGTGTTTGTGCGATATTCTAGAAGGGATATAAATGTTATGATCCTGTGCAGAGAAAGTAATATGTCAATAAGTATGTTGCATTTTTTGAGTCCATAATGTATTTTTCTTCATCAGGTGATCAGTTGACTGCCTCAACCTCTAATAACGAAATATATATACTACCACCATCTCTATCATCACCACTGTCTCAATCTCCTATGCCATCACCTCCATCATCTCGTACTCTAACACCCATTATTCTGGTCCCACCAATACTGCTTCATTACAGTCGATGACCGCCCCGTGCTCATGTTCATAGCACGTCATCCAACACGCCTGAGATATGTCTTGAATACAATATTTCTAACGATAGATATGGAGATATGTCTCAGTAGGAAATATAGCAGCAGGGTGAAGCACAGGAGCTTTTTAAGGACATAGTTGACGATCTTAATATGCCCATTGCTATTTGGAAGCAAAAGCGAACTTGTGCATCATATCCTATTGCTTTTCAGGTGTCATTTGATCGTCTTACATGAGAATTCATGTGATTTATTGTTTTGTTGCTCTGTCCACTATGCATATCCCACGAAATTAGCAAGAGGCCTTGCAAGATTGTCAGTGGTGCAAAGCAATGGAGGATGAGATAGCCGCTTTACAGTCCTCAAGCTTGCAAAAGTCGGCCGACTAGGCCGACTAGTCGGCCCGACTAGTCGAGTCGGGGGGGTAGCCGACTCGACTAGGCCTAGTCGGCCCTTAGTCGGTCCACCCGACTAGTCGGGCCGACTAGTCGGCCTAGTCGGCCGACTAATCGGCCGACTTTTACAACAACCTTTTTTATTTTTTTTGTTTTTCACTTTTTTTAAAAGCAAACATATTCTAATACGCTTAATGTTATATTTAAAGTCAATTACTTCTTTTGTTTCATCATGATGTCATATAAAATGTACAAATACATGTATATACATACGAATATATGTATAAAAAACTGATTTATATATTTAAAATAATTAAAAATTCAAAACCGACTATTGACCGACTAATTCCGACTAGTCGCCCGACTGCCGACTAATCCTTAGTAGGTGACCCCGCCGACCGAGTACCGACTACCGCTTTCTGCAACCTTGACAGTCCTGAGGCACTTGGACCTTGGTACCTACCCCTAGTGAGTCATCTGTGGCAAGCTGCAAATGGGTATCTGTTATGAAGTATCATGCTGATGGGAGCCTTGATTGCACGTGATTTTACTCAGACCTATGGGGTAGATTACCTAGACACCTTATCTCCCGTGGCTCAACATTCTACCCTACAGGTTCTCCGTGTCATTGCAATAATACGTGATTGGTCGTTGTTCCAGCTAGATGTTAAGGATGCTTTCTTGTATGGCAATCTTCAAGAAGAGGTCTACATGCAGCAGCCTCCTAGGTTTGTTACTGAGCGGGAGTGTCAATAGTTGTGTAAACTCAATAAGGAAATATATGACCTTAAACAGAGCCCAAGAGCTTGGTTTCAGAAGCTCTCATATTTGTTTAAAAATCAAGGGTTCATAAGGTAGAATGCAAATCATTCTATCTTTGTACAGAAAACCTCCAGAGATTCAGTAGTGATTATGGTATATGTTGATGATATATTGGTTACAGGTGATGATAGTCAATAGGTGTGTAAACTCAATAAGGAAATATATAACCTTAAACAGAGCCCAAGAGCTTGGTTTCAGAAGCTCTCATATTTGTATAAAAATCAAGGGTTCATAAGGTAGAATGCAAATCATTCTATCTTTGTACAGAAAACCTCCAGAGATTCAGTAGTGATTATGGTATATGTTGATGATATATTGGTTACAGGTGATGATAGTCAAGGCATAAAAAGGGTGAAAGAATTTCTGGGCAATCAGTTTATCACCAAAGATCTTGGTACCCTAAAGTATTTTCTGGGGTTGGAGTTTGCCAAGAATCAACAGAGTCTTGTGATGACTCAAAGAAAGTATGTCACTGACATGCCAAGTTAGACAAGCATGCTTGGATGTCGACCAGCTACTACACCTATGGATCCAAGCATGAAACTGTATGATGATGATACAGATGAGATAGATAAGAGAAGGTATAAAGAGCTGGTGGGAAATCTTCTCTATGTAACTATCACCAGACCCGACATCTCCTTTGCAGTCAATCGAGTGAGCAAATTTATGAAGCAACCACGTCCGATACATATGGATGCTAGACATATGATATTAAGGTATTTAAAATTGTCACCATGTGCATGAATGCTATTCAGAAAGGAGAAGATGTTACTATTTCAGCATGCCTAGATGCATACTATACAGGTTGCCCTAAGGACAGGAAATCCACATCAGGTTTCACTATAATTGTTGGTGGTTCAATTGTTTCTTGGAAAAGCAAAAAACAAACTGTGGTGGCTAGATCTAGTGTTGAATCCGAGTATAAGGCTATGGCACAAGCAAGTACATAAGTGATGTGGATTCTAGCAGTACTAACAGATCTACACATAGAGGTGCCTATTCATATGTCGCTGAAATGTGATAATCAGACTGTCTTATTCATTGTAAATAGTCATGTATTTCATGAGAGGATAAAACACATTGAAGTTGATTGCCACTATATACGAGACATGGTACAGAAGGGCTTCATCTCCACATCTCATGTCAGCTCAAGGGATCAAACTGCAGACAACTTTACCAAGGCACTGCTCAGAGGACCATTCCAGACATATTCATCCAAGCTGAGCATGACTGATATCTATGCTCCATTTGAGGGAGAGTGTAGAGATAATATTTACGTTTATGTATTGTTTTATCTTTCTTTTCTTTCGTATCTCTTATGTAATTTACCCATAGGTATTTCCTCTATATTAGGGTTAACAAGTTGCTCATTTTCCCCAATAGATCACAAAGGATTTGCATTATTATGCCATTTTTTACCCATTTACTCTTGTGTTTTAGGACATACTCACATGCAGGATGATAGGATGTGGTCGTAAGCATCAGGGACCTATAGACTGTTTCGGTATCCTCTATCTGGTGCCTTTACTATTCCCATTGGACCAGTCTCAACCATCTTCGCTTTGACCATCTGATGAATCTTCATTTTATCACCTTTATTATATCATTTTGGCTTTAAAACCCTATTTAATGCATGTAAATACCCTTATTAACATTCATCCCTTGTTGTATAAATACTCTATAAAATATTGTTTTAATGTCAAAATTATAGAATAAAAAAAATAAAAGAAAAGGAATAAAATATCAAAGATATTTTATGACCCTAAACCTCAAGTCCTAGGCATCTTGATGATGGTCGGCAAGGAATAAAGTAGGGGAAGATAAGGGCTGATAATACAATAAAATTCCCATTTACTAATTCATCAATAATGCATTTTTGAGACCCATTTTACTTTCTAATTTTTATACCACAAATAAAGAAACACTGTACATGAAAGTTGTAGATAATGAAATATAGAAAAATATAAAATTGATTTCATACAAAATTAATATGCAGTGTAAAAATCATACTCTAAATATAATTCCAAAATCCCAAATTTCCAAACACATATCTCCCAAATAAAGACTCAAAATATATCAAAATCACATTTAATTATATATAACTTTTAATAAGCTATTTAATGAAGGTGATTGATATTTTTGGAGTTAAGGTGTGAAAGTTAGATTTTGCATCCCTACTATATAATTTACCAGATTAAAATATTCATTTTATTTATTATTTATTATTTTTATAATTTTATATTTTCATAATTTGTAAATATTACTTATAGTATATGTACACATTAGAACCAAAATAAAACCACAAAGAAAACATTAAAATAAAATATGTATATAAAATACATAGATGAAAATACAATACACATACCTATATGATATACACATCTATTTATTTAAGTGTATATATTACATCATAAAAAAATAATAAAAATATAAAAGTATATAAAAATAAGTTATAATTATATAAAATAATAAAATGGAATAATAAAACCAAGTATATAAAATAAAAAAATACTCTAAAACATAGATAAATATACCTATATAAATACCCTAAAAGGTAACATGTAATTAAAAAGCTCTAAAAAATAATCGAATAGAAAAAAAACTAAAAAATAAATAAAAATCATAATAAAATACTTTATAACATATTAACATTTTTTATTTTATAACCTAAAAATAATAAAATCGTTTACTATTAATTATGCAATTTCCAAGTTTTTTGGGTAGGTTTTTCCTGTTTGGTCCACGTGGACCAACCAAGAGGCTCTGTCAGTTGACCTTGGTCAACTGACTGGCCTATACATGCGAGTCTGACACCTATGCTTTGACCCCTATTTACTCGATTTTTTCCCAAGAATCTAAGCACTATCTTGGGTTGCCTTCTTCTAAGATTTCCTTCCTCGTTCCTAGCTCTTTTACGCCGGGGTGAAACCTCGACTTGTGGATCACTACATCGCACCAATCACCTCGATTTTTGTCACCATTTCCTCAAGCTGTAGATAAGCCCTCCCCCCACCCCCGTCGACTTCATTTGAATTTTGAAAACTTTTTCCCTAACTTTGGCCTCCTCTCGTATGCTCAGGATCGACGCGGGTGACAGACGCAACACCAGCTGCTCGTTGCAGTCCAAGCGACAGTAGAGGTGCTTCCTCTCATCTCCGGCAAGCCTCCGATGTCGTGAGGTGCATCTCGTGGTCCAGTGCCACTCGAGGTCCTCTTTCCTTATTTATGTATTGCATTTACTTCCAGCTTTCGATTTAATGCATTTATATTTATTTTTAATTGCGTGTTTTAGCTTAATCCCATACTTCGAAGTTCACCGGAGCTGAGCTCCGGCGAACTCCCCATCCACTGTACCCCACCGCTACACCCCGCTGACCACCTCCATTTACCTCTCCCACCGTATCCCATCATCCCACATGCCTCCAGACCGACAAATCCTCCTTGGATCTAGTTTGGGCTTCCCAACTCCGTCGCCCGTGTTTGGGTATTTTGCACTTTCACACGAAGCGTTTTTGTATTTAATTATTAGCACAAAAGTTTTCCTCTATCGTTATTTAAATTTTGTAATATTTGCAAAAACACCTCAAGCTTTTGTGATTTGTATATTGGTCCACGTCAGCTCATCTCACATGGGCCGCCCACGAGGTGGGCATTTCGCAGGCCGCTCTCTTCTCTGAGGGGCTCACACCCCAGTCCCCCGGTCAGTCTTCTCATCAATGGGCCTGGTTCGCCAGACTAGATATACCCGGGGATCGCTCACTCGGTTCTTAGGTGCAGGAGTGGTGAGGCTTGCTTGACCCCAATTCACTCCCCACTTCGAGGGTTGACTTGCTTGCTCTTTGAAAAAGGAGGGCCTCGACCTGAATCGCGATAGCTCTCTGAATCATACTCACTTTCGAATGGGATGCTTGCCGATCAGCTCTCCATTTCAGGACTTGCAGGCGTGCCCCTGTAGATGTTGCTAGTTATTTTCAGTCCACGAAATTGAACTTACAGTTAATAAATTTTGTGAAATATGCAGAGAGGTCCTCGAGCTTATTTACGTAAATGCTCCTACCAATCAAAGAATTTTTGTGTGTTTGTTTGATTTATTTAAAATAGTTATTAAGCTCCAAAAAATCCCAAAAAATAGGATTAGATGCCTGATGTGTTGTAGATCCATGCCATAATTTTGCATTTCAATTTTAGACATTTATCCCATTTTATAAAAATAAAAAATAGTACTTTTATCCCCTGTTTAGCTAATAAAACCCATAAAAAATATAAAAAACTTTTTAAAAATTAAAAAAAAAATATAATTTGTCGCTATTTAGTCATTTTACAACTTCAGACCAAAAATCCATAAAAATAGAAAAATAAAACTCTTAAAAATTGAAAAAAATCCAAAAACCCTTATAAAAATATATAAAATTCCTAAAAACTCCAAAAATGTATTTTCTATTTATAATTTTCTTTATATTATTATCTTTATATTAAAATTGATTTGGAAAATTTTGGACTTAATTTTCTATTATTAATTTTCATTTCAATTTCAGATATTTAATTAATCCCTGATTTGCGATATTTTTTACTTTAAAAATACATAAAAATCAGCAAAAAATCCTTAAAAAATCACAAACAGTAAAAAACTTTAAAACCCCCAAAACCTTTTATTTTCTCTATTTTGACTATTTTTAGGAGTATTTATATCTGTCTTAGCTTACATTGTACATATACTCTTATATCTTTATATTACTTGTTTTAAAAGAAAAAGAAAATATAAAAATATAAAGAGAAAATGTAAAATTACAAATTTTAAAACAAAATACAAAAGTATAAACAAAAATAAAATTAAAAATACAAAATTAAAAACCCACATAAAAACATATAGACAAAGAAGCACAATCACATTTTTGCACTCATCTGCCTGATCTATCTAGTTTGCTCCTTGTGTTCGACACTCTACATACTTGCACTATACACACATTTTGTAGAGTTAAATAAAATAAATTTAAACTCCACACTTTTATTTCATTGCTTGATTTATTTGTGGGTTAATTGTTGATTGATTAGGGTTTATTGAGCGGTTAATACACCAATTGCGGTATTGCGCAGTGAAACCGCACGACCCTTGACAAATCCTTAGTTATCACCATCTTCCTCTGCAGAAGTTGTATCATACCCTCCCACATTACTCTTATACCCGAAGGTATCATTGTTTTGATCCGCTTCGACGGATATACTTTGCCAGTAGATATCACCTTCTTTGAGTCAGTTCTGTATTTCTCTCCTACAGGTGACAGGTTGAATCCAACTGACTCATGTGAGGAGGTATACATGCCTCCTCCTATGCATGCAATACCTCCAGTATTCCCCCCCCCCCACCACCACCACATCCTCCAGTACCTACACATGCTCATGGGGCTACCCCTAGACCACCACCTAGTACATTGGCTCAGTTCTTGTCATGTGTCTTTGTCCGCAAGCCTCACACAGTTTCCCATGCTCATGGGTCATCCCCATCATCCAACATGCCCCATGTATGTAATGAGCACATCGTTTCTACTTATGACACTAGTGATTTGTGACATTTGTCTATGCATCATGGTTCTTTACATGACGAGCAAGTACCCTCTCAGGAGGATAGTTTACAGGTTTAAGAGGAGGCAGATGATATAGATGTGACTATTGTTATGGGTAAGCAGAGATGTACTTGTGCTACATATCTTCTTGCAACCCATGTTTCCTTGGGCCGACTCTTAGACGACTTCAGGAGATTTATCGTAGGCTATCAACCGTGGAGATACCACAGGCATATTAGGAGGCCATACAGGATAACCAATGGCATCTTTCCATGGAGGAGATGGTTGCACTACAGTCACGTGGCACATGAAGCATTGTTACAACTCCTACATGAGCATCTGTTGTTGGATGCAAGTGGGTGTTTACGATGGCGTACCGAGCAGATGGCAGCGTGGATCGCTACAGGGAGATACTTGTGGCTTGTGGGTTCACTCAAATATATGTGGTGGACTGTCAGGATACTTTCTCTCCAATAGCTCGACATTCGACACTGTGTATTCTTCTTTCTGATGCAATGACACAAGACTGGCCCCTATATATGCTTGATGTGAAGAACACATTTCTCTATGGTGACCTATAAAAGGAGGTCTACATGTAGCAAGCATCTGCGTTCACCATTGAAGGGGGGTGTCAGAAGGTTTGCAAGCTTCACCAGGCGATCTATGGCCTTAAGCAGAGTCCAAGAGCATCGTTCCAAAAGCTCTTGGACTTGATAAAGCAACAGGGGTTCGTGAGATCGACTATCGATCACTCACTATTTATTTAGTTCAGAGGATTCAGAGAGGTACAATTGCCATACTTGTTTATGTTGATGATATCATTATTACAAGGATGATGAGCAGGGCATCCAAGATGCTAAGGATTTCCTAGGTCAGCAGTTTGTAACCAAAGACCTTAGTAGTCTACGCTACTTCCTTATACTGGAGTTTGCCAGGAACCACCGAGGTCTTGTGATGACCCATGGAAGTACGTTACAGATCTTCTTTATGAGACAAGCATGACAAATTGCAGGCTTACCACTACTCCCATGGACCCGAGCATGAAGCTGTATGATGACACTGAGGAGGTAGACAACAGGAGGTACATGGAGCTTGTTGGGAAGCTCCTATACTTAACCATCACTAGGCCAGATATATCCTTTGTAGTAAGCAAAGTGTACCAGTTTATGGAGCAACCTAGACAGGCACATATGGATGCAATCCATATGATTCTCATGTATTTGAAGATCTCACCCGGCACAGAGCTTCTATCTAGCAGAGGTATATCCCTTGCCGTTATAACTTGTACAGATGCGGCTTATGCGGGTTGTTCCAAGGACAGGAAGTCTACTTATGATTTTATATTTTTCATAAGGAGTTTCTTGGTGTCATGAAAGAATAAGAAGCATATGGTTGTCAACAGATCCGATGCAGAATCAAAGTATAGGGCCATGGCACTGGCTAGTACAGAGATGATGTGGGTCAGATTTGTTCTTACTGACGTAATAGTTAAGTTGCCTCTTCCCACACACCTCCAATACAATAATCAGGTTGCTCTCTTCATTATCAACATCTCAACCTTCCATGAGAGGACCAAGCATATCAAGGTAGACTGCCACTACACTCGAGACATGATTCATAAGGGCTTCATCTCCAACACTCATGTTAGTTCAGGAGATCAGACAACATACGTGCTCACCAGAGCCCTAACCAAAGGGCCTTTCCAAAGATGTTCCAAGCTAAGAATGATTGATATCTGCACTCCAGTTTGAGGGGGAGTGTTAGTTATCTTTTATTTCTCTTATGTATTCTCTATTCTTTCCATCTTCTCTATGTAATTTGCCCAATAAGTGTCTCCTCTATATAAGAGAACCCTAAGGCCTTATGAATATGCAAGTTATTATTTTCTCTCAATACTATATCTTCTAAAACTTCACAGATCCTTCCATGGTTCCCTCCCACTATCTGCCTATAGTGTAAGGCATGACGACCAAAAAAGCAACACTAAATCCGTATCGTCATCCAATGTTATCCGTTCTGCAACTTCATTTCAATTGGTCCATCATGACGTATGAAGACCAAGTCAATATTCACACCGTTTAGAAAATTGTTATAATATTGTTCTTGTTAACCATTTTCCTTGAATCTCATGCATTTTTCTAATGAAAAATAAGTAAGATGTTAGACTCCATTATTCTCAAGTTCATTCATGATGTAAAAATTCAAGTTAGTGCGATGTGAAAACTCTATGATCTTATAACGTCGAGGAATTTCTCCCACATGTCTTGCAGAGATTCTTCTCATATAGGAGGATTGTTTTTCAGAACAATTGTGCTCATGCTTCATAACAAAAGGAGGTTGTCGAACGAAAACATCAACATCTTCTTGATATGACTCAAACCTTGTTCCTATACAATCACGTTTGAGTCTCGCAACTACATTTCTCATCAACTCCATGCCCTCCACCATAATTAACGAAAAAGTTCCCTTGGGTTCTCTACCCTAGAAAGGGGTTTTTCATGTTCCTCTCAAAGCATTCGATTTGTTGCTTTGTCTACATTATTGATCTCAAGAGGGACAAGATGGCTATTAAAGCAATCTAATTGTGTTTTCTTTGAGTATAATAGGAATTATAAGGGATATTACTACTATGAACTAAGGTCACAAAAGCACCATATAAAATATAAGACGCCTTTATGTTCATTCCCTTCTTTTTCAGCACAAGTACCCATGCAACTTTGCCTCCCAATATCTCCGAGATCGTTGTGATATGTGTTCATGTTCCCCACCTTGAGCGATAAGATATTCGGTTTAGATCTGACTATTAGCGGATACATCTCCTTTCTGAGCCATCACAAGCTCCTCCTACCAACACGAGCTCTTTGATAGAGACATTGATATACTATATGAACTTGCAATAGTGTCCTCCAACCAAGGAACGTCTTAAAGATGATTTGCTTAGGCATTATCAGTAAAACAATTCCATGTAGCCATATTTAGGTGCCCCACTACTCTTAATGGCAGCTCGTAATGGAGTAAGAGATAGTTTTTTTAGTAAGCCTGGTTTTCGCAGTTCAGGTAGCTGCCTTTATTCCATCAAACAGAAAATTACAAAAGGAGCCCTTCAAGGGGGAGATACAAAAGACACATAGCTACTAAACTAAGAAAGACAAAAAGACAACAGCATGATCCTTTAGCAAAGTTGATCAGGGTCTTTTTCCTCGGATTCATCATCTGATATTATAATCACCCCTTCAACTTTCTTCCAGACACGGTGTCTTCTACTGCTTCTTCGTGGAGTTACAGAAGATCCATAGCCTTGAATAGATGTTCTAGAATGGGAAGATTTCACTTTTTCTTCTCTGTTCCTTTTTCTTTTGCCCAACATTCTCGGCCAGAAACCAAAGATTTAGAGAGTCTCATCTTTCTCCATTTCACTAGGAAGCCAAAAGGATTCCAAAATAAAGGAATCTGAAGATTAATACACCAAACCAACACATAGTTCCTTAGGATAATTTCACCTTCAGCATCCAGAAAACAACAATTAAGAAGGAATGTTGCATGGCTGAGAACCTTCAAAATTCTCATTCTTGATTCAAATCTCCAGTCCATCAGCGTGATTTCATTATTCGAGTCATAAAAGGCATCCAAATTTCTAAGAATCGGCAGGCCCTCTATGAAAAAGTGCATATTCACATATCCTTTAAGATCACAGTCATCCAGAACTGCTTTAATATAAGATACAGGGGAAGACATAGATTCCTTCAACAAAGCAGAATCCAGGATATTCCTTATATCCAAGAAAGAGAACTTAGGAATGAAATTGCAGTTGCTTTTCTCATCAAAATCAATCAGTAGTTCCCATAAGCTTTGATACATAAGAATCGAGGTAAGCAGATTCTCTTCCATATCTTCCACTTCACTCCAGTCAATTACATCTTTCAGATGATCTTTTCCAGCTTGAATCCAGTTCTTCCAATCCAGCTCAATGTATTTCATGACATGGCTGATTAACCTTCCCATCAAGGTCAAGAATAGAGAAGAAAAGAAAGGAATATTATGGCTACAAATGTGTTTTGTCATCCAGAATTCAAATCTTGATTCAAGCACCTCCATAGTTGCAGACTGTAGATAAAACTTCAAGATAATCCTTCTGCGAGATAATTCCCTTCCTGTACCTTGAGGCGTATTCCTTGAAGTATATCAAAAGATCCTTGAAACTGCTCTCTAAAATCCAAAGCTTCTGAGGCATTTCATCAAATACCTGACGTGCACGGCTACGAACTGTGAGAACTGATTCCATACTTGCTGCAGCTGAAAGGAATAAGAACCTAAGGGAAAAGTGATTTACTAATCTTGCACAAGGGATTCTGCCTTCAATTTCTCTGATAGACCAAAAGCAAGATCCCATAACAGAGATGAGAACTTTAGGGTTAAGGCACTCAGCACTTTTCACTTGAAAGGTATCGTCCCAAGAAAGACAGAAGATTGCAAGGAGTAGGAGATAGTTGCTCTCATCTCTCGAGGGAAATGACATTATAAATCCATACGGAGATTGCAAGGTTGAGGTAACATAGAATCCGAATTAGGGTAAAATTAGTTGTATTTACATCCAATTGAATTTGTTGCAATAATTAATTATTCGATTAGAGGTCAACTGCTTATTATGAAGCCCGACTAGTAGCCAAGGGCTTTACATAGACCTACGAGGTATATCAACATGTTCTCCCAAGTCGCACATCTATCAACATTGTGGATTCTTGTTTAAATGGCACTACAACTTGGATGACCCCTTCAATAGTTTTAACCATTGTTTTAAAAGGCATGCGTCGAGGTGATGATTTGTAAGCCTCGAGGCGTTTTTCGAAAAAAGGAACTTCGAGGCTTGAGCCTCACCCAGAAGTTATGAGGCGTAAGCCACAAGGTTCTGTGATGCGTATGAGGTGGTCAGGCGAGGTTGAGGCGTAAGCCTCAAGAATGAGGTTTTTTTTACTTTTGACATTATATATTTTTATGCTAATGTTTTTGTTTTTGAGAGGAAAGAGGGTGCAGTCCCAAGTTGGGACTCGCCATATTTTTTATATTATATCAAGATAGCAGCAAAACTATAACAAAAAGTAAAGAAGAATACAACAACTGGGACTTAGATATTACGCACAGTCCCAAAGATTTCTAAGTGCAAGTGTTTTCGTTTCCATGTTAAACCTTATATATTTCTATAAATAAGACCATACAAAGAGAAGAGATTGCTTGAAACAAGTGAAGCTCGATGATCGTGTATACATCATGTTCAATTTATCATATCGCATCAAAACATACTAGCTCTATTATATACAACATATGTGATTGTGTTTGAATTGTAATAAAATTTTTATACTAGTTACAAGTTTGCAACTTGATGTTATTTGGTTCTTAAAATAGTTATCACATATATGAAGAAGCATGGTTGAAAAGAAACGCATGGAGTAAGATAATTATTGTGTTTTGTTGTGAATAGCGTAAGCAATCACATGCCTAATATTAGTTTTTCTGAACTTCAATGCTTTCATTGATTATGTGTTGTATATTTTACCAGTGTGAAATTATTTTTTATTATGTTTTTGACAAAACTTATTATTATTATATATAACGTATTTTGCTAATATTATTTTCATTTTCTAAAAAATTAAGGCTTACGCCTTGATGCGTCAAGGTTTATGCCTCACCTCACATTTCGGGAAAACACCTCGAACCACCTCATGTTATTTTCAACCGTGGTTTTAACGTAAGAATGCCTTTCTCTACAATTATCTACAAGAGGTCATCTACATGCAGTAACCTTCCAGCTTCGAGATTCATGGGAGTGTTAGAAGGTGTGTTTATTGAAAAGATCATATTTCCTTAAGCGGTGTCCCCAACCTGGTTCCACAAACTACCAAAGGTTCTAAGTAATCTAATCTCCATAGAACCTCATCTATTCATTCCTTAATTACACAAAAGATCGAGAAAGGCATGGTGGGCATGCTTATTTACAAGGATGATACCATTATCATTAGTGATAGTTTAGAGGGCATTATAGAGGTAAAGAAACAATCGGTGGAGCAGTTTGTGGTCAATGATCTTGGACCACCACGATGCTTCCTTGAGATTAAGATTATCCACTCCAGACAAGTTCTTGTTAAGTCCCAAAGGATATATGTTACTGATCTACTACATGAGATTAGGGATGAGCATTGGGCTGGGCCGGCCCAGCCCAGCCCGAAGCCCGGCCCGCATAGCCCGGCCAAGCCCGAACCCGAATT
Organism: Ottelia alismoides; assembly: GCA_037367405.1. Taxonomy (NCBI): domain Eukaryota; kingdom Viridiplantae; phylum Streptophyta; class Magnoliopsida; order Alismatales; family Hydrocharitaceae; genus Ottelia; species Ottelia alismoides. The sequence continues at coordinate 292,219 of JAZKJV010005087.1, read as the reverse complement.
ATTTATGGGCCAGGCTTGGGCCAAAGATGTAGGCCCATTTAATAATTGGGCGGGCTTGGGCTTAGCCCGACCCAGCCCGTTAGGCCCGATAGTCCGGCCCGCATAGAAGCCCAAAATTAGGCATGATAGCCTGGCCCGCATAGAGCCCATATGTGTCTAGACTTTGATCTCTCACTTTGATATATTCATCTGGATTTAATGAGGGAGTTGATGACGCCGACAGATTAATCCATTTGACGTACATTTTCAATCTGTTTGTTTACTATTATTTGCATATGTTTCTATAATATCTCTATGAAACTCTTTCCATTAGATACTGTAGAATCATAGATATGACCAAATCCGTGCAAAACAGTAGGATAACTAAATAATAAAGATCTAAATAACTAATAAATACTTCATAACGAAGATTATAATCAAAATAACCAAATGAGGGTGCGCCAAGTTTATGGGCCCACCAAGTCTAGACTCATAAGTTTTGGGCTGGTCCAAGCCCAATTGATTTTTGAGACATTATGGGCCGGGCCGGCCTAGGCCCGACCCATAATAATTGGGCTGGGCTTGGGCCTGGGCCTTCAAAAAAAATTTAGTGGGCCTAGGCCTGACGCAAAGCCCACAAACATAAATGGGCCTGGGCCCTGTCCTGTAGGGCCCGGCCCAGGCCCGATCCATGCTCATCCCTACATGAGATAGAGATATTGGGATCCAAACCAACCCATATTTCCAATGGATCCTAACACATGCATTTGTGAGGCTAGCTAGATTGCAGATACAAGCTACTACAGAAGGTTGGTTGGAAAATTATTATATTTTGCCATCACACAGTCAAATATATCGCTTGCAGTTGGCAAGCTAGTTAAAGTCATTGATTCTCCTACTTCCATTCACTCCGATGCATATACATGATGGTTCTAAGATATATCAAGTCGTTTCTAGGAAGAGGATTGGTGTTCACCAAATAGGTCACCTTCACCTTCAATTTCATAGCCTATTTTGATGTTGATTATGTGGGAAGCATGTTGAATTGAAAGTTCAATGCCGGTTGCACCTACTTAGCAGGAAACCTCATTGCTTAAATGAGCAAGAAATAGACATTAGTTTCACAAACTAATGTAGAGAGAGTATAAAATAGCCCATGCAACAATAAAGTTAGCATGGATTCGTCTCGTACTTACATATCTACATGTCACTGATGCTAGGGTTAGGGAGCTCAAATGTGAAAATGGAAAGGTCAAGCATATAGCCAACAAATTTATGTTTCATAAGCACATAAATCATGTGGAAGTTGATTGCCACTACACTCAATATTTGATATAAAAAATGTTGTACACCTCTATTATAACCTAAAAAAACAAACTGATGACATGTTCACGAAGCTTCTCGCCCAAACCCAGAATGACAGATGTTATAACAAGCTAAGTATTATTGATATATATGTTCCATTTTTTCTTTAAAAAAGCTCCATCATAAGAAGGGGTGGGGGTGTTGAGAGAATTTTGTGCACCCTTCAAGCATATACTTTATGATGTCTATCTAATGAAACCCTAACCCTAAGACTTTTCCTATGTAAGGAGTCCTTCGATACCACGTGCTAATAAAAACAACTCTTCCATTCTTCAACTTCTCCTATCAAACACGAACAGATTAATGAGACTTCAAACATGAACAAATTAATGAGACGCCATTATCTATCAAGTTGTTCTACCAAAATGGCAGTTTGACATTTTTTTTTCATTGTTTCTCTAGGGTTTCATGTGGCTAAATTTAGTAATCCGAGATTCAGATGCATGTGGTCACAAGCTATCCAAAATAGAAGTGATTCAGTTACAGTTTCCTCGAAACAATCAACTGGGTGGCAGTAAAAGACAATATCCTACTTCCATGCATTGTAAATGTCCCCATCCTCTCATTCACACGGGTATGCCATGATCACCGCTTGATTGAAGAGAGTTGAGAATGTGATCAGTTATGTTTACAGTTTATATAACGTCAACATCAATCACTAGTCGCACAACTAACAGAAAACAGAAGCTTTACAAACATGGCCGAGCTCATTTAAAAGGCCAAACGCGAAGTAAACCAACTTGCATCCAACTATATTAGGGGAAAACGCAAATTGGACCCCAACAGTGACAAACAAACAGAAGTACACCCACAATATCCTATCACCAAACATCTTCTATAGAATTTCGGTAATACAACAACATGTTTAGGACCAACAACTTCCCAATATGGTTTGAAATGCATCTCCTGTTGACGTACTTTTCAAGAGGTTTTGCAATGCCATCATAAACAAGCAAAATGAAGTCAAGCCTCCCTTAACTTTCAACAATAAACAAGAAAAGGAACAAGCTTTACTAAATTGACTATCTTTAACGAACCCAATTGTAACAATTGTTACATGGGTCGTCCTAAAATAAACAATCTTCAAACAACGATTAAAATTGGGTGTATAAAAAATGGCTGTCAAGATTGTCTCCATAGAGAAGGAACAAGAAGACGTGACAAGATGTACATACCTATTCCAACAAGCAGACGACCTCCACCTCGACGCAATCGAACCCTATGCAGCCCCTCCGCGCGCGCAAGGAAGAACGCGATCAAGAACACGACCGTGAAGCGCGAAATCCCCATCTCAAGCCACCACCCTAGTGCAAGATTGTCACGACAACATCAACTTCACATGGAAATCTCCCGAGAAATCGCAAAACGAAAAGAAGCTTCTAAATTTAAAGGAAAGGGGGATTCCGTGCATTATAATAAGAAATTATACATAAAAGAAGAGGAGGAAGAAGAAGAGATGATCAAAACAGATAGATGGAATCACCGGAAGGAGAAGAGGAATCCGATAGGACAGAGATGCAGAAATTTTCCGAGTTCCCTTCAACCTTTCGCCGAGGGCCGGTATTTATTATAATTGAAGTTGAAGTGAGATGTTAACATGAGTTTTTTTATTATTTATGCATTTATATAAACGCAAACATATTACATTATCCATTTTGGAAACAGGTGCACATATTAATTAGTTTTTTGTGAGAAACAATTTTGTAATGTTACTTGAAATACTTATTGGAAACTACATATTTATTATTGTTAGAAAATTCTCAAGTTCGACATTCGCTTAGATTCGATTCGCTAAAAGTTTGATTCGAATTCGATTTGAAAATAAATGAACCGAACATGAACATAATTTCAGGCTCGATTAAATAAATGAACCAAACCTCAAAAACATAGGTTCGCTCAGATTCAGTTCGTTAAAAGTTCGATTATAGACACACATATATACATAAAGTATATATACATACATATTGTGTGTGTGTGTATATATATATTCTATATTAACATAAAAGTTATTCACTTATTTTCCCCAAAGCCATCCACTCATCCACTCCCTAATTCCATATTCCCTATTCCTGAAACCCCACAAAACTCTCCCATGTTGCCGCGGTTTTTCCCTTTGGATAGAAACATCTGCACAACATTTATTCTTAAACGAATCTTTGACGAGCCGAATCGAACCTTTACGAACTTTACTCTAGCCGAAACGAACTTGATTATAGCTTTCATTTATCGAGCTGAACCGAACCCGAGCTTGAAAGCATTTTAACGAACCAAACCGAGCCCTGTGTTGGTTCGCTCAGGTTAGGCTTGTTTACAGCCCTATACATACTTAAGCAAAATGCTCCACCGACGTATACCAGCTTTGCCAAAGGGTTTTTTTACATGAATGCACCTATAGCATTCCATATTATACAAACTTTTACTCTCTTTTTAAAAATATATAAATGTAAGAAATGAATAAAATAAAATTACTTTACACGTCAATGTGAAAGTATTTAACAGAAAGTATCTACATTTTATATTAGAAATTTTTACACCATAACCCTGAGTAAATTCGTGATTACAATTATAACCCCGCATAATCACGAATTACATCCAAGACCATGAATATTACTTAACTCTTACACTCATAACCCCGCATTAACTTCCATCTGATTTCACGTTAACTATGATAGTATCCGTCAAATATTTTACATTTATACCCTTTAAGTTCTCATTTATTTACAAAGAAAACTACTTCCCTTCCTCCTTTAACATGTCAACCTCCTCCCCTTCCTCCTCTAGGAAGCACACCCACCCCGTCGAGCGTCTCCTCCTCCATCCCACCCTCACATGGAAGCTCCCCATCGAAAACCCCCCTACCCCATAGGAATGCCCCCTACCGATGTCCTCCACCCATCGACATGCTCCCCCTCCCCCCGTTGTCTGAAAGCCCCCCCACCCCAGAAGCCCTACCCATGTCGTCGCCCTCCACCCATCGCCCTGTTCCCCCTTCCCCCATCACCTGGAAGCCCCCCCCACCCCCCTCCTTACAGAAGCCCTACCCAAGTCGTTGCCCTACAACCATCGCCCTGCTCCCCCTTCCTCCGTCTCCAGGAACCCCCCCCCCCCCACCCCCACCCATCACAACTGCTTCCGTGGTTCACCTACTCGTTGCTCTAATCAGAGCTTCTCCGCACACGATGGAGGCTCACAGTGGAAGGGCTGCACGTGAAATCAATCTTTGAAGATAGGGATTCTCGCTGATGATCTGGAGGTGTCCTTCCTCTGCATCTCGGCAAAGAAGGCATGAGAGTCAACCACAAGGACAGGGGTGCATGATCTGTAACAATCAGTGGAGGGGGAGCTCAGGCGATGAGCTGCTACTGTCTAAGAGGATCATAGTGGTTTCATGAAGGGGAAGATGAAGGGGAAGGGGGTCGGCGGGGACGTGAGGGGAGGAGGAAGGGGAGGGGGTGGACGGTAGGGAGGAGGGGTGCTGGAGGAGGAAGGGGAGGGGGACGCGTCTTGCTCGAGGAGGAAGGGGGAGGGGTATCTTTTTTTTCTTTTCTTTGGATTTATTTTGAGCCGTTGGATCATGGATTGGTTAGATTAAGTCATTCCTCTGGTTGAGTTAATGAATAAAACTAATAGTGGGTTATGGGTGTAAAACAGTACATTTATCAGAGTCCTAAGTGTAATTCATGATTTTATGCAAGGTTATAAATGTAATTACGAAATTACTCAGGGTCATGGGTGTAAAAATCATTTTATGTTAAAGAGACAAGACTAAAAGGAACTAAGTTGATATTATAAATCTATTTTAAAATCTAGGGTAAAGGAGAAATATACATGTTATAACAATTATTAATAGTAAACATGAGTTTGCAACGATAAAAAAATAATAACAAAAAATATAGCAGAAACACATGTACCTTTGTGTGATTTATATTTTTAAAGTTTAAAACAAATGGTATTTATTTATTTATTTATTTTGTGAATAAAAAAGATTTTTTCAATATTCACAAATAAATGTTAAGGTAATTTTGAAGGCTTTGCATAAATTTTGATAATAAAAATCATAAAAAACCATGTGCATGTAAGTGATATTCTCCTTAATACAAGGTAAAAACTAATAAAATAATATTAAAGTCTATTTATTACATCAAATCTAATATGCAATTTATATGACTGAATATGTGGATATACGAACCAAATATACCTAAGTGAGAATCTTTCTTTTCTCCACTTCTTCTTACAGGGCTACCTCTCACACATAGGATAAACAAAGCATACCCTCACCCACTAGGACAGTCAGAGCCAGACTCTCTGCATTGGGTAGGACCTCCTCATGTGCCTGAAAAAGCTCACTTAGGCCTCTATGAACCGAACCTCCTTTCTATTACCTATTTGATAGACCGGCTCCTTTTCTCAGATAGTGAGCTAGCAAGTCTACTCTTGGATCTTTTTGAAGGTTCGGGAATACACTGCATATTCGACCTACTACTTGCTATTATTGATGGTAAACATGATCAAAATAAAATCTAATCTAACTAAATAAGACAACATGAACTATGTAGTTTTTATGTAAATTAAAGGGTTTTTTACACTTATTCATCTTTGAACTTTACTGACCATACGTGGGACCTTTACTTATTTTGAAGTGTCCAAGATGACTCTGGAAAACCTCTCTATTAAGAACATGCATCCCTGCCATTAAGATCGATGGGTTGGCTATTATCTAAAGGACTATAATGAAAGAAAATTTATTTACTCAAACTATATTTTGTTCGTTTTTTGTCATTCCTCTTATCCATCGTCTTCTTCATCCATGTCCTACTCCCGCACAACACCTTGGACACCTCAAGCTTTGTCTAGTGACACCCATGACCCCTTTGCCACTTTCATCCATTGGCAACTGCTTCACCTCCTCCACTAATGAAAACATGATTCTTATAAAAATTCATAATAAATCAAGATCCTTAAATTTTGTAGCTACACCCAAAGTATTTAAAGAAACAACTAGCATACAACTCATACGCTTTCATATTTACACATCTAAACAACAAGCACTTGTAGACGATGGGGTAAATAAGTCTTATAGGCGGTGACATCGAGATAGAAGCCCCCAAACTAGCATCTCATTCACAAGGTTCTTCGTCGTGGAGGGTTGGAAGGATAGAGGGAAAGTTCCATGCTTTACTAGTGTGCTTACAGGGAAAGGCCTTCCCTTACAAAGAGTAATTCTTCTACAATCCACTTGATGTCTACAAAATGAGCATTCAAGCAAATCGAGTGAGCTTGTAATGAAGGATATTGAATTTATCCTCAAGCGCATCACGGAAGCGTGATCGTCGTATCAGATACGACAAAAAACAACTAGTCGTACTAGTTGTTCGGTGCAGCGGAATTTAAAATTTTTATTCGATGAAACCACATGATCTGAGAACCATTCTCAGATCGTTTCATCTATAACCACAACAAGTATAATGCAATACCTCTTGAAGCATGGTTGATCAAGTCTCTAAAGAAAGAGACCTCTTGTCTCAAGTCTGATCGTCGGCAAGACCGCTTGCGAGCACGGGGATGAATCGTGTTGTCCTCGCAATCCAAGAAGATGATCCAAGCGTGGTTGCCCCTGATCTCGTCGCACGAAATCAAACGTCTCCTTCGTGAGTGTAGCACACCAAGGAGACGGAGAACCGAAGAACGCCGAGGCGGCGGCGCGGTGGTGAGAGCGTCGACGATTCTCTCATCTAGGGTATGATGGACGGCCACCAATATTAGAGGAAGAGAGGGTTGTCGTGTATGAAGAAAGAGAGAGAGAGAGAGCTCCAATAATTCATGTAAAGAGAGAGCATGGTATGCCTCTCTATTTATAGGATTTTGGGATCCATGGATCTCAATCCATGGGACATATAAAATCAATGGGTGAGATTGATTTATGTCAATCCAATGGCCAAGATTGTTGTTGTCAAAAACAACAAATTTAGATTAAAATATATTTGACAAAATCAAATATAAATTAGTCTTAAATCAACCCAACAAACAAGGAGAGAATGTACATGGAGATTTCATCTCCATGCACCTTCCATGTGGATGGCCACCCTTTCCTATTTGGAATAGGGTGCCGCCCACTATTTCCATAGGGAGAGCAATCTCATGGAAAATCATGAAATTGCATATCTCCATGGAAATATCTCTTTATTTATTTGCAAAAAATTAGTTGGGTTTTATTCTCCAAATAATTCACAATTATATTTGAGAATATTGCAATCTTGCCATGGAAAAATTGTGAATCATATTCACAACCCAAAACAACATATAATTTACATTGTCAATTAATTACACAATGTGTATCCAATATACATAATAATTAATCAACAAATATAAATTATAATTAGCTCTCTCTAATACATTATAAATCACATTTATAATATATTATGAATAATTGGATATTTCTATCCACATTATTCTTATCCATAATAATTAAATCACAGTTAATTATATTGGATAATTTCTCCATACATTAAGATGATTAAATCACATTTAATCATGATCTCTTCATTGCTTAGATCTCATGGAATTATTCTTGAACCCTTCAAGAATAATGCAATCTCTCTGCAGATACTTGGAGATAAGGACAGGACGATTGTATTGTTCCACGTATAGTGACTTGGATATCGAGATCATATCTCAAATCCAGATCGTGGGCCTCTCATAGATGCTTGATTGAATCAAGATCGCAAATCTAATCTTTTTTATTGCATCTGAATCATATTCAGATCAATGTCCAATGATTGGACCAAGATAAGATTACTTCTCTACTGAGAGGAGTCACTAAAATCCAGACTCGTTTCATCACTCCCTAGGAATGGAAGCGTCATGGTTATACAATCGTTTATGATCACATCACCCTTCAGGTATTCCCAATACCTGTACATCCTGCATACTGGAAGACCCAGAATAAACTCGAAGTATTAGATCAACTTTACACTGTCTACTTCATGGTTTTATCAGTAAGTTTCTCATTCGATCATTGGGAGTCGGTATCGATCATATACTTTCCAAAAGCATATATCATACATGGATCTTGATCATATACTTTCCAAAAGTATATATCAAACCTACAAATTCAGTCAAGCTTCCAAAGCGAGACGACCATGCGCATGGAATTTGATTCTTCCCAATATCTCATGAGTGAGCTCATGTCTTCCGGTTCAGTAACTGAACCTGTATGATCCCTTTGAGAGATCGTATTACTCATATGCCCTTATATGCACACCAGCGTGCCGGTGTATATACCTTGGTTAGGTCTTCAACCTATTGGTCTGCCAAATGTACATACTCAAACATATAGTAACACATCTGTCTCCGGTCAGAGGATGCGTGCCTGTATCGTGACAACATACGATATAGGACTTTGGTTATCTCGATCTCGTTAAGTCAACTCTTTGACCTAACTAACCTGACACCTCCGAATCTCTATTCCTATGCAGAGGACCTGCATCAAGAGGTCGGTTAGATATCAGCCTTCAGAGATAAGGATTGCCATCTCCTACTCAGGCTGGAGATCATCTCTTAACAATCATTTGATGGTGCTTGATGAGCCCTCTATCTAACTCATTAGATATTCATCCAAGCACCAGCCTCTATGATTCAATAGTTGAATCAACAGCTGTGTGATCATCAAGATGGCCATGGTACATAACCCTAATTGTACTAAGGGACCTATTATACAAACGATTCATTCTTCATTTCAGATCAGGGAATGATATGTGCAATAACATTTATTGCATAATGGCTCGCCGTGGGCTCGCATTTCCAACATGTAATTCTTTCTATGGCTTACCTCTTGGCAAACATTCCGCAAAATCAAAGAGAAACAAATTTCAGAGATAACTTATGACATAATATCACAATACCAAATTCAGAAAAGTGATTAATAGCGCAACGATGGAGTAGCTAGAGAAAACATGAAATGGTTACTATTTCACAAGAAAGGAGGTTTATTGGTATTCTGCATGTGATGATATGGAGAGGGTGCTCGCAACAGGGGGGAGTAGATCATAAAAGAGTATAGAGAAAACATAAATTACTTTTTTCCAGTTTAATTCTATAATTATTTTCTAGGATTTTTTACCACTTGTACCCCTCTTAAATTTTGCAATATCAATTATGCCACTCTCTTTTTTAAGTATTAGTTGTGCCCCTATATTCTTACGATATTCACAGTTCTACTCTCTCGTTAGGGTAAAATAGGGACATAATTGATACTATACAGAATGTGAATTTCGTAAGAATATAAGGGGCACAATTGATACTATAAAAAGAGAGAGGGACATAACAATACTACAAAATCTAAGAGGGACACAAATACTAAAAAAACTCTATTTTATATGATTTGACTAATTGATCATAACTATTTGGGCATAAGAATTATTAGGGATATTTTCCAAATTTTGTTATATTACTATGAAATAAGTAGCACAAGTGTTATTGATAAAGTTTCGATGGTAACAAGTGTTAGAGAAAAATCAAAGTTAAAAACAACATGGACCTAAAGTAGTTCGTAAGGATCTAAATGCATTTAGTTTGCATATTGAATGACATATAAAAGGATATTAATGCAATTACATAAAAAGTAATTTATCATAATTAATAAAAAGGTTCAAAGGCTCCAGACTTAATTTTAAGAACAAGGGTATAAATTTAATAAAAAAACAAACATATATAAAGGCTTGAATGAAATAAAATAAGTTCACTATTCTTAACAAAAAGGTTCTTGTAAACATGTACCTAAAAAAATTAAAGGTCATAAACGGAAAAAGGCACGGATTGAAAGCCAAAAAAACAAAACTTTTTCTACAAGTGGACTTTTGCTATACCAAGTGATCCATCATGGAGAAACTTTTTGACAATGCCCGACCTTCCCCCGAAAACCCTAACCTCGCCCCGCCGCCACCTTAGGCCTCTGGATCCAAACCTCATTCCCTTTCCCTGAATCTCAAACCCATCATCATCCGCCTGGGTCCTGGCCCGCCCTTCCACAACCCCAATCCCTCCGTCCTACCCACCGCCCATCCCCAACCCTCCACAAGCTATCCTGGAGGGATATCTGTGCGTCTCTTCCCACCCCTACCTTCGCGTTCACCTTCACGCAGAATGGACTTCATCCCCCCCCCCCCCCCCCCCCCCCGCAATCATCAATGGTGAGGAAGTCGCATTAGTATCTGAACAGGAGGCTACAAATCTCCAACAACAATGGGTGCACACCCTAGTATTCTACATAATGGGTAAGTCTCCTTACCAGAAACTACTTCTCTCCTTCATTGAGAAAGTCTGGAGCCCTACTTGGGCTTTCAAGCTCTACCCTCGGCCCAATTGCTTCTTCTACTTAAATCTCTACAGGGAAGATGACTGCCAAAGAATACTGGCTGGTGTCCCATGGCTCTTCCCAGGGTAGGTTCATGGGTCCTACAATGCTGGGATGCCTCCTCTTACCTTAAGAGGGAGCTCCTCTATGAGATCCCCCTTTGGATCCGCTTTCACGGCCTATCCCTGGGCCCATTGCAATGTTGTCATCCTCAACAAACTTGCAAGCTTGCTGGGCACTCCTCTCTTCATGGATGCCGCCACCGCCTCCGATCGTTCTGAAGGTTTTGCCAGATTTTGTGTTTCTATTCATGCCGCTAAAGTTATCCCTAAAGGTGTCCCTCTTGTGCTATTTTCCGGCCAGTGCCATATGGTTGGCGTAGAGCTAGAATGGCACCCCTCCCCCCTTGCTCTAGGTGTGTCTCCTTTGATCACTCCACAAACAATTGCTCCCTTCCTTCACCCATCCCCTCTTGTTCCAACGCCCCCCATCCCCTCTCCTCCGTTAGTATCTAGCCTTGAGCATGCTCCCGTCCCTCCCTCACCCCGGTCGAGGAGTCTTCTTATGTCCCTCCCCCTACCTCACGCCTTGCCTCCACTTCCCATGAGGCGTCACGTAGCCCTAATCGGGCACCTGCTCATATCCTGCCTTTGCCCCCCTCGGTCCCCAATTAATGCCCCATAACTGTTGACTAGCGGCTGGATTCTGCCCCCTCCACCTACTAGCTCTCCCCTTTGGACCCAGATCCCTCCTAATGCAGAAAATCGCCCACTCAAGGAAACCCTCTCCATGGGAATGCTCAGGTTTCTATTTGAACATGCCCTCCGTCGACACCCATGGCACAACCATCACAGCTCTAGCTACTGAAGAAAACCCTGCATGGAACTACACTTCTCACAAAAAAGAAGCGACTGCCGAAGTCTTCTCCCATAAATCCAAGGCCCATGCAACCCCAAGTCATGCTTAATGTTGTAGTGGTCTGCAACACCCACGGGCTGAATAAGCCCCGCAAGGTATGTTCCTTCTACGTGAGCTGCATGGGGAAAATGCAAAATTATAGGCCTTCTCGAGACCAAAATCAAACATGAACACATGAATAAGCTTGCTGACCTTGTCCCCTCTGGGTGGGGTCACCATCATAATGATATGCCTTTGGGGTGTATCTACTTCCTCTGGAATGCCTCTTGTTAGACTTTTACTCCTTTGGCTACCAATCCCCAGGCCCTCACCATGTCTTGTATGAATAAAGGTGGATGCTCTGTCGTCATCACGACAATTTACAATGCAAACTACCCCTCCCAACGCAAGGACCTCTGGGATCACATCTCTCTATGTAGTCGGAACATTGTCGACCCTTGGCTCTTAATTGACAACTTCAATGTTGTCTGTGCCTCCTTGGAAAAAAAGGGGTGGGCGTGTCCCCCACAGGGACCATATGAAAGACTTCAACGATTGTATTGATAGCTGTCAGCTACTGGATTTGGAGGCATGTGGAAACTTGTGGACCTGGACCAACACCTCAATTGGATCTTCTAGAATCGCAGCAGGATTGGACCGCGCTCTTGTGAAAGTCAGCTGGCAAGCCCGTTTCCCACAGACTAAGCTTATCTACTCCCCTCTATCCACGAGTGACCACCTGCTGCTTACAGTTTCCCTAGCTCCTTCAAACTCTCACCCCAGTCCATTCAAATACTTTAATTACTGGGTTGATCGGTCTGGCGATTCGGAGGCCATCTGAAGGAGTATGGGATTCCCCGGTCTGTGAAAACTACTTTTCTGGTTGACTCTGAAATTAAAAAATGTAAAGTCCTCCCTTAAGGCATGGGTATGGTGGAAGATGATGAATCTCATATTCATCACTCTAAAAGTCATTAATTAAGCTCAAATCCCTAAAATTCATTGGTATTTTCTTCATTTATTCTGCTTAATTAGCATTCATGCATGTTTTGATAAGAATGGTATTTTATCACTCATTATTGCACAAAATAAGAAGCTAAAAATCCTAGCCAAAATGACCTGTAAAATAGCATAACTTCCCCGATTTTTTACTAATTCATACTAACTCAAAATGACTGAAATCCACTGCCACCATGTACATATTACTAACAAAAATAAATGAAAAATACAAAAAATCACTAACTTAAATAAGTGGACCGAAAATCCAACCCTAGTTCTAGGATTTCCGAACTAAAACTCGATATCTTCCTCATCTATTGTCCAATTTGATCCTACTCACTTTTGAACTAATGTATATTCAGTTACCTTCAAAACAAGACCAAGTTAAAATGAATCGGAGCTCATATGTGAAAGTTGAGTTTGGGCCTCTTTTTGTACATTTTGTATTTTAGCGGTTTTTGACCTATTATTTATGTAAGTAATTGACTCATTTTATTTTATTTATTTTTTATTTTGTCTTCTTTGATAAAAGTTTTATTAAAATACATAAAAATCCAAATCCAAAATGAGCTTGAAATCAAAGAAACTAAATAAGTCTTAGTCTTCACTAACCGTCTGTACAAAAATGGTCTTTTTCACATTTTATTTTATTTCTTCTTTTTTAATAAAAATACAAAAAAATAGATTAATGTGTGAATATTTATCTTTGATTTTAACATATTTTTTCCAGATTCTTATCTGCTTTAAAAATGACAAAAAATTATAAATCCCAAAAATCAGGATATTATATATACATGTGATACTCCAAAAATATCACTTTCTGAAAATGATCGATTTAGTTTTGATGTCTTCATGAAAGTTGTAGATCTCATCGAGACAAGAATCTTTCGTGAAGAAGATTTGTCGATCCGAGGTCGTTTGCTATTTATTTTGGATTTTTATTTGTACTTAATTTTCTGATTTTTCTAGGGCTGACATGTGGCTGCTCTTGGAGCCGACACGTGTCACCATTTTTGAACTTTCACTTCCATTTTTATAAAAAAATCTTGTGTGTACGGAGCATGCGCCTTCGGTGCTCGTGCTCCATCTGCCCCCTTCCACTTGCTGCCACGTGGTAGTATCTCGGCCGCCCGATCTCAGCCAATCGGATGACCGTTGCACATTCTCCTTCCCCTGATTTCCTCTGTCGTCGCCGTGTTTCCCCTTTACTCTCCCACTGCCATCCCCGCGAAATCTCCACCGTGAATCATGGATGACCACCTCCTCGAATCCATCTCCAATCTTTCACGATCTCATCCCCGATCCGACCATCTTGCGTCTCCACCGCCTTCCTCTTCATGTCCTCGTCGAATCCCCAGATCTTCCTCGTCAATAGACGATCTCCTTCCTTCTTTGGCCGAAAGTCGTCACACCCGCATATCTCGCGGTCAATCTCTGACCGCACCCTTTTCCTATAAAACAGAGCACCACCCCCCATTGAAGATCCATCCGCCGGCAACCTCACATGCACAGGGAACGTTGGTGACAGCCCGCTCCTTCCTTTTCAACCCGGTGAGATCCGACCCTCCACGGTCATTGCAACGACATGCCTCCACCGCGCGGATGCCCTTGCTCCGGTCCTCGTTGACTGTCGAGCCAACGACGAAGCATCAAAAGCTACCTCCTTCCTGAACCACCGCTACCACCTTCGCTCGATCACGCAGCTCCGACATCCTCACCACAGCTCGAGATGCTCTTCCTTCACACCTCATGGACCACGGTCGTGCTGCTACCCACGCTTTCGCCAGAACTATCTCCCACATCTTCGACTTCAACGCCCCATCTCACCGCAGCAAGGACCAGCATCACCGCCTCTTTACCGGAGCCATGAGCCATCGTCATCAACACGGTTCACCTGCTCCATCAACACTTCTCCAATCGCCACCTCCTGGGCCTCCATCAACCTACACAGGAGTTGGCATCCTCCATCACGGAGGCCATGCGACTTTCATCCCGCAGGCTGGCTCCGTCGCTCCTTCATGAGCTTTGTCTCCTCTGCGCCAGAAAGCCCCGCCTCCTCCACCTTCAACGGACGGGCAGCAGGCCCGAGAGCCCCACCACGTGCAACAAAAATCGTGCACGAACTTTGATAAACAAATTTCTAGGTTGTTCCTTTTCCTCTTTGAGTTTGACGTTGTGACTTGCTTAAATAAAATAAATAAAAACCACGCGATTGAAAATTGAATTAATTTATTGTGGTTATTTCTTGACTGATTTTGATTGCCTGCCTACAACGGGGCAATGTATGGAAACCGGATTGCCAAGATCCTGAGCTGCACCCTTGATCCAAGTCCAAAAGGAAGCCGAGGTCCTCCAGAATCGTACGCATTGAACTATCAGATCCAAACAACCATAGTTTGTGCATAGGACATATACTCTGATTGCTAGGATACCCAAGCACATCAAAGGACACATCTATTGGATCAAGCCGAATTTTTAGGAGAATCTTCTTTTGGAGCAATGTCTACAGGAAACCATGTATGATAGGACTTGGGACACTCTTTCAGGAAAAAATGTCTAAGGCTCTTCCCAACGATCTTCAATAAGTTTCCACAAGAAACCACGGTAGTAAATATAACACGAGGGTGTTGATCCATCAACATAGCAGCGGTTTTATGTTGATGCATATGGGTCTCCTCAATAGAGTACGGCTTTCAAAGTCTCCTGTGTTCGGTTTTCCGCATTCGGGTAGTCTGACCTCCAAATCTTCACTGTAAATTTTCCATTTTTTCTTACATTTATTTTATTTTATTTGTGTCACTCGCTTACACACACTCTTTTTCTCTCTCTTATTTTTCCTGCAAGGTACCTGATGTACGTGGAATGATTTTCAAGAACCGACGCATCTTCACTGACTTTTGAAAAGTCGCATTAAAAATTAAGATCGAGTCAAGTCGTGAGAGAGCGTAGAGTCTACGATTTTATTTTCTGCAATTTTAATTTTTGTAATTAATTGCTCATTTATAGCGGTGTCCGTTTGGACTCTCGCGTGTGTAACAAGACCTTGAAATTTTTATGTGGTGTGTCGTTGCCTGTTTCACTCTCCGGTGAGGGTGGGGCCTGACTTGAGTGGCACGTAGGTTAGACATGCATATACGATTATTAGAGCTTTTAAATTTGTGATTGTGCTCGTAGAACCTAGAACCACACTACACTTTAATCGAGACACACAAAAGATCATTCCAACTTAGTCAAAAAATTTAACTCATTTATTTTTGGCTAATAGAACTTTCTGTTAGGTGTGGTTTTTGTCAGCATGCATTCATGATGAACGCGAAATCCACCTCTTTAATAAGCATGAATTGTAGTATAGGAAGCGGATTTCGGTCGTCAAAATACCACAATCTTCGAATGTTGTGGAATATTTTTTTTACTTGGCAAGTTTACCAAGGTCGAACTCAGGAACGATGATTTTTTAGTTGCGCGGTCTTAAATCAGATTTAATAATTGATTAATGCTCGGTTAATTTTTGTGTTGAGAAAAATATACAATGCAATGATGGAGGAGTGATGCAAAGAAAATATATAGATACGACTATTCAGCACAGATCCGTGATTAATAATTCAGCTTCAATATAACCTCGAAATTTATCACAGATCAGACGCTATAATTCAAAAGAAATGATCAGAGTGTCAATAAATAATCTCATAAATTCTGGGCTCTGATAAAAATTTCTTCTAAATTTCCCTGTAGATTATCCTTAATCGATAGACATTATCTTCGAAAAATACAAGGAAATAAATTTTCAATCTTCCTTTCCGAAGCCCCTGCATAAAATACGTCCTCAAATAATATCCCAACCTCCAACAATTCCCTGTAATAAATCGTCAGTTTTTCCAAGGGAGATATGGCACAGATATGTCAAGATGAGCCTACAAATGACAACAGATATACTAATTATAATTATCAATAAACAGCCTTAAATCTGTCCACAAATGATGCTAAGTTGTAGAGCACGGAATTAGCTTCGAAACGACATATTATATGCTAAAATCGGAGTCCATATGACAAAGATATGATAAAATGAAGTTTCAGGGACTGAAATGTAAATAAAAATAACTATTTCTTTGCAAAGAGGTCCCTGGGAGACATATCTGTAATTATCAAAAACTTGGGGGACTTTTCTGAAATTTTCCCCCGGCGAGGGTGTTCTTGCAATTTATAAAAATGCCAGGGGGTCCGATGCATTTTCCCAGAAGCACGTGCATTGCACGTGCTTAGGAGGCTCGGGCGGCCGAAGGAGAGGCTCGGACGGTCGGGGCTGAGGCTCGGGCGACCGAGTCTCAAGCCCGGGAGACGGGGCTCAGGCTCGTAAGCCCGAGCCTACGTGGCAGCGATGGGGAGCTTCGGGGGCCCCGAGCCTCGAGGCTGGGGCCGAGGCTCGGGGAGGGGAGCGTGGCGGCCTACGGACCGTCATATCAAGGGCAGTTAGCCCAGATCTGACGGCAGTTGTTCTCCGCGGCGGTGGAGGGTGCCTGGGCGAGGAGGCGAAGGCGCGGAGGTCGGCACCCCCGCGCGCAGAAGGCGAGGCGCGGCGGCGAGCGGAGGCTGGCGAGCGGGGCTGGTGGGCGAAGGTGCGGCTGAGGGGCGGTCTGGAGCCGTGCACGGTGGTGGCGCGCCGGAGCGGTTGACACACGGCGAGGTCGAGCGGCGGAGGCGGTGCTCGCGCAGGGCGGAGGTGGCTGCTGGGCGAGCGGGGGAGAGCGGAGCAGGCTGCGCGGCTGCTGGAGGCGGAGAGACGGAGCTGGTGGCTCCGCGCGAGGCGGAGGCGGCTGCGGCGGAGGGGCTGGAGGGCTGGAGATGTACCTGCAAGGGTTATTAAACGAAAATGGAGACGGAGGAAGAGCCTGGGAAGAGGAGGATGAACCGCCCTCGATTGTCGCTCATGTGCTTGGCCAAAGCACGAGCTCAGGCAAGCTATGGATGCTTGTTACAGCCTGCGGTGGCTGGCTCGCGCCACCAGGAGTACGCCGCTGTCACCGGCGATCGTGGAGAAGGGCGGATGAGCGGAGTGGCCGGTCGTGACGAGGGCTTTATAGGATGAGGTGCGAGGGACGTTACAGGAGGAGGAAAGGCTGGCGAGGGAGAGGGGTGTAACGGCGAGGAGTGATGGCGAGGGGTGACGGTGCGACGGCGGTTACGAGGGAGGAGGAGAAACGACAGGGGAGGGGGACGTGGCTTGCAACGGGCTGGAGGTAGGGGACGGGGGTCACGTGCTAGGCACGTGACCCATGTGTGGCCAGGAGAGAGAGGAAAGCGGGGTGCCACGTGGCATGCCCAGGGGCTGCCACGTGGCACCCAAAAAAATTTCAACTTTAAGGATGGAGAAGAAGGAGAAGGAGACTCGGATCAAAAAATTTCCATCACGAAAGTTGCTTGTCTCGACAAGATCTACAACTTTCATGAAGACCCAGGAGCAAAAGAGGTCACCTGTGAGAAGTGGTATTTTTGGTGGCTTTCCATGTGTACGAAAAACCGCATTTTTGAGATTTGTAATTTTTTTGGTGGTTTTAGAGGGGATAAAAATTCTAGAAAAAATACGATAAAATAGAAGAAAATTATTTACACATTAATCTAATTTTTTTGGATTTTTAAAGGATAAGAAATCAGGAAAATAAAATAAAAGTAAGAAAACGCTCAACTTTTGCACAGACCGACAACGGACACTTGTACTTGGTTAATTTCTTTGATCTCAGTTTTAATCTGGTTTTGAATTTTGCATTTCTTATTAAAACTTTCATTAAAGCACACAAATGAAAAAGAAATAAATTAAAAGAGTTAGTTAAGCACATAAAATCTCAGGTCAAAATTAGCAAAAAGTTAAAATGCGCAAAAGAGGCCAAAAACCCAACTTTCACATATGAGCTCCGAATTTACAAAATTAGTCTTGTTTTGAAGGTATTTGAAAATGAAGTACTTTAAAAGTGAGTAGACCAAAATCGGACATTGTGTGTGGGAGATATGCTCATTTTAGTCCGTTCAGATGTGAAATTTGACTTTGGGATTATTTGACACTTATTGGGGTTAGTAAATTTTTTTATATTTTTTATTTAATAAAGTTAGTAATATCTACACAATGGAGATGATTTCGGGTCAATCGGAGTTAGGATGAATTAACTAAAATGTGGGAAGTTAGCGGCTTTTGGGCTAATTTACACTGGGGATTTAAATGCAATTATGCATGATGAAATGCAGATATAATTTACACATGCATGATGGCTAATAATGCTCTATTAATGATTAATTACAGGGAATGATGGGGAACAGAGCCTAAATGATCAATTTTAGCATGATGAATACGAGATTCAACCATACCCCTATACTTAGACCATGCTCGTCCCCGAGCATGAATGAATGACTTAGTTGAATACATCCTGACTGTGTATGTGAATTTTCAAGGCTTAATTCAGAGAGACCCTTAATTTGAGTGATCCTAAAATTCTGAGCTCACCCAAGCTTTAATCAAAAGGAATCTAACTTCTCTAATTTTTCAGACTCTCTGTTTGTACATATAATATAAGGATATGATTTTAAGTGTACTGCATTTCATGAGAGTCGAGTCGGGGCATCACTCAAAGTTCCAGTCCCAAAGATCCTCCTCTAGACCTAATCCTCAACACTAGAGAATAAGTCTATTCTTGCTTCAGTCAACCGTCTCATTAGTTTGTCAGACTTGAAAGTGTATATGGACGGCCAGTTGATGGAGGGCATAGGATTGTGTCTAATTTTCTCTCCCTTACATTGGAACAAGGTGCCTCTCAAGTGCCTTATTACTCAACACAAGTATATTTTTGTTTTGTTGATCAGTGGTGTCCGTCAAGAGAATTTGGAGTCATCTGCACTTGTTTTTCTGGGAGTACACGGGGTGTGTCTCTTTTGAGTATCTAAGATACCTTCGACACCCAGACTTGTATCGCTTACGATGCAGAGCCCTTTTATGGTGTCAGCCCGACTCCTTGGTCCTAATTAGCGCTTGGTCTAAGTGGACACTTTGAAATGTTTGGGAGCGCTCGCCATTGGTGGAAGCTCATTTGGAATTTGACTTTGGATATAGAGCTTTTCTTTGACATTTCTTTTTTTTTTCATTTCTTTTGTTGGCTAGCTCCACTGCTTTTACCAAAAATTGGCGCACACTGATCAACAATTTTCCTAAGTTTCATCACACCCTGGCACTTAGGTCAATATCAAAAAGATAGCATATGAATCTTGTTCCATACTGGCTAGTGTTTTGCTGACACTCAGGTTTTTTGAAGCCTTCATTAACTTTATCCCATCCTCGATATCATCAGATCGAATCTAGACTCAAAATCTCTTGCTTCTAGTTCCTCAAGTGATATCTCAACTCATCTCATCAATCATGCAGTTGTGGGAGTGATTGTGCTGATCATATTCTTTTTGAAGGTAGAGATGAAGAGTGCAATATAGCGCTCAAATCTTTCAAACTAGGGAAGTGTGGATTATTTAAGTTCAAAACCCTAATGACTAAGGCAGGCTAACGCAGAATCTCAAGATCTCAGAAATCAAGTATCCTCAAAAATCCTCAAGCCCTGAGTGATAGTGAATGTGTCAGGAATATATCGACCAAGGGATGCATGAAATGCTTGATGAAATGCAAGACCATGAGTTTTTTTATATGCAAAAAGGATTTTTTTTTGCAAAAAGTTTTTTTTGGTTTTTTTTGTTTTGTTTGTTGTTTTTTTAAATAGGTATTATACATACTACTTGTACCCATCCCCGATGTTAGATAAAAACGATTAAAGTACGGGCTATGATAAAGTAGATAAAATATATACAAATACACCCCCCTATACTTAGCTCGTGCTATGTCCCCATGGCACAAAGTGAAATGTTGACATAGCTCGTACTAAATACAGAAGGATTAAAAACAAAAGAGAGAAGTGAAGTATAAACAATGGTAGCGGTCCCCCTATACTTAGGCTCTGGTCAGCCTAAGTATAATCGGATAAATACAGATGGGGAACCGGGTAGATTTGCGGATGTACAAGATCAAGGAGGTTTGCGACGGACCTTCTTGCGGGAGTGTGGAGGGAGATAGTAGGAGATGATGAGTGTGATGAAGAGGGGCCGAAGAAGAAGACCAGCCATCGTCGGAGTCGTCCTCAGGAGAATAGTAGTCGTCTGCAGAGGATCTCCAACTTTTGTCGATCAGAGGTAAGTGCCCATGGATCAGAGCTGTACCTATTGCACTTATCTGATGAACCTCACAGGACCGGACGAGGACTCGTCAGAAATCACCTGATGTCTAAGGTCAAAGGTGACTTTCTTGGTCGGTTTGTTTCCTTGGAAAGTATTGGGAGGAAGTTGGACAGTCTCCATCTCCCTGTCTTGAGTAACTGGTGTGGCATTTGTGAGTTCCTCATCAGATGAATCTCCATAAAAGTCGACCAATTCTTGAAGGGTCATGCACTGCTTCGGTCGAGGGAGAGTGTTCCTGTGGATCTTGTGGTTTATGGCTGGGGATGTTGATGTCACTTCGGAATGATCATGAGTTTTGGTGACAACAGATGTTTCTGGAGTCGGTTCCTTATAAGGTTCAAGTATGTTATGAATTACTGCTGACTCGAAGATTGGACCACTCAAATGATCGTGTTGATCTTCAATAATATGGTCCAATTCCTCATAAGCTCCAAAATCATGATTTTTCCTAGGAGCAGTGATAGGGTGGTGAGAATCCCAAGTTTGTCCAACAGTCAGTCCCATAGGTGACTCTCTTAGGGTTTGTATGAGTGTGTTATGTGGAGATGTCTGATCATGTGAAATATTTATCTCCTGATCATAACTGTTGGTTTCAAGTTGGTTTCCTCAGAGCAGGATGTGTCATGTTTATTGTGGTCCGAATTCGGGAACTTGATTTCCTGAGTCTCGCAATCGACGATCGCCTTAGCGGAGGCTAAGAACGGCTTTCCTAAAATAATAGGAGACTCAGTCATCCTTCCGGGGTGCTCAATGTCAAGGACAATAAAGTCCACTTTGTGTTTTTTCCCTTGGAAATTTACGACGACAGAACGATCCCCCGCGGTCTTTGGTAGATCGATCGGGTAATTGAACGATCACCCTAGTCTTTTTGAGTTTTCCGAGTTTGAGTTGGTCAAAGACGGACTTGGGGAGGATGTTTACTGTAGAGTCATCGTCTAACCCGACATGAGTGAATATAGAATCCTCAATTTCACATGTGACCCGAGTCAACCGCTTGACTTTGCGGCTTTTGAGTTTATGATTCATCACCAAAGAACTAGCCATAGATAGACATGATATTCAGTCCTGGATCGTTTCTTGCCCGTCATTTTGGGTATCAGTCGACTCTTCACAAATCTCTTAAGATCGGGCACATATTCTATGGCTTTGATTAATGGAAGCTCTAAGATCAGACTCTTGCAAAATGCTTCCATTTCAGAATTGTCCAATTTTTTTGAATTTTCAAAATTTTCAATTTTTTTGCTGTTTTCTGTAATATGGTCAGTCGGGGGGTCAGAGGTCAGTGGTTGTGTCTGATTGTGATGATCCAGTGGTTCGCATGGTGGTGACCTCACTTCTTCTGAATTTTGCATTGACTGGATGAGATCATATATTCTCATAGTTAAAGTGTCTGCTCTATGATTAATCCGAGCGATCTCATCCTCAAACATCTCATGACTAGTGATTGAATAATCAGTCTCCATGTGTCGTGATTCTGATATGTAACCCCGAGTAGAGTGTTGATTGTTCATAAACATTATGGTTTGGTCATGAGTTTGTATTTCCTTGACTTTGGTTTTCTCGTGGATTGTCGAAGGAAAATTGATTATACTCAAGAGAATAGTCATCCTGAGTAGAGGATGGTTCAAGAGGTTGTGAGATCCTAGTGACGGAAATTGTGTTCTCCTATCAATAATGGTCACTCTATTGTTCATCCTCGATTCTGGTCTCGCTCTCTTGTCCATAAGATTGTCAGAATGTGAGAGAGGGCTAGTCCAAGAAGAAGTGTGGTCACAGGGTGGGATGTATGGGTGGGAAGAGAATGATGGCTGCGGGGAACCTGATTTGAAGAGCAGGCTCCCCTGAGGAGTGTGAGAAGAAGAATATCGGGACATGGTCGTCGAGATCGAGAAAGAAGACCACTGTGACGACATCTTGTCAAGAGGGATGGAATGATTAGCGAACCTCGATTTTCTTGCGATTGCAAGGTCTTTTACGTACACAAATCAAACACAAAACAAACACGTTGATTCACCCACTCATCAATGGTGAAGGCACGTTAGGGTTCGGCCGCTTATCTTTTCAATTTTAATTTAATGACAAGACAATCTTGCAAATTAAGCGGAGCTGTTAGGAGCCAAAATATTTTATAAAGACTGTCCCGAGTTCATACAACTAGTTGCACCCACTTTCAGCCAGTATAGGTGTAAGTACAGACTGTTTAAACGGCTACCCGTGTTACTTGAGGACGGTGCCTTCCGCGGTGTCCTCTAAACCACCTACTCTGCTAAGGGAAGTCGGACCGTAAACGGCTACCCGAGGCCCTCACTGAAAAGTAGCTAATTGTTTTTAAAATCAGTAGTCTGAATGAAATATTTCGGTTTTTGGCTCTACCCTAAGGTGTGCGTTCTTGTCCTTACACAAACAATGAGTGGGTTTCTCTCCACCAACAAAAGTTAATTTTATGTCAATTTATTTACAATCACCTTGATTAGCCGTCCCAGTTTTAAGTTAAGGTTATCACTGTAGCTTATGTGAGCACAAAAATTCACGCCTAACGAGCAGTCCCAATTCCTTTGAATCCTTAAGTTGTAAAACTTGAGAAGGAGAATCGGAAAAGCCAATGCAAACGTAAATCAATGATGCATGCTTAAGAGAAAGACTTACAGCGACTCCTCGCGTTCTTCATGCGGGATGCAGTACAAGTAATTAAAAATTACACTAAATGATATGCACAGATGAAAAACGCCCTAGACAGATAGTTCTATTAGCGGGAAGAATTGATTGAAATTTTTTGGCTAATGTTGAACGATCTACAGTGCGTTTAATTAGTGAAAAGTGTGCCTAAAATTACGAGCACAATCAAATAATTCTAATCTAGCGTATGTGCTCCTAAATTCTACGTCAAGTCACAGAGAGTCCAGTCCTGAATATTACAATTTGACAGGGTACAAAGAGAGAGGACCCTGTGATTAATGCAGAAATTTAAACTTATGCTAACTCTCGCTCACAAAATTAAAATACAAATCTTCATCGCAGATCCTTGATTTAATATCTGTAAATTCCGCTCCAGTAGTCTGCAAAGAGAGATATTGCGGTTAGTATCAGAAGAAAAAAGAAAAAAAATAATGCAAAAGAAAAAAAAAGAAGAAAGAAAAAAATGTCACAAAAATTAACTTCACAAAAATTATTTATAAAAAATGATTCAAAATCCTAAAAATTCGCCGTTCCCCGGCAACGGCGCCATTTGATGAACGCGAAATCCACCTCTTTAATAAGCATGAATTGTAGTATAGGAAGCGGATTTCGGTCGTCAAAATACCACAATCTTCGAATGTTGTGGAATATTTTTTTTACTTGGCAAGTTTACCAAGGTCGAACTCAGGGAACGGTGATTTTTTAGTTGCGCGGTCTTAAATCAGATTTAATAATTGATTAATGCTCTGTTAATTTTTGTGTTGAGAAAAATATACAATGCAATGATGGAGGAGTGATGCAAAGAAAATATACAGATACGACTATTCAGCACAGGATCTGTGATTAATAATTCAGCTTCAATATAACCTCGAAATTTATCACAGATCAGACGCTATAATTCAAAAGAAATGATCAGAGTGTCAATAAATTATCTCATAATTCTGGGCTCTGATAAAAATTTCTTCTAAATTCCCTGTAGATTAATCCTTAATCGATAGACATTATCTTCGAAAAATACAAGGGAAATAAAATTTTCAATCTTCCTTTCCGAAGCCCCTGCATAAAATAAGTCCTCAAATAATATCCCAACTCCAACAATTCCCTGTAAAATAAATCGTCAGTTTTTCCAAGGGAGATATGGCACATATATGTCAAGATGAGCCTACACAATGACAACAGATATACTCAATAATAATTATCAATAAACAGCCTTAAATCTGTCCACAAATGATGCTAAGTTGTAGAGCACGGAATTAGCTTCGAAACGACATATTATATGCTAAAATCGGAGTCCATATGACAAAGATATGATAAAATGAAGTTTCAGGGACTGAAATGTAAATAAAATAACTATTTCTTTGCAAAGAGGTCCCTGGGAGACTTATCTGTAATTATCAAAAACTTGGGGGACTTTTCTGAAATTTTCCCCCGGCGAGGGTGTTCTTGCAATTTATAAAAATGCCAGGGGGTCCGATGCAATTTTCCCAGAAGCACGTGCTTAGGAGGCCTCGGGCGGCCGAAGGAGAGGCTCGGACGGTCGGGGCTGAGGCTCGGGCGGCCGAGTCTCAGGCCCGGGAGACGGGGCTCAAGCTCGTAAGCCCGAGCCCTACGTGGCAGCGATGGGGAGCTTCGGGGGCCTTCGAGCCTCGAGGCTGGGGCCGAGGCTCGGGGAGGGGCGCGTGGCGGCCTACGGACCGTCAGATCAAGGGCAGTTAGCCCAGATCTGACGGCAGCTGTTCTCCGCGGCGGTGGAGGGTGCCTGGGCGAGGAGGCGAAGGCGCGGAGGTCGGCACCCCCGCGCGCCGAAGGCGAGGCGCGACGGCGAGCGAAGGCTGGCGAGCGGGGCTGGTGGGCGAAGGTGCGGCTGAGGGGCGGTCTGGAGCCGTGCACGGTGGTGGCGCGCCGGAGGCGGTTGACGCACGGCGAGGTCGAGTGGCGGAGGCGGTGCTCGCGCAGGGCGGAGGTGGCTGCTGGGCGAGCGGGGGGAGAGCGGAGCAGCCTTGCGCGGCTGCTGGAGGCGGAGAGACGGAGCTGGTGGCTCCGCACGAGGCGGAGGCGCTGCGGCGGAGGGGCTGGAGGGCTGGAGATGTACCTGCAAGGGGTTATTCAACGAAAATGGAGACGGAGGAAGAGCCTGGGAAGAGGAGGATGAACCGCCCTCGATTGTCGCTCATGTGCTTGGCCAAAGCACGAGCTCAGGCAAGCTTGGATGCTTGCTACAGCCTGAGGTGGCTGGATCGCGCCACCAGGAGTACGCCGCTGTCACCGGCGATCGTGAAGAGGGGCGGATGAGCGGAGTGGCCGGCCGTGACGAGGCTTTATAGGATGAGGTGTGAGGGACGTTACAGGAGGAGGAAAGGCTGGCGAGGGAGAGGGGTGTAACGACGAGGAGTGATGGCGAGGGGTGACGGTGCGGCGGCGGTTACGAGGGAGGAGGAGAAACGGCAGGGGAGGGGGAAACGGCTTGCAACGGCTGGAGGTAGGGGACGGGGGTCACGTGCACGTGACCCAGGTGTGGCCAGGAGAGAGAGGAAAGCGGGGTGCCACGTGGCATGCCCAGGGGCTGCCACGTGGCACCCCAAAAAAATTTCAACTTTAAGGATGGAAAAGAAGGAGAAAGAGACCTCCGATCAAAAAATTTCCTTCACGAAAGTTTCTTGTCTCGACGAGTTCTACAACTTTCATGAAGGACCCGGGAGCAAAAGAGGTCACCTGTGAGAAGTGGTATTTTTGGTGGCTTTCCATGTGTACGAAAAACCGCATTTTTGAGATTTGTAATTTTTTTGGTGGTTTTAGAGGGGATAAAAATTCTATAAAAAATACGATAAAATAGAAGAAAATTATTTACACATTAATCTAATTTTTTTGGATTTTTAAAGGATAAGAAATCAGGAAAATAAAATAAAAGTAAGAAACGCTCAACTTTTGCACAGACCGACAACGGACACTTGTACTTGGTTAATTTCTTTGATCTCAGTTTTAATCTGGTTTTGAATTTTTGCATTTCTTATTAAAACTTTCATTAAAGCACACAAATGAAAAAGAAATAAAATTAAAAGAGTTAGTTAAGCACATAAAATCTCAGGTCAAAATTAGCAAAAAGTTAAAATGCGCAAAAGAGGCCCAAAACCCAACTTTCACATATGAGCTCCGAATTTTACAAAATTGGTCTTGTTTTGAAGGTATTTGAAAATGAAGTACTTTAAAAGTGAGTAGACAAAAATCGGACATTGTATGTGGGAGATATGCTCATTTTAGTCCGTCAGATGTGAAATTTGACTTTGGGATTATTTGACACTTATTGGGGTTAGTAATTTTTTTATATTTTTTATTTAATAAAATTAGTAATATCTACACAATGGAGGTGGTTTCGGGTCAATCGGAGTTAGGATGAATTAACTAAAAATGTGGGAAGTTAGCGGCTTTTTGGGCTAATTTACATTGGGGATTTAAATGCAATTATGCATAATGAAATGCAGATATTATTTACACATGCATGATGGCTAATAATGCTCTATTAATGATTAATTACAGGTGAATGATGGGGAACAGAGCCTAAATGATCAATTTTAGCATGATGAATACGAGATTCATCAATTCATTAAGAATATTTTTCAATTATTGTATTGCATCCCACATGGAAATTGCGAGGAATCACTGTAAGTCTTCTATCTGAGCATACATCATTGGTTCAAGTGCATCGGCTTTTTCCAAATTTCTCACTCCCATTTTATCATATAAATTTAGAGGAAATTGGGACTGGACGGTAGTCGTGTACTTGTTCTCACATAAAATTCAGTGATCACCTAATTAAAATTGGGCCTGCTAGACAAAGCCGACTAAATTAACCTATAAAATCAAGAATTTTTACGAGAGAGCAACCCTGACCTTGGATGCATTTTTTTTGAGTGAGCAAGAGACAACACTTAAGGTTAGAGGCAATCTCTGAAATTTTCATTCAGACTACTGATTCTAAAAACAATTAGCTACTTCTTAGTGAGTAATACGGGTAGCCTGTAAACGGTCCAGATTTCCTTAGTAGAGTGGGTGGTTAAAGGATACTGCGTAAGACTTCGTCCTTAAGTAATACAGGTAGCCGTTTTATGATCGGTACTTACACCCATATCGACTGAAAGTAGGTGCAACTAGTTGTAAGAATTCGGGCCAGTCTTTAAGATTATTTTCGGCACCTAACTTCTCGCTAATTATTTTCCAAGACTGATTTATCACCAAGTAAAATTGAAAAGATAACTGATGAACTCTTGTGGCTTCATTGTGTAAGTTGGTGAACCTGAGGTTTGATTTGTATTTGCATTGGTGTGCATGAACCGATTTCAAATAGAAAAAAATCCACACAATTGTGCCATCACTCTCCTTTCTTGATATGAAACAGTTAAGATTTCTTATGTTGAATATCCTAAGCACTTGAACATCATTAACCAAGATCCATTATGTCAACCAATAAACCTTCTCCAACTAGACATCATCCAACTTCCACAGGAGACTGTCACCCACAAACAGGTCCAACCCTCTCTACAAATCTGATTTACTTCATAAATGACAATCCTTTATATTCGGATCACACAAACAAACAATCGACTGAGGTCTCCACTTCTTCATATGTCAATCTTCTATATTCTGATCATACAATCCATCCTTCATATTCTGTAAAAGTCAATCCATCATTCATGGGAGATTCTAACCACATGATAAATCTGATCGAATTTAACACTTCTTCACATCTTCCACCTTCCCCACCATTGAACACAAATGAGCAACTACCATTTTGGATTGACCCATTACTCGTCGGAACTCATGAATCATTTGAACATCAAATCACTTTTAAGATGAATGGCCGACCGAGACAACAACTCCATTTAACTTCAATCCCTCCTCACCGTATTGTTGGAACAAGTCAAGATTTCACAAATCTACAACTAGATTTAACCAATAGGAATAAAATAGAGGTACAAATATATCAAGAGGATTGTCCCGCACATGATAATCTTCCATCTTGGATTAACCGTGACAATCTCACCTTCAAACTTAGCACTCATACAAAGGAATGGAGTAATTATTGACATACATAATCCCTGTATGTTGACTCCACAGTATAAGGGTCCGAGAAATCATTACCAAAGGAATGGACGCTACTCAAACCAACTATACATATCTGAATCACACCATATTGAGTTTGTGAACGGCAATGGCCCTCACATCAAGCAGACTCCTTCCATGATTTTTGAGGAGAAATTTTCAGAAGATAAAGATCACACATTGGATGTTCCAAGAGAATCTTCTCCCAACTCAGACAGGAAAATGGAAGATGAAATAACTGATCTCAAATTCAAAAACGAGAAACTACACGGACTGCTCCCATGATTGATCATTACTATATTTTTTAGGATGAAATTTCGAGGATAAGTAAGAGATTTAATTTACTGGAGGATAAATTTAGCAAGTTTGCCGACCGATTAATTTCACTCTATAGTAGCTCGGATATAAAAATAGATGAGGAAAAGATAGGATCTCATGTTGAAATTCTGAGGATATTCAGAAACATAGATAATATTTTTAGGAATGACTCTAATAGTGACACTTCTACATATTACTCCCCTAGGAATATCTCTGTTTCTGACTCTTACTTGGCTTATAAAAAACCCTCATAATCTATGGAAAACACCATATCATCACATCACACAGAAAATACCAAAAAATTGAAATATTAAAAAACACTAAAAAATAGAAATCCAGAAAAATACATAAAAATTGAAACTGAAGAAGATTTGAATAATTTGGATCCTACTCTAAGGGAACCACTAGAGAAAAGATTGATTTTTGAACTTCCCTTGATACATGCCATTGAACACTTCCCCGACCTGAAAGGATTTGTAATGAACAAATTAATAATGAAAAGTCGGGCATGATAAGGACAAAGACTGAAAGACATATCTTGTCAATGGCCACATCCTTGGTGTTGAGGAGAAAAACCAAGAGCTGAATACTGAAGCGGTTACCCAGATTTGACTGTGGAATCAACGAAACCATATTTACCCATATGCTCGAATCGATGACGACTCACCAATCAATATCCTCCCAACCTATGTATTTGACAAACTCAAACTTGGACCTATCAGGAAGATAAGAGAGATCGTTCATTTGGCTGATCGATCGATAAAGAGGCCGAGAGGAATAATTTCCATCATCATTACATTCCAAGGTGCTCCTCTCAAAATAGACTTCACGATCATTGATACTGAGCATCAAGGAGAATTCACCCAGCCTCCAATCATTCTCGAAAAGCCATTCTTGGCATTGGCTAAGGCAATTATTGAGTGTGTGACTCGAGAAATCAATTTTACAGCATTGGGAGCACTTCGATCGCAACAAGTCTTTGAGGAACCACGATTTGCTGAGGTAATCCATGAAGCCCTCAACAGCTGTAACCATCAAGCGGTAGAAGAGCCCTACCCTATTGCTGCACCTAAGATGACGGTTGTTGATGAGACTATTGGTTTAGAGACTCTCCACAATGCTCCATTTCCTGCTTCTCTCACCATGGGAAATGACTCTGATTATGATCCTGAGACATGCATGGGCACATCCCAAATCGGGCAAGATCTCCTCTGACTACATTGATCAAATCAACCCGACACAGGAATGCTCCAACATCAATTTAATTGAGAACGAACATGCAACAACTCTCCCTACTATCCCATTTCCCACTGTTTTGGAAAAGTATTTCTTATATGACCCTGAGACATATACATGGGCTCACCTTGAGTCAACCTTCTATGACTACCTTGACCAAATCAATCCAACTCAGGAGTGAACCAACATTAAGAAAACTAGGAACAAATATGCGGGACGAACACTAACCAAGGAGAAAAATTTCAATGGCTATTCATATGGAGACTCAAGTGTCAATACCTCACTCCCAGGACCAGCACCTTCATGAAACAAAATGACTGCTCCTGCATCTAAAAAGAAAGTCACTTTGACCTCACAAAAGAGGAATTGTCTGATATCCCTCATCATGTCCAGAAAAGATAATCTACATGAGTGAGGTCTGTTCGACAGTATTAAAACCTTATCTTCGCAAGGATCCAAACTCCGATTCCCATTGGACGAATCCCATTCCTCACTATTATTTATCCAAAGCTGATTCTCCTGGTCTCATTAAATATACTGGAATACTTTCTTATGAGCTGAGTGAGACCGGTGCTTCAGAGTATTCATCATCTAAGGACGAATTGCTTGATCCTAGGAAGGAACGAATTCTGAGAAAACAACTGAAGAAACTAAAAGACAAGAATATCTGGAGTGCCTCTACTTTCAAATACTATTCCTCTGAGGATAACTCCGATGATGGTTATCTTTCATCTGACTCATATGCGTCATCTACTATCCAGCATGATTTCTTTGAGGATAACATTGATAATGGTTGGGAACGCTATGCTTCATCTCCTTCTTATCATTACGATATCCCACCACAGGCTCACAAAAAGATCGACCGACCTTAATCATTGGCTACCCACCCTCCCTCCCGACCCTATCAGTCTCCTTGTATATCTTCTTCCTCTACTTAGGACAATGCCTAAGTATAGGAGGGATCGATGCCATCTGTATGTACCAATCTCTTCACACACTCCTTCTCACAATCGCTCCATTTCCACCTTTCTTCCATACTTAGGCTGACTAGAGCCTAAGTATAGGGGGAACCGATTCCCACATGTATATACTCTCCTCAGTCACATCTCCTGACCATTTCGTTTCTCTCTTCTTCTATACTTAGACTGTCAAGAACCTAAGTATAGGGGGACGGGTTGACTTCTATTGTTTATAATTCTTTTTCACTTTATTACGCTTAGCCCGAGCTATGTCTTCTTTTTGCTTCTTGAGATCTGGGGACATGACAGTTGCTAAGTATAGGGGGGGTGTATATATACTTTATATATATTTTACCCATAACTCGTACATTCGTGTAAGTCTATATGTATTTACAGGGTGGGTAACAAGTAAAAAAACAAAAAAATCTTTTGCTACTAACGTTGACCGTGTCCAACCAATTTTTTTTGAAAAATAGCTTCTTATTCATTTTTGCATTAAAAAATCCTTGCATTTTTTAAAAAAAAACTCAAAAACAAAATCACAAAAAAACACAAAAAATGTGTATGCATTTCACCCACCTGCACTTCATCCAACATTTCATGCATTTGTAAAAAGCCCTTGGGTTCTGAACCGAGTTATGAGCTCAAATTGAGAGTGGTCCGGACTTGACCTTAATCTACTTAATTTTCAAAGGAACTTCACCGCGAAATAGGATTTTAGATATTCAGGTCTATGACTTAATTCTTTAAGTTCCACATGATAATGTGCATCATTTGACTCTTAGTGTCTAAACCAGTCTCTTCATTCTAGTACGACTTTGGAATAGGGAATTAATTTGTACTCTCGGACTATGCACTTAGCTCAACTTAGACGGGGTGTTGGGAGACTATGTGAATTTCTTTTCTGGTAGCATGGAAATCTAAAGACCGAAGTACATGTTGAAAAAAAAGCTTTGGAAAAAGGATGGACGACTGGGCACAATTTTTTCTAAGATCTCAAAACATGTGCGGAAAAAAGATTTATATCCGTAGGGGCACAACAAGATCCAACCAGAGCTACCAAAAATCCAAATATAAAGAAGACACTGCCAAATAAATATTTGACCAAAAAGGTCCAAGCTTCAAGAAAACCTGCAGATCTTGGTGGAGACTCGGCTACACTGGCCAGCTTCACAAGGAGAGGTAACTACACTATTAACCCTCCAGTTCTTTTCCCCTTCTTCTATTCTTCTCCCCAATTTTGATTGTGATTACAACGCAACAGACCTTAGAAGGAAATACCTGACTCTCCGAGGACGAGTTAGTGGAGAGGAGGTTTGCATGGTAGTCTGACATTCTGGATGGGAAGAGCTATAACCATTCACACACATGAGTCGATTGTTCAATGTTCATGGGGTATGCTTTGGGAGGAGGATTGATCTAACATGACTTCTGAACCGAAACCGTGACAATGATATGTAGAACTTCAAGGTTGTCGATTTTAAAATTCCAAGTCTCATAGAAGTTCCGCCACACTAATAATCCAAAGGTCGGGTCTAGTTTCATTTTCACCTTCTGCTCATGATCTTGGTATGGAACCCAATCTCATTTCACCTCATTGCATTTCTTTTGATGCTCAGGGACGAGCATGGTTTAAGTATAGGGGGATGATGAATATCATATTCATCACTCTAAAAGTCATTAATTAAGCTCAAATCCCTAAATTTCATTGGCATTTCTTCATTTATTGCTAGCATTCATGAATGTTTTGATAAGAATGGAATTTTATCACTCATTATTGCACAAAATAAGAAGCCAAAAATCCCAGCCAAAATGACCTGTAAAATAGCCTAACTTCTTTTATTTTTTACTAATTCACACTAACTCAAAATGACCTGAAATCACTCCACTGTGTACATATTACTAAAAAGAATAAATGAAAAATACAAAAAAACACTAACCTAAATAAGTGGACCAAAAACCCAAACCCTAGTTCTAGGATTTCTGGACTAAAACCTTGATATCTTCCTCACCTAGTGTCCGATTTGATCCTACTCACTTTTGAACTAATGTACATTCAAGTACCTTCAAAACAAGATCAAGTTCAAGTGAATCGGAGCTTATATGTGAAAGTTGGGTTTTAGGCCTCTTTTGTACATTTAGCGGTTTTTGACCTATTATTTTATGTACATAATTGAATCATTTTATTTTATTTATTTTTCATTTGTCTTCTTTGATAAAAGTTTTATTAAAATGTGTAAAAATCCAAAACCAAGATGAGCTTGAAATCAAAGAAACTAACTAAGTCCGAGTCTTCACTAACCATCTGTACAAAACTGGTCTTTTCGTATTTTATTTTATTTCTTCTTTTTTAATAAAAATACACAAAATAGATTAATGTGTGATTATTTATCTTTGATTTTATCATATTTTTTTCTAGATTTTTATCTGATTTAAAAATTACAAAAAATATAAAACCCAAAAATCAAGGTATTCCATATACACGGGATACTCCAAAAATATCACTTCGTGCAAATGATCGATTTTGATTTTGATGTCTTCAAGAAAGTTGTAGATCTCATCGAGACGAACAACTTTTGTGAAGAAAAGTTTTTAATCCGAGGTTGTTTGTTATTTATTCCAGATTTTCCTTTGTATTTGATTTTATGATTTTTCCCGGGCTGACACGCGGCTGCTCCTGGAGCCACGCGTGTCACCCATTTTTGAACTTTTATTTCTATTTTTATTTAAAAATATAAAAAGAACCTCACATGTGCGGAGAAAGCACCTCCGGTGCACGTGCCCTGTACGTGCTCCATCTGCCCCCTTCCACTCGCTGCCACGTGGCAGTATCTCGGCCATCCGATTTCGACTGAACAGACAACCGCTACACCTTCTCCTTCCCCCGATTTCCTCCGCCGCCATCGCATTTTCCCTTTCCTCTCTCATCACCATCCCTCGTGAAATCTCTGCTGCAAATCACAGACGACCACCTCCTTGAATCCATCTCCAATCTTTCACGATCTCGTACTTGGTCCGACCATCTTGCGTCTCCGCCGATTTCCTCTTCATGTCCTCATCGAATCCCCAGATCTTCCTCGTCAATCGACGATCACCTTCCTTTTTGCCCTGCAGTCATCACCCCCGCGTATCTCGCGGTCAATCTCCGACCGCACCCTTTTCCTATAAAAACATAGCACCGCCCCCCATTGAAGATCCATCCGCCGAAAACCTCACATGCACGAGGAACGGTGGTGACAGCCTGCTCCTTCCTTTTCAATCCGACGAGATCCGTCCCTCCACGGTTATTGCAACGATGCGCCTCCACTGCACGGTTTCCCTTGCTCCGGTCCTCGTTGACTGTCGAGACAACGATGAAGCATCAAAAGCTACCCCTCTTCTTGAACCACTGCTACCACCTTCGCCTGATCACGTAGCTCCAACATCCTTGCCACCGCTCACGACGCTCCACCTTCACACCGAACGGACCACGATCGTGCTGCTACCTACGCTTTCGCCAGAGATATCTCCCCTGTCTTCGACTTCGACGCCCCATCTCACCGCAGCAAGGACCAGCGCCATCGCCTCATGTCCGGAGCTAGGAGCCATCGTCATCAACACAGTTCATCTACTCCATCAACACTTCTCCAATTGCCACCTCCTAGTCCTTCATCAATCGTCGCAGGAGTCGACGTCCTCCGTCACATCAGCCATGCAACCTTCACCCCCCAGGCTGACTCCGTCGCTCCTTCCGAAGCTTCGTCCCCTCTTTGCCAGAAAGCCCTGCCTCCTCCGCCTTCGACAGCTGGGTAGCAGGCCCGAGACCCCCTCCACGTTCATCACACGTACGGCTGGGGGGACTCCACCTCATGTGACCCATGTGCGTGGGTGGGAGAATTGTAGAGCCACCCCTGAGTTGAGTTGATTCACAGACATACTCCTCCACCAGAGGTCACATGCTCCGCATGTGATGCTCTGGAAGTTTTGCAGATACTCCCCCAAGAGTTACGATAATTACACTTAAGTACCTCTTTTCATATTTTTATTTTAATTTATTTATTGTAATATTGAAGTGATACCCTTGTGACCCCCTCTATTTTGAATTGTTTTATACATCATTTTATTATTTAAAAAATAACACTTTGTTCTTCAACTAATTCTCTACCCTATGGTATATGCTTGACATTTTTGTAGGCTGTGGTGAATTAAAAATAATTATTCTTGCAAAAAATTTACATATTTTACCCATTCAGTTCTTGGAAATTCATAAGTAATTAACAGTTTCTCGAAAAAATATAAAAAAACACGTATTGTAAAAGTAGTTGTGTTCAACATTATGCTAAAAAATAATTTCACTTGCATGCATATTTTATGATATAAAAATCATTTTGCACATTTTTATCTTTAATTTTTAATAGGTATTAAATCTAATATTTTAAGAACTAGGATTTTTCTGAGATCTCACCTAGTGATAGACCTTAGATAATTTTATCTCTTGAAAATAATTAGGTTTAATATTTATTATAATTAATTATTGAAATTCATTATATTTACATTCAAAAATTCATAAAATATTTATCCTGCAACCAAAAATTCCAAAAAAATTATACTGCATTAATTTCATCATTATTGACATCTTGACCAAGTTTCGTATTTTTCGGACATCGTTTGATTGAAAATCGTATTTTAATCCCTAAAATTGACCACATTTGCATTTTGCATTCCAATTTGCATTAAAAATAACAAAAAAGACCACCTCGAAAACCGTACACAAACTTTGGTAAACAAGTTTCTAGGTTGTTCCTTTTCCTCCTTGAGTCCGACCTTGGGACTTGATCAAGTAAAAGATACAAAAATCATGCAATTGATAATTGAATTAATTTATTGTGGTTATTTCTTGTCCGATTCCGATTGCCGCCTACAACGAAACGACATTAATTCAAGCGCTCAATAATTTCCCATAATTAACGTAGGGTAATTTAGGAATTGTCAGAAGCAAA
This sequence comes from Ottelia alismoides, assembly GCA_037367405.1. Taxonomy (NCBI): domain Eukaryota; kingdom Viridiplantae; phylum Streptophyta; class Magnoliopsida; order Alismatales; family Hydrocharitaceae; genus Ottelia; species Ottelia alismoides. The sequence goes on along the minus strand of JAZKJV010005087.1, from coordinate 256,106 downwards.
CCTATTTTCCAATGCAAATCTTGCAGGGAATTTCCTGGAAATGATTAACAAGGCCCTCTCCATTGATCTACTGGATCATGTCCTCTCTTAGTTGGAATCTGATGTGAAACTCTATATGGAGGGGCTGGACTCAGATCTTGAGTCAGCCTGGAAATAGCAGAGCCGTGTGAATTGGCTAAAACTTGGCGACCGGAATACCAATGTTTTTCACATCTCTGCAAAAAGGCGGGTTTCAAGGAATATAATAGACACACTCTTGGATGTGCATGGAAATGCCATTGACGCCTCTGCGGATGCCGCTAAGGCTGCAACAAATCACTTTGAATCTCTTCTTGGCCCCCCCCGAAGATTATCCTCTCTGCCCATGCTAAAGAATGGCTTGTCAAGCCGTTCACAAAGGAGGAAATTATGAAAGCTCTCAACTCCATCTCCTCCTCCAAGGCCCCTGATCCTGATGGTTTTAATGCTGGTTTATTCAAACGTCACATGACAATGGTCAAAGAAGCTTTCTGCTTGGCTATGGACTTCCTCCACAAGGGAGGGAACATGGTTAGGGAGGTGAACCACACCTACCTGACCTTGGTCCCTAAGGTCCCCTCGCCCTTGGGTTTGGGGGACTTCCGCCCCATCGTGTGTTGTAACACTACCTATAAAGTATTTGCTAAGCTACTCTTCGTTCATCTTGGGGTGGTCCTCCTAGACCTCATATCCCCTTATCAGATCACTTCCATCAAGGGCCACTCGATCGGTGACAATATCAGACTCGCTCAAGAACTCTTATGGGGTTTCGATAGCAGGCTGACCCGCAATAAGGCATGCCTAAAAATTTATCTCTCGAAGGCATTTTACTCCATGGAACGCACCTTCTTCCTGCGTGCTCTTGGGGACATGGGCTTCTGCAGCATCTAGCTTGATTGGATGGCCTCATGTGTTGTCGGTGTCCTTCTTTGTCTTGGTTGATGGCTCCCCTTAGGGCTTCTTCCGTGGTACTCGTGATCTTAGACAGGGTGACCCACTCAGCCCCTTACTCTTCACGCTTGGGATGGAAACACTCTCCTCCATTGTGGAGTCTGCCCAGGCTGCTGGTTCTCTCAAGCCAATGGGAAATGGTCGTTCCTCAGCCTCGTCCCGCCTTATATACGCTGATGACTACTTATTCTTCTCCAAAGGGACTACCAGTTCTCTGTTGGCTATTAGGAACCTCCCTAAATCTTTCTAAGAAAATCTTCGTCTTGCGCCTCAATGCTAGGAAAAGTAAACTTTTTCGCCTTGTGCATTTTCATCAGGACTTCGAGACTACGTTGCAAATTGGCATCCTACGGAATAGCCTTCCGACTACCTATCTAGGGCTCCCCTTGGGTTTCCATCTTGGTAGAAGCCATGATTCAAGGCTATTGGAGGACGGGGTTAGGGACCTCTGTGATGGTTGGAAATCAAAGTACTCTCCTTCGCAGGTCGACTCCAACTACTTAAATCCATTATCCCCGACATCACCCTTTACTGGTCCTCTGTCGCCCTCATTCCTCCCCCTCTGCCAGAAGAATTGATATGATCTGCATAGACTTCCTCTGGGGCCAGGCATGACGACATTTCCTGGTCCACAATTTGCCTCCCAAAGGCGAAAAGGGGCCTTGGTCTCTGCTCCATGGACATGCTTTGCAAGGCCATGGTGGTTTCTTGGGAATGGAGACTCATTTCCTCGGATACGTCCATATAGGAAACCTTCATGCGTCGGAGATACCACTCGATCCCCTCCTTCTGGGAGGTCCACCCTGCTAGATTGGACTCAAAATGCTGGAGGGCTACACTGAACTCCAAGGTGCTATTAGGGACACGATTGGTGGGGTCCCCCCATATACTTGGAATCGCAGTTCTAAGGGATTTTATTTCTCTGACGTGATGGACCTAATTAGCCCAAGAGGTGTTGCCCCTTCTGGGCCCTCGTTGTTTGGGCGAAGGGCACTCCCCCAAAATTCACTTGCACCCTATACAGGACTGCCATGGAACGACTCCCCACCATGGATTGGCTTGAGAGATTCAATATCCACCCTCAATCCTCTTGCTACTTCTATTTTGACTGGCTGGATTCGCGTATTCGTCTATTCTTCAGGTGCACTCTGGCCTCGTCTGTTTGGCTATCAGTGTGTAGGGAGCTCAATCTACCAATGTATTCCCATGCGTCTGCCCTCGCCGAGATCCTCTCACGGTGTGCCCAACTACCTGCTCAGCCACCACGTGACAAACTTTGTGCCTCTTTTGCTTCTATTGTTTGGGTGTTACAGAATGAAAGAAACCGACGCAGGATCTCCACAATCACCAAACTTGTCGCCCCGCCGCTTGCATTTACTCTCTCGTTTTCCATTTGTGGCATAATCCGCATACTACATGCGTAGAGTGTGGCCCATGTTTTTGGCCCCCCATTTGACTCCATGGAACACACCTTCTTCCTACGTGCTCTTGGGGACATGGGCTTCTGGAACGTCTAGCTTGGTTAGATGGCCTCCTGTTTGTCGGCATCCTTCTCTGTCTTGGTTAACGGCTCCCCTTAGGGCTTCTTCCGTGGTACTCGTGGTCTTAGACAGGGTGACCCACTCAGCCCCCTGCTCTTCACACTAGGTATGGAAACACTCTCCTCCCTTGTGGAGTCCGCCCAGGCTGCTGATTCTTTCAAGCCAATGGGAATTGGTCGTTCCTCAGCCTCGTCCCGCCTTATATACGCTGATGACCACCTATTCTTCTGCAAAGGGACTACCAGTTCTCTGTTGGCTATTAGGAACCTCCCTAACTCTTTCCAAGAAATCTCTGGCTTGTGCCTCAACGACAGGAAAAGTAAACTATTTCTCCCAGTACATTTTCATAAGGACTTCAAGACTACGTTGCAAATTGGCATCCTACGGAATAGCCTTCCGACTACCTATCTAGGTCTTCCCTTGGGTTTCCGGCTTGGTAGAAGCCATGATTCAAGGCTATTGGAGGACAGGGTTAGGGACCTCCGTGGTAGTTGGAAATCAAAAGTACACTCCTTCGCAGGTCGACTCCAACTACTTAAATCCATTATCCCTGGCATCACCCTTTACTGGTTTTCTGGCACCCTCATTCCTCCATCCTCTGCCAGAAGAATTGATATGATCTGTGCAGACTTCCTCTGGGACCGGGCATGGCATGGCATTGCCTGGTCCACTATTTGCCTCCTTAAGGCGAAAGGGGGCCTTGGTCTCTGCTCCTTGGACATGCTTTGCAAGGCCATGGTGGTTTCTTGGGTCTGGAGACTCATTTCCTCAAACACGTCCATATAGGAAACCTTCATGGGTCGGAGATACCTCTCAATCCACTCCTTCTGGGAGGTCCGTCCCGCTAGATCGGACTCAAAATGCTGGAGGGCTACACTGAACTCCAGGGATACTATTAGGGACACGATTGGTGGGGTCCCCCCATACACTTGGAATCACAGTTCTAAGGGGTTTTATTTCTCTGACGTGATGGACCTAATTAGCCCAAGAGGTGTTTCCCCCTTCTGGGCCCCCGTTGTTTGGGCGAAGGGCACTCCCCCAAAATTCTCTTGCACCCTATACAGGACTGCCATGGAATGACTCCCCACCATGGATTGGCTTGAGAGATTCAATATCCGCCCTCAATCCTCTTGCTACTTCTATTTTGACAGCTTGTATTTGCACGTCCATCTGTTCTTCAGGTGCACTCTGGCCTCCTCTATTTGGCTATCAGTGTGCAGGGAGCTCAATCTACCAATGTATTCCCATGTGTCTGCCCTCGCCGAGATCCTCTCTTGGTGCGCCCAACTGCCTGCTCAACCACCACGTGACAAACTTTGTGCCTCTTTTGCTGCTACTGTTTGGGTGTTATGGAATGAAAGAAACTGACGATGGATCTCCACAATCACTGAACCGGTCGCCCCGCCGCTTGTGTTTACTCTTTCGGCTTCCATTTGTGTCATAATCCGCATACTACACTCGTAGACTGTGGCCCTTGTTTTTAGCCCCCCATTTGAGTCCTTTCTAAGTTCATGTTAAATCTTCTGGAGCACCAAAAAATTGATACACTTTTTGTCAGTAATTTCTTATAAGTGTTCATTTTTGGAATACAATTATACTTACTTATCAAAAAACGCGATCCATCATGATTTTGAAATCCACAATGACATTTTTAGGTTTTTAAGGATAATCGATCGGTGAACTCAATAATTAACTCAAGTCAAAATCAATTGCTTCGACTAGTCCACTGATTTATTTTTGACTTATTTGCTTGCAAATTAGGAATATATAAAAAATCGAAAAATAATTTTTTTTTGATAAAAATAAAAAAATCATGTAAATTGTTCGACTTCTCGGTTCTTGCAAAAGAGTCGTTGCTTATTCTCTACTTGATTTTGAGCTTTCTTGACTTCATTTTTCATTATATATTCTTTGAACTTTGATATATTGAGATTTTAGGGCGTTGATGTTTTCAATTGTAGTACTTTACTTCTTTTCTTGTATTGGGCATAACTTATGTGCTTTCTTTTAGATTTTATACTTTCATCATCAAGTCTCTTTTACATGAAAAGCTGGTCACACTGAAAAAAATAAATGTACAAGTTGAGTCATCGTCATTATTAAAATACAAACAACTAATAGGAATCTCCATAAAACTTGGCATAACTCCTTTGGGAAGACACCTCCTCCATATCATGCCTACCTTCCTTTGTCGTATAATATATTCTTTCCACATTGTGATTTTTTTCTCTTTTTAAGCATCACAAAGTGCTTCAAGGAGGGAAAGCACTAGATTTCAATATTAAAAGGGAAAATATGTTAAGGGCAATATAAGTTTTTAATAAATAGGATGGAGTATTTTTGTATTTTTGAAAGGGAGAAAAAATATTTTGAAGAAAAATATTTTGAAATGAATTTTTTGCATATGCCAAAATGGGAAGAAGAAGTGGACATATTAATAAAGTTTTCTTTATCATCATCGAATAGGGGGAAGAATGATTGCAATTTTTTGCATCCTACTTATGTTGTTATTTAGATGATAATAGTTTTTGTGAGAGCAATTACTATTGTAGAAATTATAACAACTTTGCTTTAAGCATGAAGAATAAAAAAGCATATTTATGGAAAAAGAAGGACAGCAAGAAAATCACTCACTTATTGAAGTACTTAATTTAACAAAGATGGTAAAGTCAAATATAAAGGATACTTGGAAAGACGTGGACAACTCAAAGAAGAATATCAATGTAACAAGCACGTGTTAAAAAATCACAATGTATATGTAATATATAAGCATGATAGAACCTTCAATTATCCTTGCTAATCCAATAGAATAATAATCAATGATCGCTCACCATATTATTCTACTAATCAATTACTCATTTTAAATTAATTCAATTATCTTAATGTGACTGACTGATCATTCAGCCTCTTTGATTGGTCACTCTAACTTAACTTAACTGATTGATCAACCAACGTCTAAATGAATTATTATGAATTTCCTATCTATTGGCTCACTTGATAAACAACCACATGAAATCCTTACTTGATTTCTACCATTTTATTTTCCATGTGAGGAGATCTTGTTTGGTTTTCTAGTTGTTGTATTTTCTTAAAAATCCTTATATCTTGCTAAACTTATAGTTCATTATAAATACAAGGTCACTTCCTGAATATTAAGCACAACATACATATACATTATAACAAGATAAAATTATTCTTGTTTCTTGCTTCATTTCAGGCTTGCTTCCTAAATAACAATTCATTCTTGAGAGCTATTTTTATATACATTGGATTTACAATTTATTTATTTAGGTATATCATTACTCATTGCCTATTTATATTTGAGACTATTGTAATCTTTATTTCTTGTTGATATTGTATTCTAATCCATAGTGCATGACGAGATGCAAAGCCCTTTATGTATCATGATATGAGATGCAAAAAGTCTTTAGTGTCGACCAAAGCAACTTTATAAGTGGTTGCATATATCATGAAATAAACTCGTTAGTGGTTTAGTTATTTGACATTATCTGTCGGAGATCTGCCATGTTTTTTACACAGAGATTTCCACGTGAAAATATTGATCTCTTCTGCTTGTATATATCTATGAGTTGGTTGTTGTTATTTGTGATGACTATTGTTTTCAATAATTGTTTATTGACATGACAATGTTTAGCGATCTAAAAGATACTCTCAACAACAATAAGAGCGAGAAGATAGGATAATAGAGAGAACCTAGACCTAGAGACTTAAATTTTTGGGTATCATCTATCAAAGCAAAATATGTACTTTACACCAAGTGATTGCTTAATCAAGCTGATCTTTTCCCCAAGTGTACACATTTTTTATTTATATCCATAATAATTTCTCGAAAACAGGCCAAGCGACTATCGTTCGCTCTTACATGTAATAGGGATAAGTTATTTCATGATTTTCTCCCATATAGTTGTTTTCCTTATTTTTGAATAATTATTTTCATCTCCTATTTCACAACTATTCTACTTTTATGTATCACTTCACCTTTAAACAATGATTACTATTTATAGCCTATGCTCGTTAGCTATTCTATAATTATTATTTATAGAATTAGTGGGGAAAGAATCTGGGATAGAACCGGAGATTTTACCAAAGAGGGGCCAAGTATACTGCTATTATATATGACCAACAAATGAAAACAATGTTGTATTTTCAAATGATACTTTAAAATAGAGTTAATAGTTTTAAAATATTTTTTCAATTTTGATAAGCTTACAATTTTAACCTATTATTTAGGTTGTATTTCCCAATAAATTATTATTTTTAATCATTATTTTTACATTTCGATAAATCTAATAATTTTAGTCTCTCTAAATCCGTCCCAAAAGATTAAATTATCAAGTGATTTTTTGTCTCAAAAAGTTCTTGGATAAAAGGAAATAATAAAATTTATTTCATTACAAAGGGTGCTATAAACAATAGAGGTGATACATGAAACTGAATATAATTTTATATCAAATTATACTATAATTTAAATATTCGAAGTGATCGGGTAAAACATATAAAAGACGTTTAAAATTGGGGGAGGTGAGATTCGAACCCTGTCCTCCAAAATAAAAATCAATAGCTCTACCAATTGACAAATAAAAAAATTTAAAATTTTCTCTTAACCAATATATATCGTAAATTAAAGCAAAAGTAAATACAATAATCAAGGAGGAGTCATGACACCCTGAGGAGACATGCACAAGTATATTGGTTCTGCCCGTGAAAGGATCCTCTACAATCACAACCCTACTGTGCACCATGTGGACCATCCAATGGTACCCGATGGCGATCATGCATGATCACCATCAGATGATCCGTGCGGTGCACAATGAAGGCCATGTGTGCAGAGGATTCATTCCACACTTATATTACCATCTTGAAAACAACAAAGAAATGAGAAATATGAATAACTCCTCCTTATCATATGCCACCAAAAAGAATAAAGAATCCGAAATAAACCTCATTACTCCGTCTTTCATCTCCTTGTTATGTAAAAGATACACTGCAAATTACAATTTGTTCCGAAAAAAAAAGTAAAAGATACCATTGATCGAGAGGCAACACTTTGTTACAAGCAAAGCCCAATAATTGAGATGCGGAGGTAAGCTCACCATCAGCATCACTCTCACCTCATCCAACAGCTAAATGGATAAGAGGAGGGTGCTCGAATGGGAAACAAAAGGAGAACATAAGGTGAAGAAGATGGAGAACGCATCACAGGTCCTCCTTCCAATCCTCGGCATCGCCGCAGCAGCTGCCGCAACGTTCTACATCGTCAGCTTCTCGGAGATTCGAGAGGTCCTCCATCGCTAAGTATTTACTCGCTTGCATATGCATATATATGAATTTTTTGTCACTTCACTTCAGAAATCTTCGCTGAATTGGACGAGTCCGAGGACAGCACGCGCGGAGTTGGCTTCAGGTCCTCCGCGGAGCTCGCGTCAGAGGGCGAGCGCAGAGGAAGGCGGAGAAGGAAGCAAAGGAAATGAGACTTTTGGGGATTTTAACACTCAAGAAGCAATCTGCTTCACTACCATCTCCCCCCTCCTCTCTGTTATGCAGAGATTTCTGTTTTGCAGAGACAATGAACCTATCTACAATTTGGAGAATTTGGTTTTGATTTGTTTCAAAATCTAATGAAAGCTTTACTTGGTAACCATGAGTTGCTCCAGTGATTTATCTCCATTTTGAATTAGATAAAGGACTCTATGTGCAGAAAAAACAGACATGGAAAATATTATTTTTCTGATTGCCTTCAACTTGTATATCTTAGAGCAATTTTTTGAACTCCCATGGAAAAAGGTATACATATACCCTTATCTGTTTTTAATATGAATATAATGAAGATACAAATTTTGATGTATAAGAAAATCGTACTGCCATATCCTTGATAAGTGGACACATATTCAAAACAGATATGGATTGAAATGTTATATGGATTAGCTTAAATGTACATGCACTCGATGGTTTACTCTTTATATAAAAGTATACTAAATATGTATGTGTTATTTTTAACAATTATATCAAATGTTGAAGGAAGGCATAAATTATATTAGATATAGTTAAAAATAAACCTACAACTATATTTATGTACGAAAACATGTATGCAAATGCATATACAATTATTCGTGGATATCAAAGTGATATCTATATACGTATCAATTTTAAAATGGATATGGACACGGATGTTAAACTATGTATAAACGAATTTAGTGATGACTGATACAAATATATCCTTATTTGTTTGCACCCATGTAACTGGTTGTTGCAAGTTGTAACACTTACATGGGATCTTGTTTATTGTGCCAACTGTAATCATTAATTACTATGATAAAATAAAAGTGTCAAAGTTTTACTCTAGATAAGATGTCGTCAAAACCAAAATCTCACCCAAAAAACCTACACAAGTTTATCTAGATAGCCAAGAACATTCACCCCCATCAACTTTTCGTAAAATGTTTCCTCACATGATTTGATAGAGATTTTTTCTCCATGCATACTCATCACCATAATCTTTCTCTCACCCTTTCCATCCATTAGATATTTTGAACTGCTACAACCCAACCTACCATGAGGGACATGCCATTAGGTCATTTTGATAGCAAATCTTTGGAGACATGTGATGACAGGTCTTGGGGGAATTGACATACACACACACACACATCATTTCGATGATAAGTCCCTCGAGAGTTTTTATATAGTCAAATTATTTTGATGGAACATCTTTAGGGACCTGCAATATAATTAGTTTATTTGATAGTAGATCCTAACCACCTGCTACACTACAACCACTTGCCACCTTAACCCACAACCAACACACTTTCTCCATCCCACATGCCATCACCGCCATCACCATTACCTTCCTCATCATCGACCACGATCACTACTATCACACCATCACTACCATGACCTTCACCTTTCTCATCATGTACCACATCCACTATGTCGCACCATGACCACCATCACAACACCAGAGAAGCTTTTACTATTCTTTGTGATAAGAAAATTCTTTTGAAAGTAAAATAAAAGTTTTACAAGCAACCATAAGACATGTTATGCTCTATGGATCTAATGTTATCATGTAAACCATAGACACTGTGCAGAGAATGATAGTAGCAAAAATGAAAACATTAAGATGGATTGGGATCCAAAACATGAAAAATCATATTCAAAACTATGTGATCAAAATAAAAGTTTGTTAGCTCCGATAAAGGATAAGATGAGAGAAAATCGCTTAAGATGATTTGGCCATTGAAAAATCGCATGATCTACTGTTCTAAAGGAAGAACAATATCGCTGAATCAATGAGTGAATTTTTGCAGAAAATATTAATTTTAGTTAATCTTTTAATTTTTTATTTATACTCCTAAACTTTGACATATACTGGAAGTATGAGAGTGTCAAAATAAGGGAGGTAAACTGTTGGAGACTAGGGTGAAACAGTAGATAAATAAAGTTTTATGGGTTTTTTATTTTTATTTATTTCAAGGATTTTTCTGGATTTTTATTTATTTTTTATGAATATTAAATTGTTTTGTGAAGTATTTTGTGATTTTTTATTATTTTAGAAAATATTTGTAATTTTTATTTTATTTTGATTTTATTATTTTTATGATTTTATTTTTTTCTATATTTATGGATATTTAGAAAGTTTTTAAGATTTTTACGAATTATATTTTATTTTTAAAAGCTGGAAATAAGGTTGTTATAGAAAAATGTGAAGTATTTCTAATTTTTAAAATTGAAAATAGTGCAAAAATATTTTTATTTTATTTTTATGGAAAGTAGGTAAAATTATCTTTCTAATGATATATTGTACGCTTTTATATGAATTTTCTTGAATTAGTTATGATTTTCAAAGTTTTTAAGTATTTTATATTTTCTTTTGATTTTAACATTCAATTTTTATTTTGTTTTTGGTTTATTGTGAAAAATATAATAAAATATACTAAATTCAGTTTTTAATAGAATTTATAAATCTTTTCTATTTTTATGATTTTTGAAGATTGTTATATGTGTTTATATTTTAAATGATTTATTAAAAGTGGAAAATCTTTTTTTATTTTTTCAAAATTGATTTAATATTGTATATAGTATAATACTGGTTATTAATGTGTATTTTTATTATATTTGTATATTTTGTATTTTATTTATTCTGTATTTTATTATGTATAGTGTTTATATACTAGATAGGGGGATACTGATGTAATAAGCAGGAAGGTAATGGGTGTATGCGTAAATAGCAGAAGCTGTGGAGAACTATGCGCAAAATGCCCAGGAACTCAAGTGCTTGACCACGTGAACACCATGCGGATGACCTGTTTGGAATTGCTCAGAGTTCGGGGTATCCTGCAAAAGTTCACAAATATCTCCCATGCACGTGCTTCACACGTGCACCGCTTAAGGCTAAATCCGCAGCGACGCTTCTTCCAGGCCGTTGGATCTCAATATGATCAACGGATGTCATGCGATCTGGAGTAGGAATTGTTCTTCCCCAAAGTCGACCAATGACTTGCAGGTGGTGATGCCTCGAGGCGCGGAGCAGCGATAGGATCCTAATGCCCAAATCCAGATCCAGGCGGCGACCGTTTCGACTTCCTAGTACTTCCTCAGGGAAATGGTTCTGGTGCTCCTCACTATCTTACGTAGATAAATCAAAGGAATTTTGTGGAATGTGCTCATGCAACCCTCTTCCAAGTGCTCGAGCAGATGGTGATTAGCTCGCGGCAACGTAGAACTTTCAATCGTTGAGGAGGAGACGATGCTCGACTTTTTATTCTCAGATGCTCAGCCTCGATCAGATCCTTGTGTTCCTGATCTCCTGCAATCAATGATGTTCCTAGAGTTGGATGCTTCAGATGTTGATTTCCTTTAGATCAGATCTGCACTTCATCATGCATCCACCTGCACTGACCAAGTTCGATTCGAGCATGAAAAGTTCGATTCTCAAATGCAAACACACGAGAACGAATGGAGCTCCTTCGATGGCGGTATAGATTGGAGCTGATCAATGACGAGGTGTGAAGAGATAGAAATGAAACTGGAAGGGGAGTTAGGTGGTGATGAAGTGGTCGGTGGTGAAATCAAGCAATTGAGATGTCATTTTGCAGATAAAACTGTGAGACAGTGGCATTGAGATAAGAAGAGAAGAGGAGGGAATCAGAAAGAGAAAAGGGGGAACCGAGAAGCCTAACCTGGAATATGCGTGCGATTGCGGATGAGGAATCGAGCCTGTAGAGGTGGTTGTGGCCTCGGCACAGCGGCGGAATGCGAAGGCTGCTCTCACAGCGGAGCTGAGCTACATGCCGAAGAAGATCACGCCGTCCCTTGATCCCGTCGACCTCGCTTAACGGAGGAGCGACGGAGCCCATCACTCTCCTCCCTTCTATCCGGAGCTTACTGGAAGGTGGAGTTGCGAAATGGTTGATGATCCTGAGACGAAGGGGGTTAGGGTATATAATATATATATGTGGAGGTTGCGTGTGGAGCAAGAAGGAAGCCCCGTCACCGACGGAGGACGTTAGGGCGAAGGTGGTTGGAGAAACGACCGACCGTTGAAGCGGTTGACGGTGAAGGAGGGCGGGCATCATGGAATGGGGAAGAGGAGGAAGAAGGCGTACGTGGAAGGAGAAGAGGAAAGAGAGAAGAGAGAGAAATTGAAATAAAAAATAAAATTTAATAATAAAATTAATTAGATAATTAATATAATTAACTATAGGTTTAATTAATAATTTAGATTAAATATTTTTATTAAGATATAATTTAAGTAATTAATTAATGAGTTAATTAAATAATCACTTTATTTAATAATTAAGTATATAATTGAGTAACTACTTAAATTATAAAATAAATAGTAATTAATTAATTAATAATTATTTAGTTTAAGAATAGAATATTATTATATTAAATAATAATATAAGTTACGGTACATTATACATTATACCAATACAGTCCCGAACTCACATTTTTCATATTCTCTGGTTTTACTGAAATCAGTGTCATTCTATAGATAATTAAATAATATTAATTTTAAAACTAAATTTGCCCAATTCGGAGTTCATACGGTCGAGTTATGAGGTCCGAAAAATTTAAGTAGCGGCTTCGGGGCTTCGGATTTTATTGGTATTTTGACTTATTTATATTTTTATAATATTTTTAGAAATTTTTAGAAAATAAATTAAGTTAATCATATTTACGGTTAACTAATTAAAAATACGGGAAGTTTCTACATATAATACATATATACAACGGGGCCTAAACGTCAAAAAAACTTATTTGTTTTATTCGAATATTTTTTTAATATTTTTATTAAATAGTATTAAGTATAAATGGAGTATAAAAGTGAGTTTGGTCCATTTGGAGTTTTCTTTAAATAGTTATGAACCTAGGAGGTCGACTTTTTGCGGCTTTTTCGATTCATTGTATATTTTATTTTTATGATGAATTATTTTTCTGATATTTTTATAAAGAGATTTTTACCCAGCAGACCCTATAAACTTTTTAAATTACCTCTACGACCCTTTGCACATTGTAATTATCCCTTCGACACTGTAAATTACCCCAAGAACCCCCACGGGCTTCAAATAGATTAACCGCGGGGTTCATGGGTATGAGTTGTTACGGGGTCGAGGGGGGGAATTAGGTTGTTTCAAAGGTCGTGGACGTAATTGATAAAGTTTATAGGGTCTATCGGGTAAAAATCCCTTTTATAAAATAATATGTATTTTTATGAACAACTTTTGTAAAAGAAATATTTTAGTTTGAAATGATATAAGTGATAAATAAAATAGGTGAAATATTTACAAGGTGAAAAATGTGTTTAATTATATTTTTGGTCTTGCTTTTCTTGATATTTTATATGTTAAGATCCTTGTCTCCCCTACTTATTTATTTTGTCGACCACATCAATATTGACCTGGTCTCGGGTTGGGATCAGTTTGTATATATTTTATATCTACAGCCTTCTTTTCTTTCATTTTTATCTTTATTATTTTATTTTGGATAAAATAAGTACTAAATATATAATATTAATATTAGTGGTTCGAATGTTAATTAATTAGAATTAGTGATTATTTACATGTATTTTACCAAAGATTTTAGCCAAAATGAAAGAATAAATGCGATGAATCACCGATTCATAAGTCATTTACAAAGGAGGTCGGTTGATTCACCAGTTAGAAGATGTGAGTTTTGAGAAGTTGAACCGGTTAGGAGAGGGCGATGAAGCCCCATGAAGTTTTGGAATGAGACTATTCAAAGGGATATTAGTTTTTTTTATTTAAGCCAGAATGACCTGAGATAGATTTGAATGGAGGAAAAGAATTCATGTAGCTGACCCTACTTAATGTGGGAAAAGGCTTTGTTGTTGTTGTTGTTAATGATGATAAATGATGATAGGGACGCAAATGTAATTGCAATAAATTTAAGAGCATATATATTATTGGAGAAGCTCTTAAGGGCACAAGTATACCAATCCTTTGAACTATTTTTTACTTTGGTAAATAGGCAATTAAATTTTGTCATCAATGTATCATTTAGTCATCAAATATAAAAAAACACAAAGACAACCGTGGAGAAGAGAATGAATCACCGTACTTATTCCACGGGTTTAGGGTCTCTTATATAGAGAGAAACTCTAGAGAGAAAAAAAGGAGAAAAATACATATATGGCCCCAAAAGGTTACATGACTGAAACAAAATAGAAAACATAATAACTCTTACACTTCCCCTCAAGTTAGAGCATATTTGTCGATCATGACCAACCTAGGAATCAAATATAAGAGGCGCTTCTTCGGTAATACCTTCGTGAAGATGCCCTAAAGCTGAAGTTCAGAAGAGATGTGTGGAGTGATGATCTTTCCTCCTTGTACTGCATCAAGAATGAAGTGGCCATCAACTTCAATGTTATTTTGTATGCTCATGAAAAACATGATTGGTGGCGATGTACGTAGTAGACTTGTTGTCATAGTATAAAGTATGAGAAGAGTAAATCAAAGTTCAAGTTCCTGTAGAAAAGAGACAAGCCATGTGATCTCACAGGTGGCTTGAGCCATTACCTTATATTTTGCCTCTGCATTTTATCTAGAGACTATTGTTTGCTTCCTGCTTTACCAAGTAATCAGGTTGTCATCGAGAACATGGCATAGCATGTAGATCCTCAAGTAAACTAGCATAGTCAACATCATTATATGCAGAGACATCAGTTTGACTATTAAACCCATAAAAGAGACCATGTCCAGGAGATTCCTTCAAGTATTGAAGGACCAAGAGAACATCTTGGTAATGGTTGTAACGAGGTCTCTCCATGTGTTGGTTGGCTCTGCTCACAATATATGATATATCTGGCCTAGTAATAATGAGATGGATAAGTTTACCCACTAAGCTTATGAATCATGTAGTATCCTCAAAAGTTGGATCAGTAGATGTGGAATATTTTCTAACTTATGCATGGATGCTAGATGCTTGCATCCGAGTAGTCCAGCCTCAGTTAGAATGTCAAAGCAATAATTCTTCTGTGAGAGATGGAGCCCCTTTCTATCGCGTTTAACCTTAATGCCAAGAGAGTAACGGAGTTGGCCAATAGCCTTCATTATAGAGACCCTTAATGACCTGTGAAATCCCAGATTTTAGTCTCGCAATTTGGTTAAGTAGTAATGACCAATTGGTCGCATCTCATCAGAAAATTTATTAAAAATCTAGTTCTTATCTAATTGGAGCAAATATAGCTTGTTGGATCTGTATTGTCAACTAGAGCACAATGCATATGAAATTCTGTAAATTGAAGATCGGATGAGGGATATATGACCATTTTAGTGAAGATAGGTCAAATCTGGATTTTGATACGGATTGTGAGTGGGATAACTTAAGGATCTGCCCAAATATGAAAATCTTGGTGATAAAATCTAAGATTAAGCTCTCTTTTTCCTCGTTTGCATCCCAAACCATCCTCCAACCTTTCTTTACCACTAAGCTCGTCGGAGCTCAGTCCGAAAGCCGTCAAGGTTGTCGTAGTTGGATGATCTGCATAATTTTTGTAGAGAAACATGCTCTCGCCATTCTCGACGTGAATATATCACTAGAACTGTAAGACTATCTCTCATTCCTCATCTTTTTGTAATCTTACTTATGGTTCTTCCCAAACTATGGGTTTCTTGTGGGTTAGAGATAACCATGATCACGAGGACACGTCAGAACATATGTACAACACCAGTTGCACTCAGGAGGCTTCATGTGATGCATGGTCCCTCCCATTCACATTCTCGCGATTTGTTGAGTATGTATGTGTTTCCCATGAACTTCATGCCATACGGTGTGAATGGATTTCTTTATTGGTATAGTGTTTTGGGTTGTAGTTCATGTTCCTAATTTAAAATGCTTAAAGAGATGTGTATGCAAGTTGATTGTGTGATGAGACTATGGTATAAAAAGGAATAGAAATGATATTTGCAGATAAATCGAGGCTTTGTTCATACTTGGAAACAGAAGTATAAGTGAGTTCAAATCGTAAAACATTCTTCACAAAAGTTGAAGCCTTACATTTACTTTCGTGTGAATCTGAAATCATCTTATTTCATCAAGTGACTCAGCAGGAATGTGATTTTTGAAATCATATGGTCATATGAACAACTCATTGTTTCATAAAGTCAAGGTTGATACCTTGAGCTTGAAATTTGAAAGATTAAATATGATGGGAATACAAATCATCCGTCATGAAAATTGTATATGAATCAACTATCCTTCAGAATTTCAAAAATCAAGAGATTTCGATGAGAAATGATATAGGAATTGATTTTTAAAGGTTGCATGGTTATTCTGTATAGTAGCGGAAACAAGAAAGAAAATGTAAACTTTTGATCTCATGAATTGAGGTTATTTCAAGTTAGATTCTCATGTATAATAACTCTATCATGTAGAGAATAGAAAGAGTTTTCTATAGAAATTGAAATCAAGACAAATTATATATGAGCATACTTGAAACATGATTTGGAAGATGCTGCAGTTTTAAGGTAATGTCCAATTTTTAGCAGCATAATATAAGAATGTGCTGACTTTGTGATTGAATCCAAGGTCTAAATGACATCTAGTAACACAACTTAATTAATGAAGTTTTTAGAGTGTCTTGAGATCTTTCTAATGCATATGAAAAACACTCAAATCCATGAATCATTGTAAGGAGATTTGAATTTTAAAGTTAGCTACCTATAATTATGTTGTGCACAACAAATACTAGGCAATGGAGCTCAGACTTTAATGATATGCTATCATACTAAGTGAGGAGGTAGACCTGCATATAATTTATAAGGAAAATGAATGGAATGATGATGTATACTACGGTCTAATGAGCATACATATATACAAATTTGTATGTATATATGCATGTATGTATATTAAGATATTTACGAACCAGTGAAAAACATGGAGTGTTGGGAACTTAGTTAGGATGCACGTACCTCACTGCATGCCTTCGGAGGCACCACAATCCTAAGGTACTAAGTACCTTGGAGTCATAGCATGAGGCTCGGATATGGGTCAATACTACAAACTATCCATGCCGCTAAAGTTGGATAACTAAATAGATACAAGACCTTCAAGTGTCAACATCCTAGAGGACCAATTGACCAGGTTGTAAAGTACCCAGATAAAGGGAGAGTTGACTAAAGGGTCTAAGTTGTACCATATGGATACTCACACTGTAAATGTTCGTGTACAAGATGATATAATGAGATGTATGATGATCCAAGGTTGACCGGAATGATTATGAAATTTGGTGCTGGTTTCTCTTATTCGAAGGAAATAAAGGAAATCGTACTTTCCCTCCAACGCTTGGGAGTGAGATTCAAATGATCAATGTGTAGGATCTTATGCCTTGACTCGTGACCTACACCATCATGGATCTTCATTGATAGGTAGCGGTTTTTTGGTGGTTTTATGAAGGTGTTTGTGTGACTGGTAGTTTGCCTCACCTATCGGACTTAACCAAGTGAGAGGATGAGTATGTCGATGGTAAAGCGTGGGGTTGATTTGGCATATGGTAAAGTATGTGGTTTCGTAATTTGGATCAAGAGCAGATAGTGGATGTGTTGGGAATTTAGTTAGGATGTTGTAGTCCATTGAATGCCTATAAAGGCACCCCAATCCTAAAGATCAAAAGGCCTTAGAGTTATAATGTGAAGTTCCACGTAAACCAAGATCACATACTATCCATGATGATGGTGTCACAAGGAGTTAATCTCGATGAGAGGAAAATATCTTATAAATGAAATTAAGGTTGTAGACTACTTTATGAATGTTTGTATGCATGTGTTATGCTTAGAGAAATTAGCATACCCGAGAGTGGGGCGCAACTCCCGTGGTCCCAGTGAGTCCTAGAGGGAGTGTTAGTTCTTGTCCCGCAGGTACTGTCCGTGTGTACCACGACCCTGTCTATTGAATGTAGTGCTACATGTTCTGTGGATATGTTCTGCATCCCTAGTACGCCACTCATTGATGATTTTTCTTTGTCATAAGGGTATATCCAACGCGGTCCCATTTGGCTACAGTGTACTTGTTCCTAGGTATTCCCCTTGTGGCGGGTAAACTGGAGGAAATGGGTCGAAGTTGAAAGTTGGGTTTGTTTACTTGGGTTGGTTACTCCAGTGCACATTATATTACTTTGAGATAATATTATTACGATTTTTGAATTCAACAACTAATGAGGAAGGATGCTTTGAATAGTACCATGTTATGTAGATACATGTTTGATTAACCTCAACTTCTCATGTAGCTGAATGTGTAACTGATGACCTCATATACGCATTATAATACAAAGACTTTAGGTACAAGTAGTAAAATGCATGCAACTTACAATAATAATCTTTATAGATGCTTTGGGATAGAGAGCAACAAATGTAAGGATGATAATGAAATAAGAACAACCTCTTTTTGTAAGTGTAGTTACTATTAGCATGTTTTAGTTGTACCGAGCTATCTGCTCATGCTTTCTTCTTTGAAAACCCATCCAAGTTTACAGGTTGTTGAGTAGCAGTAGTGACTTGAGCTCTGTAATTTGTACCAGACTCAGGGTACAGTTTCTTTTCTAGAGTTGTACTAGTTGTTGTTATTCATTTGTAGCTTTTGTAGTTTAGGTTTTTAATCATGGAAAAATATATTGCAAACTCGATAAAAATTTTATAAAATTTTGGGAACCATGAATATGTAAATATTGCTGGAGTATTTTATTCCTTACTTTTTCTATTGTACATTTTGCATGTTAATCATGAGGTATGAATGTGGATATTATTGAGTATCTAGATTCTAGGGAGTTAGGTCGGATGCTCTCCCTACGGGTGGGGCGTCATATGACCATATCATCGGCATAGACAATAAGAATACCTGAGCTAGAAGATCGTCGACTGACAAAAATAGAATAGTCATGTGTCATCCCATAAAACCAAAAGGTGTTGATCTCCATTGTGAGTCCATTAAACCATACATTGGGGCTCTACTTCAGGCCATAGATGTCCTTACGTAGTCAGTACATACACTTCCCCTCGACTACATAACCCGATAGTTGCATCATATAAACCTCCTCCTCGTGGTCACCATAGAGGAAGACGTTTTCACATGAAGTTGGAAAATGGGCCATGCCTGGTTAGCAATAACCGAAAAATGGTGTATTGATCCCATTATGGCAACTGGAGAAAAGGTCTCAAAGTAATCAACCCCATATATTTCTATGAAGCCTTTGACAACTAATCTGGCTTTCAATCTGTCAGTGGACCCATCAGGCGACTGCTTGGTTGTGAAGACACATCTGCAAGCGATATGTCCAACTCTCGAGGGGTGCATCATAAGATCCCATGTGTCCCGAGAGGTAAGTCCATCCATCTCCTCATCCAGGGCATGGCGCCAACCCTGATCCTGCATCACACTATGATGGTCTCTGAGGACTGAAATATCATTCAAGGAACCTTCAAATCTCTTATCACAACTTGATAAATCATCGGATGAAGTAAAATGTAATATAGGGTGAAAAGAACATTGCCTCTTTTGCTTGTGGAGAGCTATCGAAAGATCCTCATATACATCCAAGGCAACAATGGTGAGAGAACTTAAAGGGGTCATATCATCCTGCATAAAAGGGACATATAAAGGAATATACAAAGGAAAAAGGCAGGTGTAATGATGTGCTTGCGAGTATAAATGATTGGCGGAGGTGGAAGGTCCAAAAGGATGTCACCCACAACCTGTGCGAAGAAGCTTGTCTACTCTAAGAAGGTGACATTGTCAGACATGTAATATCGACGACCCACCATACCATGACATCGATAGCCTTTCTGAGTACATGAGTACCTAAGAAAGACACACTTGATGGCCCTAGGTGATAATTAATCAGCTGCATGGAAATTGTGAACAAAAGCAATGCAACAAAAAAATCACAAAGGAAAAGGATACTCGGTAGATTATTGATGAATCTCGTGTTCATCATGCTAAAATTGGTCAATTATGCTTAGTTTCCAAAAATCCATATGCATCTAGTAATTAATAGAGCATCATTAGCATTCATAAATATGTAAATAATATTTGCATTTCATCATGCATAATTACATAATGTGTAAATTAGCCTAAAAAGTTGCTAACTTCCCATGTTTTTAGTTAATTCATCCTAACTCCGATTGACCTAAAATCATATTTATCTGTATATATTACTAGCAAGAATAAATAGGAAATTCAAAAAATTGCTAACTCAAATAAGTGTCAAATAAACCCAAGTCCTAATTTCACATCTAACGGACTAAAATGCACATATCTTCCTCATACACTGTTCGACTTTGATCTCCTCACTTTTAGAATACTCCATTTTCAAATACCCTCAAAATAAAGATCAATTTCATAAAATTCGGAGCTCATATGTGAAAGTTGGGTTTTGGTCTTCTTTTGTCCAATTTATCTGTTAACGATTTTCGGCTGAATTTTTATGTATATATTTAACCTATTTTATTTTATTTCTTCTTTATTTGTGGTCTTTGATGAAAACTCTATCAAACTGCATAAAAATCCAAATCTAAATCAAGATTGAAATCAAAGAAACTGACTGAGTCCGAGTAACCCTTGTGAGTCTGTACAAAAATCTCGTATTTCTTACTTCTATTTTATTTCCCTATCTTCTTATTAAAAATCTAAAATAATAGATTAGTGTGTAATTAATTTTTTTGTGTTTTATCATATTTTTTCTAGATTTCCATCCTCTTTTAAAGCCACCAAAAAATTACAAAACTCCAGAAAGTCGATTTTCTATACACATGGGGAACCACCAAAAATACCACTTTGTACAAATGGTCTCTTATGCTCCTAGATCCTTAATGAAAGTTGTAGAACTCGTCGAGACGAACCACTTTCGTTAGGGAAATTTTTCAATCCGAAGTCTCCTTCTATTTCTTTTCTATTTTTCTTCCTCTTTATATTTTGATATTTTTTTAGGTGACATGTGGCAGCCCCTGGGCATGCCACGTGTCACCCCTCATTCTCACTCCTACCGGCCACTCCCCAGTCAGGTGCTAGGCACGTGACTCGCCCCCTCTCTTATCTCCTTCCCAGGTCACGTGCTTAGCAAGTGACCTCAACCCCTTCCCAGCACTATAACGACCACCGCCCCTCGTCGATCGTTACTACCTCCGCGTAACGCTCCACCTCCGGTCATTTCCCGTGCTCGCCTCCTCCCTCTCGCATAACCCACAACAGTCGTGCCTCTCACCGGTCGTTACGACCACAATCATTCCTCTATTTCCAACCGTTCCTCCTATAAAGCTCCTTCTTCCCCCTTCGTCCCTACCATCCGCCCTTATTTTCCCAGGCCGGTGACATCGGTTGTTGTACAGTGTGATCCAGAGGAGTTCTCCGCTCCTCTGTGGTAGCTTCAAGTAAGGTTGCCGAGCTTCGGAGCCCTCCGTCGCTTCATCGAAGCGATCACCAGAGGAAGGCGTTCGCATCCTCCCTCCAGGAGAACTCCTCCCTCCCCCTTCGTTTCTTCTCCTCCATCGACGATGCACCTCTTCCTCCCACGAGCTCCACACTTGTCGACCATTGATCAATCCATCTCCTCTCCTCGATTTCACCTCCTATATCTCCCTCTCCATTTCCCTTCCTCTCTTCCACATCCCTCCCACTCCAGCCTCGCCAAGGCTAGAGCTTAACTCCAGATCCCTCACCGTACATGGAGCATCACCCCTCCTTCCCTCCCTTTGTTTCGTGTTTGGATAACACATGCAAGAATTTACCGACGCTCACCTGCCGCAAGCCTCCACTGCCTTCACCTGCCGCAACCTACCATCGCCTTCACCTCCACCTCGGCCAGCTCTGTTGGGTCTCTGCCGAGCACGCCTTGAGCCTCCAACGCATGACCCTCGCCGGCGCACTCCGTTGTGCGCCTCCGCCTCGATCTGTCATCAATACAACCACCGTTGGATCGTGAGCACCCTTGATCCAACGGTTTCTAGCTCCCCCACGCGTCCTCCCAAGCCTTAGCCCCAGTCTCAAGGCTCAAGCCCTCTGAAGCTCCCATGCCTGACACCTCAGCTAGGGCGCCCACACCTCCGCCTTAGCCGCCAACCCTCCTATGCACGCGCGCCTCACGTAGGGGTGGGTAAAAATTGCAGACACCCCTCCCACTCCAGCAAATCAGGAGACCACCCCCAAGCACTGACGTCATTGTCACGTGCTTTGCATGTAACTGTGTAGACAATTTACGTACAAGCCTTCACGACTTCAGATAACTGCAGATATACCCCCGCATGGGGTATTTTAAAATAAGCCCTTTCGACTTCTAGATATTACAAATAAGTCCCTCTCAGGGACCTGGTTGAAGGAAAAACTTTATTTTATTTCCATTTTAGTCCCTACAATTTCAATTGAGCATATCTTTTTCATCCGAACTCTGATTTTAGCATATAATATGTCATTTTGAAGCTTATTTCATGTTCTATCAATTTGCATAATTTATGACAGATCTGCGGTTGTCTATTAATAATTATTATTTGAGGATCTTTGTTGATATATGTAGGTTGAGTATTGACATATTGTGTTGTATTTCATTGAGAAATTTATGGTCTCTTTTGCAGGGATTTGGATGAGGATTTTAAATTGAATAATTCCCTCGGGATTACTGATTATACTATTTGAGGAATTGATCTATGTAGGGGCTCGATTAAGAAGAAAATTTTAATTATTTTCCCTAACATATTTTGTGATGATTATTGACAAATAATTTGAGGGAAATTGGATCCGATTCCGTTATTATTATTGTCCACTATTTGAGGTATTAACTCATGAGTTTCGAGGATAGATACTCTGCTTTGATATTATCATTGATTTATTTAGCAGGAGTAGGAATCAATCTATTACCTCCTTTGCTTACAGCCTAGAATAAATTTTGAATATTTCTCTTGAACTATATCCTTTGATCTGTGATTAAATTTTGAGGATATTTATTAACATTGTTTGGATTAAAATTCTTAATCACAGATCGTGTGCTGAATTCATTCTCTTTGTTTAATTTTCTTCGCATTTCATCTTTCACCATTGCATTGCATTTCATTTTCCGTCCATTTTCCCAACACAGAAATTAACCAAACATTTATTTAATTTAATTTAAAACCAAGAAACTAAAGATCATTTTTCCCTGTGTTCGACCTTGGTAGACATGTCGAGTAAAAATTCTTCACAATATTCAAAGATTGTAGTTTTTGTTGAATCATTTTTCGCCTCCTATACTACAATTATCGACTATTAAAGAGGCAATATTTGGTTCATCAATATAGTAAAGAAAATGGAGTCCCCCCTTTGAAAACATAAGAAGTAAATATGTTGATGAGATAGACATCGATAAATATGATTTCCCCCAATAGTAATGAGAACATTCTTTTGACTAATAAGATCTCTGGCAATATTAAGCATATGCCGGAGTTTCCTTTCCACGACTCATTATGTTGTGAGGTATAAGTACATGAGATTTAGTGGACAATCCACTGAGATGCAAAGAAAGATGTTAATTCATGTTGAGTGAAATCAAGAGCATTATCAGTTTGAATGATTGGAACACATGTATAAAAAGAGGTTTTAATATATTGAAAGAAACTTCTGACAATTTTATTAATCTTCGAACGATCCCTTCTTAGATACACCCAAGAAGATCTACTATAATCATCCACAAAGATAATAAAATAATTATGACCACTCAATGTTCGAGCCAGACAAGTCTCCAGACATCACAATGAATAAGATCAAAAAGACTGGTACCATAAGACTCAGTACAAATATGAAAAGAAGCTTGATCATGTTTTCTGAACTCACACACCTCACACTGAAAGGTCTTCAGAGTAGAGATGACAATAACATCATTGAGAGAGTCTTGGCAAAAGGAAGCACAAGGTGCAGATGCCATAGAAGCGGGTTGACGAGTCCGTAAATCACGACTTTCAAGAGTTGTTTTTATCTTTGTTCGTGCTAAAAGAATAATGTCGTTCGTTATAGGCGGCGATCGGAATCGGTCAAGAAATAATCACAAATATTCAATCAATTTTTAATCGAGTGGTTTTATGTTTATTTTACTTGGGCAAGTCTCAAGGTCGATCATAAGGAGGCAAAGGAACAACCTAGAGTTGTGTCTATCAAAAAGTCTTGCACGATTTTCAAGACGGTCTTTTTTTGGAATTTTTAACACAAATAAGGAATGCAAGATGAAATTTCGGCCTATTTTAGGGACTAAAATGTAAATTATGATCAAACAATGTCCGAAAAATATGAAACTTGGTTACAATGCAAAATATGATGAAATGAATGCACTATAATTTTTTTGGAATTTTTGGATGCAAAATGAATTTTTATTAATTTTTAAATGCAAACAGATTGATTTTCAATATTTAATTATGATAAATACTAAACCTACTTATTTTCGAGGATCAAAATTATCTAAGTCTATCACTAAGTGATTGATCTCAGAAAAATCCTAAACCTCAAAAATGTGGGATCTAATACCTATTAAAAATTAAATACTGAAATGTGCAAGATGATTTTTACAGGACAAAGTATGAATGCAAATGCAAATCTTTTTGGGCACAATGTCAAGTACAATAATCTCTACAATATATGATTTTTCAGGGATTTTTAGAGCAATGGTTAATTAATTATGAATTTCATAGCACAAAATGGGCAAAGTCCACAATTTTCCACAAAATAATTGATTAATAATTAACCATTAATCACAAAAATGCTCACAATGTGTCAAAATGTAGAGAGTTAATGGAAGAACATCATGCTATTTTTGGATAAATAAAATAATGTAGAAAAGAGGTTCAAAATTACTAGGGAACACAGGGTTGTAAATGCAATAAAATAACTAAAGTGAATAAAATGCAGGGGGCCTAAAATAATTACCAAGCAAATGGGGGTATCTGTGCAAATTCTCCAAGGGGAGCGTGTTGTGCACGTGCCCTTGGAAGGGCTGGATTGATGTGCGAATATGGCGAAAGATCAGGGCGTTTCTGCAAATTTCACAGGGGTCACGTGCATCCCACGTGACCCTGGGCTGACGTTAGCTGACGTACCCCCCGGGACGCACGTGCCTCTCACGTACGTGGGGGGTCTCGGGCTCTGAGCTCCGGCGCGCGGTGGAGACGTTGTTGGCAAGTAGCGGCCGGTGGCGAAGTACGTGGTGGACCAGCCACGGCGGAGCGAGGCGGCTGGAGGAGCTCCGGAGGCACGATGAAGCTCTGGAGATGCGTTGGCGGAGACGACGATGTCGAATAAGATGATGTCAAGGTTGGAGGAGGCGTGTCAAGCTCCTGGCGAGGCGGAGTGGTTTGTCGGAGAAGAAGGTCGATGGCGAAATTGTAGGTGGAGCTCGACCGCAGACGGAGTAGGTTGTGCTGTCGGAGATGCTGATGCTTCGGCAAAGAGCGTCGTGGAAGGTGGAGTCATAGGAGAGGCGGAGAAGGCGATGGCCGACACACGGCTGGCGGGCGTCGGAGGCAAAACGACGGCGGTGGATGATGCTGTCGTCGATGGAGGTGATGACGGCGTTTGTCGATGGAGTCGTAGAAGGGCGGCGAGGAAAGGAGGAGAATTTGTCGGAGAGGCGAAGGGGAGGCGGAGCTTCGAGCGAAGAGAAGCTCGGAGGCGGAGGGGCTTGCGTTGGAGCGAAGGTGAAGAGAGAGAGAGAGAGAGAGTACCTGGGAGTAGGGGAGCTCGACGGCGTTGGAAGCCGAAGCGGGGCAACGGCTGATGGCGAAGCTGCGACGAGATGAGAACTTTGGATCACGTCGGCGCGGCTGTCACGATCGGAGGGAGAACGGCGGATCGCTGGCGACGAGGGTTGTCGAAGCTCATAAATAGGGGAGAGAGATCAAGTGGTTTGATAACCCTCGAGGATCCGGGTACCTGTTAATCACACATTTGCACTATTATTCACATGAGATCGCAGAAGTTATAGAAAAGCAGGGAAATTTTTTTTGCGTTGCAATAATTTCATCAGACATTCACATCCATATTCATAACCACAAGCTAATAGAACAAGTGGCACCAAAATATCATTTCATTAATTTCCATATACTTTACAACATGTACAATGACTGACAGTATATACATAATTCCCAAGAATCTGACTGAAGAGAGAGAAACATAATACATGAACAAAATCTGACACAGAATAAACCATATCGTCGGGTATAAACTCTATCTCCTAGAACCATGTATAGCTACTGAGCTGCTACTGCACAGCAGGCTGTTTGCCTGCCAAACATGTTAGGAAAGAAGAGGCATCAGCGGTTACCTCCCAAAAACTTATATAAAAATAACAGGCATTTATTGTGTCCAAAAGCAAGCAAGTAGAGAGGCAAGAACAACTCAAATTAAAATTTATTTCCACTTTGCAAATGAAAAAGGTTTCCAAATTCTAGTAAGTACCTCTTATGATTAGTTATTATCCCAACGTTCCCCACATAAGCATATTTCTATCGTGACTGATTGTATATTTTATTCTCATAGTACTCAGAGATCATATTTATGGATTTTGATAATGGAAAAGGTGAGATGAGAAAGTACAATGATTTATTTAATTTCTAGTGGATAGTCCGTGGTCTTGGTCAGTGTATAACCTCACACTATGACTCTAAGGTATGAAAAATGCCTTAGGGTTGGGGTGCCTCCGTAGGCATGCGGTGTAGTATAATGCATCCTAACTAAGTTCCCAACACGTCCACTAGTTATTAAAATTTCGAATCAGATTATAGTTACTTCCATCTACTCTACTTTGATTGTAATCTCTTCAAACCTCAAGTGTAACCGTGTTAGATGTAATTTAAGATGAAGTAGATATGGATATAGATGATCTGGATGCACCCCCCTCAGGGGATGGGGAAGGAGTCCGACGGTAAAACTCAAGCGGTGAAGAAGCCAACAAAAGGACTCTTCCGTCTCGCCCTCTAATTGGAAGCGCGGTCCAATAGAGGGATAGGTCTACTCCCAAACTACGCCACTGAGATGGGTGAGAGAGACTTCCCGGAAAAGTCGCTCTTAGAAAAACAACCCGACCGGTAACGGACAACCGAGCTCGTACGTAAAACTGAAAACCAAGGATCGCCCGTCTGGGTATCCTAAACAGAGGGTCAGCGTAAGTGGTCTAAAGTCGGGATCCCAACGAGGCGTAAAAACACTGCGAGCTCGCGTAAAAACCGAAAGGGGACTGGGATCCTAGACCCGCGCACTTGGTTGTCGCTGCCCAAACTGGGCTTCCTATCTCCCGCCCAGTTGAGGGTCACCGCGCCCTCGCACGATCAGGTATAAAGATCACCATGATCGGCAATATTACTGACACCCTTGCTTCTCATTAAACCAATTATCCAAGTCATCACCTATTAGTTTACTTATACCCATAACTTATTTGGTAGATTTCTGATTTGTAATAGAGAAGGCATTCCAATCTACCTTGTTTGGACATAGATTACCCCAAATCCATAATAATTAAATGACATTACACTGGATATGCAACCCAACTTGAGTAAGATGTGGTATAAGATTCATAAAATGCTAAATGGGAAGACATTTGTTACTTTGAGGTACTCACTCTCAACCGATGTATAATTCACTTCAATCTGGGGAAAGGTGTGGAGGAGCCAAAAGGGTATTATTCGCCACTTTCCTATGAATATTATGAAGTTGTAATTTCGAGAAATTCGTCACTGATAATAAGCAGCAAGTTTCCAATCTTCACAGGTGGATGATGCCAATCAACTAACATTAATTATAGTCCCAGAAAGTACAAATTTTATCCCCAATCTTCTTTTGATTCAAGGAAACTTAAGTGACAATAAGAAGATATTGCATGAGGATTGATGAAAGTTCACAGATCTTCAGACAAAGTTGATGTGATTACCAAATTAGACAAAATATGTACTATCTCCGGTATGCCACCAAGAAGAATAATAAACTCCATATGCTTTAATAGTCCTCCCTTACTTGTCTAGGAATAATTTGGTTTGTAAAGTTATTGATTTATATGATTTTAATATGACTAGGTTTACTAGTAGGCGTTGGAAAGGTCTGCAATGCCAAGTCCCATTCAATCCTCTGGTGATTGTAATACAAGGAAATTAGATACATGAAAACTAATAAGAAAAATTAAATATTTACAAAGGATTTGATTAAGGATCATCATTGATTCCAAGCTTAAATAGATAGTTTAATTATCTGAGAAGTATAGGTTATAGGTTCTTCTCGTCCCTTGGATTTTTAACTTTCTAATAATAACATGAGTACCCTTGAACGGGGTTTGCAAACTGGAAGTGCCAGGTAAGATTTACTTCAACCAGAAAATTGAAATAGATAGAGGTGAATTTTGTTTTTATGCACAAATTTTATGAAACGCAACAATTAGATTTGGCTGAGACAAGAATAAGTATGGTATTAAAGCAGTGAGGACTCGAATCTTATGTCCTAAGTATGATTGAAAATAAATTTACTGAATCCAAAATTTAAAATTTTAAATATGGGATTTTTCAGATCCAGTAATCAGAAGTTTGTTTAAAAACTAAAATTTTTGAGCAAAAAAGAAATTTGGGTCTGGACTGTATGAGATCATATGCATGGTAGCAAAAGAGGAAATAGCTATGGAATGTAACTTTGATCTCTTTAAAGTGGAAGAGAGTCTTGCATGCAAGCCTGGAAATGTGAAGGTTGAACACATGTATGGCAACAAAAGAGTGATGGAGAGGAATGTACCTTTCCTGAGATCTCCAAAAATTTTAGGTTTTTCTCAGCATGCAGCAGTAACCCTGGGTTCTAACAAGTTGAATTTGGCTGCAGCAGGTGCTTGGAACTTGGACAACACCTTCAGTTGTAAGGAGCATCTCCAAGGAGGCTTAGGAAGCAAGGAGGGTCGGGGCTGTTGGATAGCAGCAGGGGGAAGAAAATTTGGGGAAAAAGTGTATCCGTATGAGAGGAAGTGAAGAGGAGAGGAGGGCGTGATATTTATAGCTAAAAGATGGGCTTAAATTTCAGCCAAGTGGAGAAAATGGGAATCCACATGGCTATCTTGGAAAGTACATACAGACAGCCTGTATAATAATTTTTTAACCGAGCAGAGCATTAGAAATTATTTATTATTATTTTTTTAAACCATTTGTTTGATATACAAAAGTCGATCGTATTCGCGCCTTGAGCGTCAAATTTTGACGCGCAATATCTCGATTTGATCGTCTTTCAATGACGATCAAAATGAGTATAATATTGACATACTTTCGATCGGGTTTTGAATACCCGAAATTTTTGGATACGTTTTTTTGTTTAGGGTTAAATTTTGTGATTTAAAAATATCAAACGACCTCCGATTGACGAACGGTCGATTCCGTTGATCTTGTTTCGTCGAATCGGATCTAATGATGGTCTCGGTTTGTTTCGCGGTTTCCGAATTTACGTCGCGGCTTTTTCGTGACGCGCATTACGATGCGAACGATTTTTGTTCGATTTTGCCCAAATAACTTTTAATTCACGGTCAATTGATCGTTTTAGGTTATCTAATATTGTCAGATAACTTAATTGGGTTATTCAGACCTTATTTGGGTCGAGTTCGGGTTTACGCGGATCCCGGATGTTACAATTATAAAAACCTCAAAGGGAGTCTCGTCCTCGAGACTCGAGTCAAGGTTATTAGGTGTTCTTGTTTGGATTTTATATGTTCATAAAAGCCTCAAAGGGTTTTGAACTCATACAAACCTCAAAGAGAAAACAAGCCATATATATCTAATTACAAAAGCTAGGTTTGCTTATTACATCAGAAAAGCTGCGGATGTCGTGCCCGCATGTCAGCTTCGGTTTTTCACGTCGCCTCTTTGACGTCGTGTCGATGCCACAACACTTTGACTAATGGAATTTCTTTGTTGCGAAGCTTCTTCACAACACTGTCAATGATCTGCACCGGTTTCTCTTCGTAAGTCAAATCTGGCTCTACATCAAGATTCTCGTGATTGATGATGTGTCGTGGATCATGCACATACTTCCTCAGGTTGGATATATGGAAGACATCATGAATCGCTAATAGATGTGGAGGAAGGGTCCCCACTCTCGCAAGAATCTCAAACGGACCCACATATCGCGGTGCTAGTTTGCCACGAACACCGGATCTCTTTATTCCCTTCATGGGAGATACACGAAGGAATGCCCAATCTTCCACCTGTAATTTATAGGAATGTCATTAATATGGTTTAACCAATTTGCAAAAGGAGCAAGAGGAATTTATTGTATACCTGAAATTCCAAATCTCTTCTCCGACGGTCCGCATAGCTCTTCTGGCGGCTTTGTGCTGTCAGAAGCCTCCGTCTCACAAGATCAACAGCTCTCGCGGTCTCCTCCAGGAGATCCACGGAGTAAAGGGCATGATCACCTACCTCACGTCAACTAAGAGGTGTAAGGCATCTCCGCCCATATAGGGCTTCGAATGGTGCCATGCCAATACTAGAATGATAGCTGTTGTTGTACGTGAATTCCACTAACGGCAGATGGTCCTTCCAGGACCCTTTCCACTCTAAAGAGCATGCGCGAAGTAAATCCTCGAGTGTCTGTATGGTGCGCTCTCTCTGCCCATCTGTTTGCGGATGATATACAGAACTCATCTTCATCTCTGTCTGTAGTGCTGACATGAACTGATGCCAATAATGAGATGTAAATCTCGAATCCCTGTCAGACACTACCTCTCGTGGTATACCATGTAGCCTGATAATATTCTGCACATAGAGCTTGGCCAATCTGGATGGAGTGTAAGTTGTGTTGACAGGTATGAAATGGTCTGACTTGGTCAACCTATCAACCACGACCCAAATGGAATCATGGTCACCCGGTGTCTTTGGCAATCCCGTGATAAAATCCATAGAAATGCTCTCCCACTTCCATTCGGGAATGGGGAGAGACTGCAGTAGTCCTAGTGGTCTCCTGTGCTCAGTCTTGACCATTTGACAGGTCATGCATCTGCTGACATGTAGTGCCACATCGCGTTTCATTCCATCCCACCAGAAATGTCGACGCAAATCACGGTACATCTTCGTGCTGCTTGGATGAATAGATAACCGTGAACTGTGTGCCTCATCAAGAATATCTCTGCGTAACTGCTCGTCGTTGGGCACAACAACTCGGCCTGCCTTCCATAAAATGGGCTCTGCCACAATAAAATCATCAACCTCATCCTTGACGGCGCGCATGTATCTATCTCGAATCCAAGGATCTGTCTTCTGTCCCTCTACAATACGATCCCAAAGACTGCTGTATCGTGGAGGCACGACAGTAGAAATGGATGCGCTCTCCTGAGGATGCTAATCTGTCAAAGCGGCAAGCGTATCCCATGTATATAGCCAGTTCGTCGTACCATCAGTATGTGCTCTCCTGCTGAGTGCATCAGCCACCACGTTTCCCTTACCAGGATGGTAAGAGATCGTGCAATCATAATCCTTCAGCAGCTCGAGCCTCCTGCTCTGCCTCATGTTCAGCTCCTTCTGATCAAAGATGTACTTCAGACTCTTGTGGTCTGTAAAGATCTCGAAATTCACCCCATATAGGTAGTGACGCCAAATCTTCAAGGCAAAGACAACTGTCGCCAACTCCAAGTCATGTGTGGGGTAGTTTCGCTCGTGCGATCTCAACTGCCGTGATGCGTAAGCAATCACCTGTCCTCTCTGCATCAACACTGCTCCTAGACCTTCTTCAGATGCATCTGTGTAGACTGCATAGTCTTGAGTGCCTGAAGGAAGGGAAAGAATAGGCGTTGTAGTCAACCTTCCCTTCAGTATCTGGAAGGCCTACTTACATGAATCGTCCCAAATGAATGGAACTCCCTTCTGTGTCAACCGTGTCAGAGGGCGAACAATGCGTGAAAATCCACTGACGAAGCATCTGTAATAACCTGCTAGCCCAAGGAAGCTCCGAATCTGCGTGATAGTCTTGGATTGCTCCCAAGACATAATTGCATCTATCTTTGCAGGATCAACTGCAATGCCTGCTCCAGAAATGATATGCCCGAGAAATGAGACGTGGGATAACCAGAACTCACACTTGCTCAACTTGGCATATAGCTTGTGCTCCCTCAATGTATCCAAAACAATCCGTAGATCATTCGCATGATCCCATTCATTCCGTGAGTAGATGAGCACATCATCGATGAATACCACTACAAACTTGTTCAAGTATGGACGGAAGATACAGTTCATCATATCCATGAAAGCCGCAGGTGCATTGGTGAGCCCAAACGGCATCACCACAAACTCGTAGTGTCCATAGCGAGTCCTGAAGGCTGTCTTCGGAATATCCGACTCGCGAATCCTCAGCTGATGGTAGCCTGAGCGAAGATCGATCTTCGAGAAAATCGAAGATCCCTGGAGCGATCATCGATACGTGGAAAGGGATAACGGTTCTTCACTGTTTTCTTGTTCAGTTGCCTGTAGTCAATACATAACCTCATGGATCCATCCTTCTTCTTGACAAATAGAACCGGAGCACCCCAAGGTGAAGTGCTCGGCCTCACGAATCCCAAGTCAAGCAACTCCTGCAACTGCACCTTCAGCTCCCTCAACTCGGCTGGTGCCATGCGATATGGTGCCATAGAGATCGGTTGTGTATCTGGTAACAACGTGATCTCGAACTCGATCCCTCTCTCAGGAGGTAGCCCTGGTAGCTCATCAGGAAATACGTCAGAGTATTCTGATACTACTCGGATGTCCTGTGTCATCGGCTCCTGATCAGATACCTCCCACACAAATGCAAGGTATGAATCACAACCCTAATAAGCAAGTCGCTGGGCTCGTAACACTGAAATGTACTCCATGGCGGAGTCATGCAAAGTACCCTCAAAAGTAAACTCGGGTAGATCAAGAATCCTGAAGACAATTTTCTTCCTAAAGCAATCAACCAGTGCATGATGAGCGGATAACCAATCCATGCCCAAAATCAAGTCGAACTCATCAAACTGTAGGAGTAGACAATCTGCGATCATCTCGTGACCGCCAATCAGTATGGGCAATTGCCTGACTATCATGGATATGACAAATAACTGGCCACCTGGCCCTCGGATGTGATATGGAGACGATAGCGACTCTGCAACTCTATCTAAAGAAACTAGTAGCCTCGAAGCAAGAAAAGAGTGTGTTGCACCGGAATCGAATAAAACATGGAAAGGTCGGCCCAAGACTGACACCATACCTTTCACCACAGTGGCGGCTGAACGTGCCTGCTCCTCAGTAACTGCATGTAGCTGCCCCTGCCTGGCTGATGCAGCACTAGATCCCCCCACACTTTGTGTCTGCCTCTATTGCTGTCGCCTGCCACGGAAACTCCCTGAACGGTGTGTCTGAGGCTGTGACTGTGAAGGCTGTGACTGAGGCTCGCCAGAAGCCTGTGGGCACTGTGACTGGTAGTGTCCCCACTCGTGACATCGGTAACACCGAACTGGTTCGCTAGGTGGAGTAGTCGTGTCTGTGCTCTGTGCTGGTCCTGCAGATAGTCTGTCTGCTCGCTGCGACCCAGATGGTCGAGCAGAATGTGTGCCACGTCTGGCAAGTGCTCCTCCTAGAGTAGTCGATGGAGAAGAGAGAGCACTGCCTGAAAAGGTCGAACCCGTAGGTCGGAATCGTCTGGCTGACCTCTGCTGCAGAAACGGTCGACATATTGGTCCAAAAGATCGTCGCGGTCTAGGCGGTGCTCCAGACGAGCTCCCGAAACGTCTCCCTCTGATGTCCTCGAACTTCTCCGTTGCATCGGTAGCCTCGGTGATGGATGTGATGTGCAGTCCAGCCAGTTTCTCCTGTACCTCCTCTCGCATGCCGCCAATGAATTTTTCCAGATTCTCCTCTGGAAATGCGCCAGCTGCTCGTGTATATCGTGATAGCTCTTATCAGATAAAGTAATCTCTGGCTGTCATCTGTCCCTGACGAAGCTCTGTAAAAAGTCGGCACTGGGACTCCTTCCACTTCGCAGAAAAGAAGTGGGCTCTGAACCTTATCTCGAAATCGTTCCAAGTAGGCTCTCGGCCATACTCGGACACTACGGCCTCCCACCATCGCTCGACAAAGTCTGTCAATGAATACTCCATGAATGATAGCCACGTGTTTCGTGGTGCATGAATCATCCTGAGCACCTTCATTACTCTCTTCAACCACTGCTCAGCAACATCCGGTGGACCTGTGCCCTCGAACAAGGGTATGTTAGCTCGCTGATAGGAAGTGAAAACCGACTGATGCCTGTGAATGGCTGAATACTTGTGTGCATCCTCGTCAGCAAAGTCAACAGGGTCCTGCTCCCTATCAAAGTCAGCATCATCTGCTCCATGCTCAGGTGCAACACTAGGATACTGATATATCAACCCAACTTCTGAAAATATTTAAAGAGAATAACAATGATGAAATAATCCCATGAATAAATGGAATCATGAAACTTAAATCACAAAAAGGAATCCTGGAACCCATGTACCAGAAGTTATGTATAACATATCTTACTTGTGACAATCCCCTTCAGTAACTACAGAACTTCCTGTCCAGTCTTATTGTAAAGGAGAAAATACGAGATGGCTCCTATTTTCTGAAGATATAATGGTGCTTATTGGTAAACAAGGATCCGTTTTTTAGCAAGGTACGGAATGTATCGTCAAATATTCAATATGATTCCACAAGATCCATTTTCATTCAAGTAACGGATTCTAGCCAATTGAAAGGATCTTCTGATCAATCCAGATATCATTTCGATTCCATTAGAAATGAGGATTCAGAATATTACAAATTGATCGATCAAACATTTTTGGACACAATAAATGCATGTTATTTTTATATAAGTTTTTGGGAGGTACCAGCATCCGCTGACGCCTCTTCTTTCCTAACATGTTTGGCAGGCAAACAGCCTGTTGTGCAGTAGCAGCTCAGTAGCTATACATGGTTCCAGGAGATAGAGTTTATACCCGACGATATGGTTTATTCTGTGTTAGATTTTGTTCATGTATTGTGTTTCTCTCTCTTCAGTCAGATTCTTGGGAATTTTGTATATACTGTCAGTCACTGTACATGTTGTAAAGTATATGGAAATTAATGAAATGATATTTTGGTGCCAGTTGTTCTATTAGCTTGTGGTTATGAATATGGATGTGAATGTCTTATGAAATTATTGCAACGCAAAAAAAATTCCCTGCTTTTCTATAACTTCTGCGATCTCATGTGAATAATAGTGCAAATGTGTGATTAACGGGTACCCGGATCCTCGAGGTTCTCAAAGTTTGGTATCAGAGCAGTGAGGACCCGAATCTTATGTCCTAAGTATGATTGAAAATAAATTTACTGAATCCAAAATTTAAAATTTTAAATATGGGATTTTCCAGATCCAGTAATCAAAAGTTTGTTTAAAAACTAAAATTTTTGAGCAAAAATGAAATTTGGGTCTGGACTGTATGAGATCATATGCATGGTAGCAAAAGAGGAAATAGCTATGGAATGTAACTTTGATCTCTTTAAAGTGGAAGAGATTCCTGCATGCAAACTTGGAAATGTGAAGGTTGAACACATGTATGGCAGCGAAAGAGTGATGGAGAGGAATGTACCTTTCCTGAGATCTCCAAAAATTTTAGGTTTTTCTCAGCATGCAGCAGTAACCCTGGGTTCTAACAAGTTGAATTTGGCTGCAGCAGGTGCTTGGAACTTGGACAACACCTTCAATTGTAAGGAGCATCTCCAAGGACGTTTAGGAAGCAAGGAGGGCCGGGCCTGTTGGACAGCAACAGGGGGAAGAAAATTTGGGGAAAAAGTGTATCCGTATGAGAGGAAGTGAAGAGGAGAGGAGGGCGTGATATTTATAGCTAAAAGATGGGCTTAAATTTCAGCCAAGTGGAGAAAATGGGAATCCACATGGCTATCTTGGAAAGTGCATACAGACAACCGGTATAATAATTTTTTTTAACCGAGCAGAGCATCAGAAATTATTTATTATTTTTTTAAACCATTTGTTTGATATACAAAAGTCGACCGTATTCGCGCCTTGAGCGTCGAATTTTGACGTGCAATATCTCGATTTGATCGTCTTTCAACGACGATCAAAATGAGTATAATATTGATATACTTCCGATCGGGTTTTGAATACCCGAAATTTTCGGATACGTTTTTTTTGTTTAGGGTTAAATTTTGTGATTTAAAAATATCAAACAACCTCCGATTGACGAACGGTCGATTCTGTTGATCTTGTTTCGTCGAATCGGATCTAATGATGGTCTCGGTCTGTTTCGCGGTTTCCGAATTTGCATCGCGGCTTTTTCGCGTCGCGCATTACGATGCGATCGATTTTTGGTCAATTTCGCCCAAACGACTTTTGATTCACGATCAATTGATCGTTTTAGGTTATCTAATATTGTCAGATAACCTAATTGAATTATTCAGACCTTATTTGGGTCGAGTTCGGGTTTACGCGGATCCCAAATGTTACAAGTGGCAGGTGCGAGATAGGAGGAGTAGGTTGTTGCGAGATGAGCGGGGTGGCGGTTGCGAGGGTCGCGGCGGAGATTACGAGGGCGGCGGCGGCGAAGTTTGCAGCGGCCGTTGCGGAAGGGGGCGCGGGAGGTAGACGAAGTCATCGGCCGCTCGATCGATCGAGATCAAGCGGCCGAGATCGAGCCACGTGGCGGACGTGGGGGTAAAGGGGCGCACGTGCTTGGCGCGTGCCTGGGAGGCACGTGCTTCGCACGTGCGCCTTTTTATTTTTTATTTAATTTTTAATTTTTTATTTTTTTGAACGAATAAATGAGAGTATAGCTAAAAGCCGCTGATACGTGGCAGCACCAGGTGCTGCCACGTGTCAACACCAGAAAATTCCAAAATAAAAGCCTTTGTAAAATCAAGAAGAAATAGTAAACGACATCGGCTCAAAAAGTTCCTTCACAAAAAATGCCCGTTTTGATGAGATCTACATCTTTCATGAACGCATCAAAGCCAAAATCGATCAAATGCATGAAGTGATATTTTTGGGGTATCCCATGTACATAAAATACCTTGATTTTTGGGTTTTATAATTTTTTGTCATTTTTAAATCAGATAAAAAATCCGAAAAAATATGGAGAAATCAAAAATAAATAGACACCTAAATCTATTTTTTTGGATTTTTATTAATTAAGAAAATATGTACATAAAATATCAGGTAAAAAACCGCTAAAATACACAATGCACAAAAGAGGCCCAAAACCCAACTTTCACATATGAGCTCCGATTCACTTGAATTTGGTCTTGTTTGAAGGTAATTGAATGTACATTAGTTTAAAAGTGAGTAGGATCAAATCAGACACTGGATGGGGAAGATATGTGGCTTTTAGTTCGAAAATCCTGAAACTAGGGTTTGGGTTTTTGGTCCACTTATTTGGGTTTGTGATTTTTTTTTGTATTTTTCGTTTATTCTTGTTAGTGATATGTACACAGTGGAGGTAGTTTTGGGTTATTAGGAGTTAGCATAAAGGAGTTAAAAATTCGGGAAGTTAGGCTATTTACAGGTCAAATTTGGCTTGGATTTTTGGCTTCTTATTTTGTGCAGGAATTATGGATAAAATGCCATTCTTATGAAAATATGCATGAATGCTAATTATGCAGAATAGATGCAAATATGTTGTTTGTTTTGAGGGAATTGAGCTTAATAAATGAGATTTACAGTGATGAATCTGAGATTCATCATCCCCCTATACTTAAACCATGCTCGTCCTTGAGCATAAAAAAGAAATGCCATGAGGTGAAATGAGATTGGGTTCCATAGACTGAAGGTGAAAGTGAAACTAAACTCGACCTTTGGATTATTTGTGTGTCGGAACTTCTGTAAGACTTAGAATTTTAAAATCAACAGCCCTCAAGTTCTACACATCATTGTCACAGTTTCGGCTCAGAAGTCATCTTAGATCATTCTTCTTCCCAAAGTATACCCTATGAACATTGAACAACCGACTCATGTGTGTGAAGGGTTTTAGCTCTTCCCATCCAGAATGATGGACTACCATGCTCCTCTCCTCTCCAGTAACTCGTCCTCGGGTTGTCAGGTATTCCCTTCTAAGGTCTGTCGTGCTGTGTTCACAATCGAAATAGGGGAGAAGTTAGAAGAAGGGGAAAAGAACTGGAGGGTGGCCAGTGTAGTCACCTCTCCTTGTGAAGATGGCCAGTGTAGCCGAGTCTCCATCAAGATCTGCAGGCTTTCTTGAAGCTTGGACCTTTTTGGTCAGATTTTATTTGGTAGAATGCTTCTTTTGTATTTTGGAATTTTTGGTGGTTCTTCTTGGATCTTGTTTTGCCCCTACGGATATAGAATCTTTTTATTCCGTACATTTTTTGGGGTCTTAGAAAAAATTGTGCCCAGCCGTCCATCCCTTTTTCGAAGCTTTATTTCAACTCGTACTCCAGTCTTTAGATTTCCACGCTACCAGAAAAGTGACTCACACAGTCTTCCAACATCCCGTCTGAGTTGAGCTAAGTGCATAGTGTGAGAGTACAAATTAATTCCTTATTCCATAGTTGTACCCAGAATGAAGAGACCAGGTTAGACACTAAGAGTCAAGTGCTGCACATTGTCATGTGGAACTTAAAGAGTTAAGTCAAAGACCTGAAGCTCTTAAAATCCTATTTCTCAGTAAAGTTCCTCTAAAAATTAGGTAGATTAAGGTCAAGTCCAGACCACTCTCGGTTTCTTATCACAACTTGGTTCAGAACCCAATGACTTTTCACAGATGCAAATGAATGCGATGCAGGATGAAGTTCAGGTGTGAAATGCAGACACACATTTTTCTTTTTTATGCAAGGGATTTTTTTTGATTACCCACCCTGTAAATACATATAGACTTACGCGAAAGTACGAGATATGGGTAAAATATATACAAAGTATATACAGACCCCCCTATACTTAGCGAGTGCTGTGTCCTCAGAGCACAAGAAGCGTAATGAAGACATAACTCGGGCTAAGCGGAAGAGAGTTAAAAATTTATATACAACAGATTAAGAAGAAGAGCGGAAAAGAGGCAGTCATGATATGTGAATAAGGAGAGTATATACAGGTGAGTGTCGGTTCCCCCTATACTTAGGCTTTGGTCAGCCTAAGTATAAGAGAAGGGAGAAAATGGAGTAATCGGGAGAAGAAGTGTGATGAGAGAAATGGTATATACAAATGGCATCGGTCCCCTCCTATACTTAGGCCTTGGCCTAAGTAGAGGAAAAAGCTGTACAAGGGGATCAATGTGGTTGGGAGGGAGGTTGGGTTTGATCTGATTGATTTTCAATGTCCTCATTCTGCGTAAAATAGATGGCCTCAACTTGAACTGTCTGCTCTTTGGGTGATTCAATATATGGCTTCAGCAACTGTCCGTTTATTGCGAAAGGTTGTGCATCCTCTTTGAGTCGACAATATCTACACTTCCATTGGTATGCACATCGATGACAATGAATGTCCCTGTCCATTTTGATTTTATTCCCATGAAAAATCTTTAATCGAGCATTAAACAACCAAACTTTCTGCCTTGGGACAAAGGTCTTTTCTCGAATGTGTCTATCATGCCATTTCTTGACTTTGTCCTTATAAATCACACTGTTGTCATATGCCCGATTTTGGATTTCAATTATCTCATTCAGATTTAGGTCTCGACATAATTTCCCAAGGTGACAACTCCAATTCAACTTTTTGATCGCCCCATTCAGATTTGTGGATCAATTCTGCAGGTAGATGGCATGGCTTGCCATAGATCATCCTAAAAGGTGAAGTACAGAGTGGGATCTTATAGGTTGTCCTATAAGCCCATAGAACTTGGTCCAATATCTTAGACCAATTCTTCCTATCTGGACGAACCAACTTCTGAAGAATTCCCTTCACCTCTCTATTAGAAACCTCTGCCATGCCATTAGATTGTGGATGATATGGGTTGGCTATTCTATGCTCAAATCTGTACTCCTTAGCCAAAGATCTCATCTCCTTATTCACAAAGTGGCTACCTCCATCAGAAATCAAAACTTTTGGTATCCCGAACCTTGCAATGATATTATCCTTGATAAACTTATAGATGGTTTTGCTATCTGCGGTTCGGGTTGGAATAGCCTCTACCCATCTTGATAAATAATCAACCGCTAGCAAGATGTACTCAAATCCATTGCTATTGGGAAAGGGACCCATAAAATCAATCCCCCATGCATCGAAAACATCACAAAAAATCATTGGTTGCATGGACATTTCATCTCTATATCCCACAGTCCCTCCCATTCTTTGACAAATCGGGCATGACCGTACAAATTCATTAGCATCCTGAAATAAGGTCCGCCAATAAAATCCACATTGGATTACCTTGTGCGCGGTTCTCTTTCCCGAATGGTGTCCTCCAACCTCGAGAGAATGACAATGTGTGAAGACACTCCGATATTCCTCCTAAGGAATACATCTTCGCCAGACACAATCCGGTCCTTCATAGAAAAGGAAAGGATCGTCCTAATGGTATTTTCTTGAATCTGACTTTAATCGATCAATCATTCTCTCGGTCCAACCAAAGGGAACCTTCTTGGAGACAAGATCGTTCACTATGTCGGAATACCATGGGGTTGAATCAATGACGCAAACTGATTCGTCTGGAAAAGTCTCCTTAATTGGTCCGGTATCAGGATGATCGTTTTGCTCGATTCGGGAAAGGTGATCAGCAACAACATTCTTTATTCCAGGTTTATCCTTGATTTCCAAATTAAATTCATGGATTAACAAGATCCATCTCAAAAGTCGTGCCTTGGCATCCTTTTTATCCATGAGATATCTGATTACCGTATGATCTGTGAAAATCGTAACCTTGGAGCCCAATATGTATGATCTGAATTTTTCAAGGGCCCAAACAACCGTGAGCATTTCTTTTTCAGTTACTGTGTAATTTCTTTGTGCAGGATCTAATACTTTGCTCGCGTAGTGAATCGCATAAGGAATTCCATCTCTTCTTTGTCCAAGTACCGCTCCGACAGCAAAATCCGATGCATCAGTCATGATCTCGAAGGGAAGAGACCAGTCGGGAGCTTGTAATATCGACGATTCACATATTTTCTTCTTCAGAAGCTCGAAGGCCTCTAGACACCTGTGATTTACAATAAACTCGGTGTCTTTGCCTAAGAGCTCAGTCAGTGGACGAGCGATCTTTGAAAAATCTGGGATAAACCTTCGATAAAATCCAACATGCCCTAAGAAAGATCTCACTGACTTGACGTTGGTTGGTGGCTCAAGTTTCTTGATCACATCTACCTTGGCAGGGTCGACCTCCATTCCCTTCTTGGAGATGACATGCCCCAACACGATACTCTTAGTCACCATAAAGTGACTTTTCTCCCAGGAGATTACCAAATTAACCTCCCTGCATCTCTGGAGGACTCGGTCCAAGTGCGCTAAACATGTATCAAATGAATCACCATGAACCAAGAAACATCCATGACGACTTCCAGGAAATCACCAACCATTTCGACAAATACGGCAATCATGCACCGCTGAAATGTGCCTGGGGCATTACAAAGCCCGAATGGCATGCGCTTGAATGCGTAAGTACCGAAGGGACATGTGAAAGTGGTCTTTTCCTGATCATCAGGAGCGATAGCTACTTGATTGTAGCCTGAGTACCCGTCAAGAAAACAGAAGAATGCTTTCCCTGCAAGCCTCTCCAAGATTTGATCAATAAATGGCAGTGGAAAGTAATCTTTCTTGGTCGCAGCATTCAGGCGCCTGTAATCGACACAGACATGCCACGACGTGGGCACTCGGGTCGCGATCTCTACCCCCTCCTCGTTGGTGACCATCTGGATTCCCGATTTCTTTGGGACGACATGAAGGGGAGCCACCCACTTGGAGTCAGAAATGGGGTATATAAATCCTGCTTTGCACTATTTTCTATCTCTTTCTTAACCACTTCCCGAAGATTGGGGTTTAATCTTCTCTGAAATTCACGGAAAGGCCTCGCATTATCCTCAACATAAATTTGGTGCGAGCAGAGAGCGGGGTTTATTCCTACGAGATCCGACACAGTCCAACCGATGACTTTTCGATTTTGCTCAAGGACTTTGAGTAATATAGACTCCTGATACAAGGTTAAGGATGAGCTAATGATTGCAGGAAATTTTTCTTTGGGTCCATTGAGAAATGCATACTTCAACGTGGGAGGTAGTGGTTTCAGCTCTGGTAATTCTGAATCATCAATTAAGTCTGGCTGAATGATCTTTGTGTCTGGCTCAGTGTCGGTTGGCGGTGAATCACTGTGTGAGATGCTGGCTACCAATTCCGAAGAAAGGTGAGTCGGATCACTAAAGTAGAATGGTAATTCGGCCAGAGTCGCGTCCGACTCGTCATCGATATTTCTTGATTGTCCCAAAGATGATTGGACTGACAAATCCGAGAGGATTTCTGTGTCATCAAGAGTGTAATAATCTGGGTGTCTAGATATGTTTGGAAATATATCGCAAATTGCATTGTGCATCACTTCTTCTTCCGAGGATGTGCTTTCCATCTGTATGTCTGGCAGTTGGTCCCACGGCCCAGTAGTTCTGAGGAGATTGTTCTGATGTTTCGGCATCTTCAGTGGTGGATTTGGAGTCTGGCCTTTGCCACTTTGTTTGTTTCATCTCCAAGTCTACTTCTCCGTCTGGAGAACGGAATTTCATCATGCCAGAACCGTAATCGAATACAGCCTTCGCGGTTCTTAAGAATGGTCTTCCGAGAATGATTAGTGATTCCTTCCAATGGTTCGGGGTCTCCATATCAAGGACAGTGAAGTCCACTTTGTATTCTGTACCCTCGATAATGATGATGACATTCTTCACTTCTCCCTTAGGTCTTTTAGTGGATTTATCAGCAAATTGGAGTAAAGATGATGATTTCTTGAGAGGGCCTAACTCCAATCTATAATATAAGGCTAATGGTAGAATATTTATGGATGATCCATTGTCGAGAAGTGTGCGTGTGAACGCAATGCCGCCAATGCGACTCTCCACATAATGGACGTCCAGATCCCTTTTCTTTCTTGGCAGATGCTGGTTTTTGACACATTTGGTGGTGGCAACTGTCAAGATGTGAGTCTCCACAAATTGACTTGTTCTCTTTGTACGAGTCCTGGTGGGAGTGCATTTTGCCTTCAAATATTTATGAAAGGCTGGATTACTGGCCACATACTGATCAAAGGGCACTTTGACTGTGATGTTTTGCTGACAGAACCATTCCATTATCGGGTCATCCTGAATGTTTTTCTTTTGTTTTCCTTTCTTGAGAGCATGGGGAAAGGGAATGGAAGTATTTGAAATAGGAGATAGAAGGACAAAATCATAAACAAGGGCATCTTTATTAGACTTGGAGTTTTTATTACAATCATAAGATTTTTGATAATAATCAAAATCAGGTTGCTGAAAAGATGACATAGGTGTTTTTGCAGCAACTAGAGGTTCACGGTCCTCTGCAGACTCCATAGATGCTTTCCCTTTCTCTTGTGCTGGGATCTTCAAGCGTCCTTCTTCATCCTCCTCGGAAGCATCCTCCGGCTGATCTTCCGAGTCTTCATGGTCCGATTCCCTAGCCCGATCAGGTACGACCACGGTCCTTCCGCTCCTGAGTGACATGGCATGGATATTGTCAAACGAAAGGATCTCATGTTCAGATGTGGAAAAATCTGAATAGTATACCTGGCTATTGTGTTGAGATGATTGAGATTTGTTCAAGCTATTGGGGTTAGCTTGAACTTGGGCGGGAATGGTTGTGGCTGGGACAGTCTGCTCATCCTTCCATCGGGATAGATGATTAACATCCACCCGTAGATCATACAGCTCATTTCGGAAGCTGCGAATTTCTTCAAGCATTTGTCTCTGGATATCAACCGGTTCTTCTGGAGGGTTGGATGATTGAGCTGATGGTCTGGGAGTTTGGTGTTGTTGACGGTATTGCTGAGGTTGGTTCTGGCGATTGTAGGGCTGCTGCTGCTTCGGATGCTGGGAAGGTACAATGTTTTGAGGGTGCTGTGGAGGCTGAGGAAATATAGCATTATAGAAAGTGGGT
Source organism: Ottelia alismoides (assembly GCA_037367405.1). Taxonomy (NCBI): domain Eukaryota; kingdom Viridiplantae; phylum Streptophyta; class Magnoliopsida; order Alismatales; family Hydrocharitaceae; genus Ottelia; species Ottelia alismoides. The sequence goes on along the minus strand of JAZKJV010005087.1, from coordinate 212,046 downwards.
GGACGTTGATAAGGCTGGCGGTCCCCCATACTACCCTGTCGGGTGGTGTCCTGTGTGTACCAAATGCCGTTTATTTCAAAAGTCAGAGGTGGGGCTTCTTTGACTGTCTCGGCCGGTGGGGGTGGCTGCTAGGAAGCTTGGGCATAGGATTGGTCCTGTGCCCATGGTTGTTGTTGTTCTAATCCTGACTGCTCCTGGACATGGTGCACATGGTAGATCGGAACCGTTAGTGAGCTCCTCCATCTGCTTTGGGAATTGGGAGATCCTGTTGTCGATGTCGCTCATTCTCTTATCCACTATTGTTAATTTATCAGCTATGAAGTGCATATTTGGAATCAAATCCTCCGCTATTTCTGCGACAGTCTGCTTCCCGCCTTTGGCTTGAAGGGTATTTAGGGAATCCGTGTATGCTCTACTGGAAATCTGAGAACGGCTTATTTCTGCCATCTGCTCCAGTATTTTCCAGACGGTCTCAGCTCCACACGATGTGTAATTCCCTCCGCAGGCAGCGCTAACTAACCCTTGAGTCTCGTAGTTGAGGCCGGAGTAGAGTGACTGGACTAGGATGTTGTTGTCCAGGTCATGGCAAGGACATTTTTGTAGTAGGTCCTTAAATCTATCCCACGCCTCATAAAGTGGTTCATTGGGCATCTGAGAGAAACTGGTGATGCGAGTCCTCATTTGATTGGTCCGACTCAAGGGGTAGAATTTCTTTAAAAATAGGTTTTTGAACCTCTCATAAGTAGTCACAGTCACCCCCAAGTTCTTTACCCACTAGTCTGCTTTCCCTTTCAAGGCGAAAGGGAGTGCAGTGAGACGAATGTAGTCTTGGCTGACTTGTGGGTGCCTCAGATTAGAACATATCAGCTCCAGGTCCTGCAAGAATTCATATGGCTCCTCAGTTGTATTACCATGGAATTGAGGTAATTGACTTACAAAATGTGGCTTCAATTCATAGTGGATCTCTGGTTGTGGTGACTGCAAATAATTTCACACTCTGTACTGTCCAGGGTTGTATGTGGCTTCCATTGGTAGTTCTTCCCCAGCATTCAACTGCTCAAGCTGTGCCCTCAGTAACTGTTGTTGCTGCTCAGATGTAGCCAATATCGCTAGAATCATTTGAATAGCATCGTCATTGGTTTCATCTTCGGGATCTTTCTTGGAAGACATCTTTAGTGGCATCTCTTCTTCTTCACCTTCAGAATATAAGGGGTTCGAGTTAATAGAGTGGAAAGAATTTATGTAACAGTTTTCCTCGATCTGTTTTGGTGAGAAAGAGACAGTGTGGGTCTGTCCTCCCTCTAGGAAGAAGAAGGAATCGTAGGAATAAGGTTCTTGGGAAGGGTTTCTCGGAGGCCAAGCAGGTCCAGAGTAAGAGTCTCTCTGGGATTTTGAGATTGGAGAGTTTGTGGAAGTGAAGGAAGGGTTCGCGGAGTCCGAACAAGAATTACCACAATCTTCCATTCTCGAGGTCAACAAGAGGTTTGCGGTTTATGATGTAGGCACAAGTGTGCGGTATTCGCTGATTACTTACTTTCTACGCACAAACCAAACACAATACAAAGATTTCTTTCACCAACTCACTCAGTGAAGGCCGTAAGAGTTCAACCAATTATCTTGTCAGTTTTAATTGGTGAGAATTCAAGTCTTGCAAGTCGTTTAAACGAGCTGTTAGGTGCCAATATTTCCTTAAAGACTGTCCCAAGTTCGTACGACTAGTTGCATCCACTTTCAACAAGTATAGGTGTAAGTACGGACCATAAGACGGCTACCCGTGTTACTTAAGGACGGAGCCTTACGCAGTGTCCTTTAAACCACCCACTCTGCTAAGAAGTCTGGACCGTAAAACGGCTACCCGTATTCCTCATTGAGAATTAGCTAATCGTTTTTAAAATCAGTAGTCTATATGAGTGTGCGTCTCTCTCCTCGCTGCAAGATAAAATCAAATAATGTCGGGGTTGCTCTCCCGCAGGAATTCTTGATTTTATGGTTTTTTAAGATCGGCTATATTTAGCAGTCCCAGTTTTAGTTAGATGACCACTGAAGAATTTAAATGAGCATAAATACACGTCTATCGTCCAGTCCCAATTTCCTTTAGAATTATGTGATAAAACAAGAGGGAGGTGTTCGGAAAAAGCCGATGCACGCGAAAACAATGATGGATGCTCAGTTAGAAGACTTACAGTGCTTCCTCGCAATCTTCATGTGAGATGCAATACAGAATTGAAAAATTTATTCTAAATACGTGCAAGCCGATGAAAACCGCACCTAGGAAGAAAGTTCTATTAGCGGGAAAGAAATGAGTTAAATTTTTGGCTAAGTTAAATGATCTAATGCGCGTCTCAATTAAAGTGCAGTGTGGCCTTAGATCCTACAAGTACAAGCAAAAATATAAATGCTTTGAGAGCCGTATGTGCAGGTCTATCCTATTCGCCACTCAAATCGGGCCCCACCCTCATCGGAGAGTGAAACAGGCCACGACACACCATAGAAAAGTTTGAGGTCTTTTTTTTACATGCGCGAGAGTCCAAACGGACACCGCTGTAAATGAGCAAGTAAATAAAATTGCAGAAATTAAAAACCTAGACTCTACGCTCTCTCACGACTCGACTCGATCTTAAATCAATTGCGGCTTTCTCGGATGTCGATGAAGATGCTTCGGTTTCTAGAAAACCGCTCCACGTACGCCGGATCCTCACAAGAAAAATAAGAGAGAGGATGTCAGAGAGTGACTCAAAAAAATAATAAAAGACAAAAAAATAAATGCAGGAGAATAAATGGGATTTACAATGAATAATTCGGGGGTCAGACTACCCGAATGCGGAAAACCGAACAAGAAATTTCAAAACACAAAACTAAGCCGTTTGCCTCCCCGGCAATGGAGCCATCTGACGAGTCTGTAAATCGTGGCTTTAAAGAGTTGTTTTTATCTTTGTTCGTGCTAAAAGAATAATGTCGTTCATTATAGGCGGCGATCGGAATCGATCAAGAAATAACCACAAATATTCAATCAATTTTTAATCGAGTAGTTTTGTGTTTATTTTAATTGGGGAAGTCCCAAAGTCGATCACAAGGAGGCAAAGGAACAACGTAGAGTTGTGTCTATCAAAAAGTCTTACACGATTTTCAAGGAGGTCTTTTTTGGAATTTTTAATACAAATAAGGGATGCAAGATGCAATTTCGGCCTATTTTAGGGACTAAAATGTAAATTATGATCAAACAATGTCCAAAAAAGTATGAAACTTGGCCACAATGCAAAATAGGATGAAATGAATGCACTGTAATTTTTTTGGAATTTTTGGATGCAAAATGATTTTTTTTATGAATTTTTAAATGCAAACAGATTGATTTTCAATATTTAATTATAATAAATACTAAACCTACTTATTTTCGAGGATCAAAACTATTTAAGATGTATCACTAAGTGATTGATCTCAGAAAAATCCTAAACCTCAAAAATGTGAGATCTAATACCTATTAAAAATTAAATACTGAAATGTGCATGATGATTTTTACAGGACAAAGTATGAACGCAAATGCAAATCTTTTTAGGCATAATGTCAAGTACAATAATATCTACAATATATGATTTTTTGGGGATTTTTAGAGCAATGGTTAAATAACTATGAATTTCAGAGCACAAAATGGGCAAAGTTCGCAATTTTCCACAGAATAATTGAGTAATAATTAACCATTAATCACAAAAATGCTCACAATGTGTCAAAATGTAGAGAGTTAATGGAAGAACATCATGCTATTTGTGGATAAATAAAATAATGTAGAAAAGAGGTTCAAAATTACTAGGGAACAAAAGGATTGTAAATGCAATAAAATAACTAAAGTGAATAAAATGCAGGGGGCCTAAAATAATTACCAAGCAAATGGGGGTTGTCTGTGCAAATTCTCCAAGGGGCGCGTGTTGTGCACGTGCCCTTGGAAGGGCTGGATTGATGTGCGAATATGGCGAAAGATTGGGGCGTTTCTGCAAATTGCACAGGGGTCACGTGCGTCCCACGTGACGCTGGGCTGACGTCGGCTGACGTACCCCCCGAGACGCACGTGCCTCGCACGTGCGTGGGGGGTCTTGGGCTCCGAGCCCCAACGCGCGGTGGAGACGTCGTCGGTGTCGGTGGAGTCGTAGAAGGGCGGCGAGGACATGCGGAGAAGTTGTCGGAGATGCGAAGGGGAGGTGGAGCTTCGAGCGGAGAGAAGCTCGGAGTCGGAGGGGCTTGCGTTGGAGCGAAGGTGGAGAGAGAGAGAGAGAGTACCTGGGAGTAGGGGAGCTCGACGGCGTTGGAAGCCGGAGCGGGGCAGCGGCTGATGGCGAAGCTGCGACGAGATGAGAACCTCGGATCACGCCGACGCAGCTGTCACGACCGGAGGGAGAACGGCGGATCGCTGGCGACGAGGGCTGTCGAAGATCTTAAATAGGGGAGAGAGATCAAGTGGCCGGTGCGAGATAGGAGGAGCAGGTTGTTGCGAGATGAGCGGGGTGGCGGTTGCGAGGGTCGCCACAGAGGTTACGAGTGCGGCGGCAACGAAATTTGCAGCGACCGTTGCGGAAGGGGGCGGGGGAGGTAGATGAAAGTCATCGGCCGTTCGAGCGTCCGAGATTGAGCCACGTGGCGGACGCGGGGGCAGAGGGGCTTACGTGCTTGGCGCGTGCCTGGGAGGCACGTGCTTCGCACGTGCGCCTTTTTTATTTTTTTTATTTTATTTTTAATTTTTTATTTTTTTAAACGAATAAATGAGATTATAAAAATGCTAAAAACCGCTGACATGTGGCGGCACCAGGTGCTGCCACGTGTCAACACCCGAAAATTCCAAAATAAAAGCCTTTATAAAATCAAGAAGAAATAGTAAACGACCTCGGATCGAAAAGTTCCTTTACGAAAAGTGCTCGTCTCGATGAGATCTACAACTTTCATGAAGACATCAAAGCAAAATCGATCAAATGCATGAAGTGATATTTTTGGGGTATCCCATGTACATAAAATACCTTGATTTTTGGGTTTTATATTTTTAAATCATTTTTAAATCAGATAAAAAAATCCAGAAAAAATATGGAGAAATCAAAAATAAATAAAGACACCTAAATATAATTTTTTTGGATTTTTATTAATTAAGAAAATATGTACATAAAATATCAGGTCAAAAACTGCTAAAATACACAATGTACAAAAGAGGCCCAAAATCCAACTTTCACATATGAGCTCCGATTCACTTGACCTTAGTCTTGTTTTGAAGGTAATTGAATGTATATTAGTTCAAAAGTGAGTAAGATCAAATCGGATACTGGATGGGGAAGATATGTGGCTTTTAGTCCGAAAATCCTGAAACAAGGGTTTGGGTTTTTGGTCCACTTATTTGGGTTAGTGATTTTTTTTTGTATTTTTCATTTATTCTTGTTAGTGATATGTACACAGTGGAGGTGGTTTTGGGTTATTCGGAGTTAGCATGAATGAGTTAAAAATCCGGGAAGTTAGGCTATTTACAGGTCAAATTTGGCTTGGATTTTTGGCTTCTTATTTTGTGCAGAAATTATGGATAAAATGCCATTCTTATGAAAACATGCATGAATGCTAATTATGCAGAATAGATGCAAATATGCTGTTGGTTTTGAGGAAATTGAGCTTAATAAATGAGATTTAGAGTGATGAATCTGAGATTCGTCACGGATCTTCAGAGATGAACAAGTACCAACAAACTTGGAATCCGATGGCATGTCAAGATAATACAGGTCGTTCTTCTCAAGACCCCTACCAAATTTTTTCTCGTCCAGATGTCCCGAAAATAACAACAAAATTCATCAAATATCATACGACAATCAAGCTTAACATAAAGCTTATGAACAAACAAAGGGCTAAGAGGAAAATTAGGAGCACAGTGAACCCCGGACAATCGAAGCTTGGAGGAGAACCCCATTATTCTGACGATAGTATCAGGCGAGTGAGTTCCGTTGGTGACTCTAACCGACTTCAATGAGGAAGACAATGTGGAGGAGGTTAGTATACCGCCTTCCTAGTTAGATGAGTAGAAGCTCTAGAATTAATGATCCAAGATGGAGTAGGAGTGATGACAAAGTTGGCTACTACACCTGAAAGAGTAGCCAGAGCAGCAATACTAGTCTCATTTGAGGTAGCAGACCTGGGAATTTGAAGAATCTACATCAGATGTGAGTAATCTGCATCATTAGGATGTACCATTTTGCCATTAGGGTTTGTAGGGATTGTAGTAGTGGACGACTCTTCCACATGATAGGCGTCCTCATAGGCACTATTGGTGTGATAGGGATGTATGTCAAACATCTACCAGCATCATTCGGATGGACAGAGGAGCAGTAAAATCTCTCCCACATCGCAACCAAAGTCACGTCTACATCCAAATTCTCATCCATGACCACGACCAGAGTCACAAGTATGTCCTCCTCCAAAGTCATGTCGTCCTCCTCTCCCAAATGATGTGACATGGGCAGAACTCTCTGTTGGAGTTAAGGTAGGAGGCCAGGATACAGATGCTTCTAGTTCATCAAGATGCCCAAAGATGACCTTCACTATTGGTAGTATATTAGATATCAGAAATTACTCCTTCACTTCCGATATCGGGAATGCATGCCATCAAGAAAACAATACACCTGCCAATCCGAATGCTCTTGTACATGTTTGGAACAACATGAAGAATGAAAATTGCAAGTTCCACATACATGCTAGTGAGTTGTACGTAGTACTCAATTAGGGTGGAAAGAACCCCCTGAGATGAAAACCATATATGCTTATAGACATGCAAGACATGACTTCCTCATTTTCTGGGAGTATGTCTGCTCAAGATCCTCTCACCATGGCCTCAAATTTCAGCGAAATTCGGTCGAATATCGATATCTAGTCGAAATCGAAATTCAACCGAAATGATCGAAATATGGGGGTCCTAGTACAAAAAATGACCGAAATGACCGAAATTCCGATCGAATTCCACCGAAATTCCATCGAAATTCTGTTTTGGTCGATACTGAAATGGTGACCAAAACAGACATTTAGGCCCTTGCCTCTCACTTCTCCTTGGTCATATCCTTGTAGAGAAGATTTGAGGCACTATGTGCCTCAACACTGTTGGTCATCCAATTGATAGCCTAATAGTTGTCTTTCTGCTAGTTGTCATAGGCTTTATCCTTATCTGGAGGAACTATAGTCAGAATGTAGAGTTTCCATTGACCACCGATGAACACCTTGAAAGAACAAGACCAAAGCATGTAATTTTATGTGCCCTTAAGTTTGATAGTAGTGCCTTATGCCATCACGTTTATGGCCACAACCTTTGTATCACTAGAAGAAGTAGGCACCATGGTAGTCATAGAGATGAAGAAAGACCCGCGATCGATTAATTATGCATACGAGGGCTAAGCGGTGCCCTAGAACTCACATTTGGATGTGTAAGATGTCTAAAAATATAGATCTAGAGGTCCTCGAGGCGTTATTGGTACCTAAGATGACAGAGAGGATGCTACGCGAGATATGTGGTGGTGCTCAGGAGGGATTTGGGTGACGTCGATAGTGCTGGAACTGTGTGAGGCTGTGGATGGAGTAGGAGGACTCTAGCGGTGCAGTTGGTACCGATGGGCCCTTATACGGTAGTAGGGCTTTGGGTGGCATCAAAGATGTTGGAAGTTGTGGGACTAGAGTTATAGAAGGCCTATGGCGATGCTACTGGTGTTGTTGGGCCCTTGTACAATAGTGGTTGGGTCCTCCTACAACTAGGGTTGGTGCCACTGAAACCTCATGCGGACTCCAAGGGGCTATAACGGTAGCGGCCGGAGTCAATGATCCGTGCACGAGACAATTCAATGAGAGAGAAGGATCTGCATAAGGAGAGAGGGGTAACAATGACAGGAGTTTTAAGTATAGACTCCAGTCTAGGACCATCACTTTGATACCATTTGAAATAGAGAATGAATCGTCGTACTTTTTCCATGGGTCTAGGGTCTCTTATATAGAGAGAAACCCTAGAGAGCAAAAACAGGAGAAAATACATGACCTTGAAGGGTTACATGATTGAAATAAAATAGAAAATGTAATAACTCTAACAATAATAGATAGGGCGTATAATGGATCAAGCGGGAAGGCGTTGGGGCTCTAATGGAGTGCGTTAACAAGCAATCCCATTTGCAAAAACAAACTTTACTAGGTTTCCATTTTGGATTGAATCTCACCTCCAATTCACTAATGGATGAACAAATAAATGTTGTCCCAGTAGTGTGGGCCAGACACATCGGGTCTATTTGGTTGCAGGATTACTTCAGAGTAGCATGCTAGAATCATATTGAAGTCCTAATGTATCTAGGGATAACTCAACAACCAAAATTGGACCATGAATTCGCTTGTCACTTGTAATATATCTCAAACCATTCTCGAGGTGGGAGTACCCTGGACTCATTAAACTAGGCCATGAGGCTTAGGTCTTCTCATTCTGTACTCAACTGCCAAACATGCTCACATGACGCTACCAAATTCTTATAGCTTCATCTATCCAAAAGAAGGAATCCCACACCAAAAGAGAAATTGTTCCCTATTCTTTAAGGCATGATCTCCTCCATGAGGTTGATACATTCTCGGTACTATTCTTCGGACTAGCTAGCATAATGATTTGGTATGAGGCATGTGCTCAAACATGTGAGTGATTATCCTCTCTATAGCTACTGTCTAGTACTGGATGGATTTACTCAGCTACAATGATGCTATTTGCGAGAAAAGCTAAAGGGTCCACTTAAATGGATGTAGATGGTGATGAATTTACGTTTCAGAAACTGTGGTAATTTAAAAGAACAGAGGGCAGGTGAAAAATACAAAATACACAGTATATTGTGGTTCCTTATGCAATAAACATGATAATATAGAAGGATAATAGAACATGATGATAACAAACTTAAAAGTTCATGAATAGAAAGGGAGAAAAGATTGTAGCACAAGGGATTTCTTAATCATCTGAATAGGAATTCCTACTTCCTTAATAGCACTCAGATAGAGTCATCAATAAAGAAAAATTGCTTGCAATATGGTCTGATTAGTAACAGGAACCGAAACTAGACATCTAAAGAAGTCGCATATAATCAGAGTTCAATCACCTTATTATATATCAAAAAGGAAATATAGTCTATGAAAGGGAAGCATATGATGATAACAGTCTACAAAGACCAACAACTACAGAGCATTGTTTAAATATATATCAAGCATATGGGAAAATTATTAAAGTTGAAGATCATAGAAGCTTGGGCCGCAGAGTCTCCTATCTGGATTAGTCATCTTGAGAAAGTACTTCTGAGCATGAGTTGTAACTTGCTTTGCAGTCCTGGTGGACACATATTCCTCCGAGATCTCCTTCCAGTTGCTCTTTCCACGTTCCATTAATCCTCTTAGAAACATTTCATGCTCATCTCTCGTCCAACGGCCACCTACAAAAAGAACAAATAATAAAATCAAGGTAGTGATGACATGTTGTCATAGGTTTCTGTTTTTTTTAGAAGAGAGCTTATTATTGAAAGATCAATGTAGTAATGTCGACTGTGCTCACAATCACACATAAAAAAATGATATGAATTTAACGTACTAACTTAGAAGATCATGAAGAAAATGATACAAATTTGGGTATATTCGACATACATAAAGGCATAGTATTGATAAAATAAGTGATGAAAAAAAAGAACAAAACGAGACCAAAAAAGTCATTCTCACATATCATGAGGAAACATGATTTATAATTACGCATGTTTACAACTAGAGTGTCTAAAATTATCTGTTCATCACATTGCACAATGAACTTTAATTAGAAGAAAACTATTATATATGTTTACTAATTGATACTGATAAATTTCTTTACTAGAAAAATTTAATTACAAGGGACATCTTACTTTCTTAGGTGAAGCTTGAAACTTTTTTAATGACATCTTGCTCGCTAGAGAATATTCTTTGAGTGCAATAGAGAAAAGTTAAATTTTAATTTAGAGGGACAAATAGATCACAAGTGAAAATATTAAAGATAAGAAAAAATGAAAAGGAAAGATTGTGGGAGACGAAAGAAAAAATGGAGCTAGAGACACAGTGTAATATCATAGGACATTGACTATCCTCTTGCTCTACCTTTAAGGCAGATGAGTGTATGCAAGATACTATATTTTTTGTTAACAAGACATGTCGAAAAACTAATTTTCATGTAACATGTGGAAATATTAGTAGAGATCAAAATCCAACAACTCCTTATGTTCATATGCTAAAGTCCGCCAATCTCAAATTAGATAACATCAATATTCTATTATCGAGCAATAGTAAAATGCAAGTTAGAAACTATAATAACAGAGTGTGGAATCTTACTTGAATTATTGGATATCAACTGTATGCCCCTGCACATGTGGATTTTTTTGATATTACATGATATTACATAAATGCATATCAAATTGCATTACATGATTATCTTTCATAATTACCAATTCTGCCTTATCATTCAAAAATTCATGGTTAAAAAGTCAACTCAATTCCTAATTCATACAAAAATTTGATGCTCTTTTTCATCAGATGAAAATAAAAAAGGCAAGAAAATCAGAAACAAGCAATTGGTTATGTATACTGTTAAGGGCTAAATGAATGTATTAATATGAAGTCATATATAAAAGGGTTACATGGACTTGCCTATGTTTGGATCACCGGGATGTAAACAACAAATTCCATATAATCTGATTGCAGCAGATGCAACATTCAAAAAAAATACAACATAATTTGTAATGCATAAAATACATTTACATTTTGATCTGTAAATTCACAAAAGTTAACAAACAGATATAACATTAAATTAGAAACTACATTAATGCCCAAAAATAGTGCGTCTCCAAGTCTTTTGAAAGGATTCCACAAAATCTGTTTACCTTATGCTGGCCATATATCCACATAAGGCAGATCCTGTTCAATTTATCTACAAATCACTTACATCACTCACTCAATTATATATTAAGGGGACATAAAAGGGGGATCAAGAATGTGCTGGTTTAGAAAGAAATTAAACTAGCCAATAGTTGCTGTTATTTTTTGCAATGTAGGGATTCTGTATGAGGATCTTCCAACTTCCAACAGAAATAAAAAGCATAAGTAAAGCTCTATAAATTAATTATGCAAGGGCGATAAAATTGAACTATTATCAAAATCTGTGGTCATTAAAAAGTAGATCTGACTGACATTTGACCGTTTTTCAATTAATCTGTGAATGCCTTGTAGTAAAAGAGTTTGGATTCACTTGAACTTTTTGATTTAGTTTAATTTATTTTGCATAAAGAAAGATTAAACAACCATAACAATGGGAAAACACGTCAGACAAGATAAGAAAAGTTGCGCTCATGCGTCCTCTAAGTATCGTCAAAGTCAGGACTACCTTCCCTAGTTTGATGGTGTGTCTGTTCACAATTTTGTTCTCTTCCTTTCTAATAGATGGTGCCTTCATCATTTAAGGAAGATACAAACACCATTATTTCTAAGAATAAATACAAAAAAGAGTAGTATCAAAAATTCGAAGAATATGGCAAGAAAGATGCCAACACCTTCCTCAAGAGGAGTTCTCACCACTAGTAAATAGTTGATGGTGTGTTTGCATATTTCAAGAACACAATCAAATATGCATAAATGCACATATGTTATAAGGTTACCGTAATTTTTCTATATCATTGGACAACACCCGATTATTTTTCACTGTATATTGACAATATAGCAGAGGATCACAAGCGATTTTCAGATACCTAACATTAGATCTTGGGAGATAGCAGTGGCCACGATAATAAACTGATCAGAAACAATAATTCCAAAAAAAGAAAACTTAAATGAATACTAGACCCCGGCTAATTCAAGACAGAGGATGCTCAAACAAATTAATATGGAAGTTTCATGCATGACCTACAACTACATTCTGATCACCTGCCCTTGATGCATATTATGAAATATCTATTTCCATTCTTCAACAACAACAAAGCATGGTCTCAAAAAACAACAAAGTCTTGCCCCACATTAATAAATATATTTTCTATTGAAAAAATACATCCATGCAAACTTCCAATAAGATCCAAAAAATAAATATGCACAAGAGAAGATGATCAAAACATACGATTTTTGGAGGTGTCTCCGATGGAGCTATCTGCAGTCGGACGAGAAACTTCGTTTGATAGACTTTCTCTTGCATCAGCAACAACAAAGGTCATGGTCGAGGTTGAGGATAAACTGAGCTCAGTACTCACTCTTTGACGATCTTGATCCTCCACCTTTTTTCTCCGCAATATTCACACCAAATAACATGACCTCACTCATCATGGTATTTGACAACCCTCCTTCCGATCGATGATGAGACAATACTAAGAGATGTACCCAACATATATATCTCTCGCTTTCTTTTCGTATGTGGGAAGTAATTTATGTCCATCAACTAAATTCTATATACAATATTTGGAGTTGGAAAGTTTTGAATATGAGAAACATTTTCTGTCATGAATGTTTGGAATTTTTTTGATGAGAAAGGGCCATTTCTAGAATATAACTTTGTGTTGCTTTTTTAAGAAATGAATTAATAAAATATATGTTCCAATTAGGTGTGCATGAGATATACGATGAGTTCAACAAATATGCATCATATATATGAATTGTGATTGTGCACTAATATACATTTAAAACTAGAAAACAATGATAAATGAACGTCACTGCAACGTTCAAACATGAAACGAATGAGCACCACAAACAACAAAATGGACTTTGTGGTGATCAATTGTGTCGACAGATTTAGGAAAAGTACATCTGATGGAAAGGGATGCCCGTGGAAGCTACACGTGATGCATAAGCACTGTTGTTGAGTTACCCTCCTTACGGAGACTCGCTTGAGGATTTTGTCCTTCTTCGATCATAGGTTGTAGAAAATACCGAAAATATCGTCTCCTATTATTGTTAGAATACTTCGATGTGTTTATTCCATAGAGCCCTCGGGTCTCTTATATAGGGAGAAAACCCTTGGGTAAATTACAGAGTCTTACAAAATATAAATAGAAATTAGGAAACAATAAAACGTAACATATATATAAGTCTCTACACTCCCCCTCAAGATGGAGCATAGATATCTATCATGCTCAGCTTGGAAGAACATCTCTGGAAAGGTCCTCTGAGCAGTGGTTTGGTGAATATGTCAGCCGTCTGATCCTCTGAACTGACATGAGAGGTGGAGATGAAGCCCTTCTGAATCATGTCTCTAGTAAAATGACAATCCACCTCGATGTGCTTTGTTCTCTCGTGAAAAGCTGGATTATTGGCAATAAATAATGCTGCCTGATTGTCACATTGAAGATTCATAGGCAAGGGGACATCTACAGTCAGATCTTCTAAGACTGCTCTAACCCACATCATTTCTGCAGTTGCTTGTGCCATGGCTCTGTACTCGGATTCCGCACTGGACCTCGCCACAACAGTTTGTTTCTTGCTTTTCCAAGAAACTAAAGAGCTTCCTATAAAGATAGCAAATCCAGAAGTGGATTATACGATCCCTTGGACACCCTGCATAATCTGCATCTGCACAAGCTGAAATAGATAGATCCGTATCTTTCCTAAATAGCAACCCTGTGCCTGGGGAAGACTTCAGATATCTCAATATCATATACAAGGCATCCATATGAACTTGCCTTGGCTGCTCCACAAATTGACTCACCCAGTTTACTGCAAAGGCAATATCCGGTCGAGTTATAGTAATATATAAGAGCTTACCCACCATCTCTTTATACCTTCTTTTGTCCACCTCCTCGGTATCATCATCGTACAACTTCATGCTTAGGTCCATAGGTGTACTTGAAGGTCTGCATCCAGTCATTCCTGCTTCAGCTAGCAGGTCCGTGACATATTTTCTTTGAGTCATCACCATTCCTTGTGCATTTCGTGCAAACTCTATCCCCAGAAAATATCGTATCGTGCCCAGATCCTTCGTAATGAACTGATTTCCCACAGGGACTTGGTTATCTCAATCTCCTGAGCATCATCTCCTGTGACCAAGAATGTCATCAACATATATCATAACAACAACTGTACCTCTAGGGGTCTTCTGGATGAACAATGAATGGTCCGCATTTGATCTCCTGAACCCCTGTTTTTCAATTAGCTGAGACAGCTTCTGGAACCATGCTCGGGGACTTTGTTTAAGGCCATAGATGGCCTTATGAAGTCTGCACACCATCTGAGTCTCCCCCTCAGCAGCAAATCCTGGTGGCTGCTGCATGTAGACTTCCTCCTGTAGGTCTCCATACAAAAAAGCATTCTTGACGTCAAGCTGAAAAATGGTCCAGTTACGTACCACAGCAACAGATAGGAGATGCGAAGAGTGGAGTGTCTAGCCACCGGTGAAAAAGTATCAATGTAATCTACCCCATATGTCTGGGTAAATCCCCGTGCTACAAGTCTTGCCTTGTACCTATCAAGACGTCCATCCGCATGATATTTCACCGTAAAGATCCACTTGCAACTCACACAGGAGCACCTGAAGGAATGGCAACAAGAGACCAAGTCCCTCGAGACTGCAGAGCACGCATCTCCTCTTCCATGGCTAGACGCCAGCAATCAATCTTCATGGCATCTTGATAGGTCGTGGAATCTCAACGGACGAGACAGCAGCTACAAACTTCTGGAAGTCCCCATTGAGACGATGAAATGAGACATGAGAAGCAAGCGGGTACGAAGCACACTGTCGCCTTGGCTTCCTTTGAGCTATAGGCCGATCAAGATCGTCTATGACGGGCGGATCCTCCTCCTGTTGTAATGACTCCTGCACCGGTGCATTGGCTAATCCATCATTAGTGGTAACATCAGAACATACCTGAGACGTGCTGGATGGTTGGCATGTAGCTTGAGCTGGCCCTGTTCGCCTTGTATAGAACTTAGGAAATGGTATAATTGGAGGTGGTGGTGGTGGTGGAGGTGGATTAGAGGATTGACTCAGACTTGGAGGTGGAGGCACATAGACATGAGAGTCCGTGGATGTGGAGGAGATCAGTCTGGTCACCCGCAGGGGAGAAGTACATGACTGGTTCGAAAAAGGTAACGTCAGCACTCACATAGTATTTGTTATGAATGGGGTCATAACAACGATATCCTTTCTGTGTCCTGGAGTAGCCCACAAAACACACTTGATAGCCCAGGAGAGAGCTTATCAAGTCCTGGAGATAACGGTGGACAAACGCAACAGTACCAAAGACCCGAGGTGTAAGTGTAAACAAATCTTTGTCAGGAAATAGAAGAGAGAAAGGAGACTTTTCGCCAAGTACAGTTGTAGGCATGCGGTTGACCAGATAGCATGCTGTAAGGATAGCATCCCCCCAAAAGATAAGGGTGCGGAACTTTGAATAAGTAATGGCGAGAATGTCAAGACAGTGTCTATGCTTTCGTTCTGCAACACCATTTTGTTGAGATGTGTATGCACATGTGGTTTGGTGAATAATGCCTTTAGAAGAAAGAAAGCGAGCAAGAGAACGAGTGCAAAATTCCAAGGCATTGTCAGTACACACATACTTAACAGTAGACGAAAAAACATTTTGAACCTCATTTGATAAGATTTTGAATAACAAACACTTCCTGCTTCTGATTTATTTTTGAGAAGAAAAGTCCAGGACACTCTAGAAAACTCATCAACAACAACTAAATAAAACCTGTGCCCCTGATGATCTGGGACACGACTGGGACCCCAAATATCTATGTGAAATAACTCAAATGGGGAGCGACTGCTCCGACCCTGACGACTGGGGAAGCTGGACCGATGGTGCTTCCCTAACTGACATGCTTCACACGAAAAGACGAAGGCGCATTTTCTGTAGTGGCAGGTGACCAAATCGAAGATGCCAGGTATATGGTGAGACGGAGCCCTGAGAATGTAGTGAGACTCCAGCATACGAGGTCCGTACAAGACGACTAGAGGCCATTGTGCTCAGAACCACAGCCAATCACCCTGCCCGTTAGTATGTCCTGAAAAATGACAGAAGATGATCAAATATAGCACGACAATGTAAATCTCTAGTAATCTGACTAATGGATAATAGATTCATAGAGAATTCTGGTGCATGCAAAACATTCTGTAAGTGCATAGAGGGCAGCAACATCCGTCTCCCCCTGACTGACGATCGGGGAATGAGTACCATCAGCAATGAGTACAGAGCGACCAGGCTGAACAGCTCTATAGGACTGCAGGATATCTCTATCATGACATAAATGATGGGTGGCTCCAGAATCAACAATCCAACCTGTGAGATCATGGTTATGATATGAGACCGGAGGACTACCTGAGGCAGTAGCAGAGGCAGATGTACTGGCAGATGCCGAAGCGGCAATCTCAGAGGTGTCAGCACCCTCTGACGATGACTGTGGCATGATATCACGAAGCCGTGCCACTAGCTCCTCGAACCTGTGGTCTGTAGCAGGGTTGAAGGACCCTGAAATGATCCGCGACACGTGCAGAAGACGGAAGCCGTGCTTGAATAGCACGTATCCTCTGAGTGACCAGTACGGCGGCAGAATGAACACGTGGACGTATGCGACCTCCGCGACCACGTCCACCACTTCCTTTTCCACGAAATGAGGACGAACCACCACGTCCCCTGAAGACTGCCATTGCTGACGGAGTCGCAGACGCTGTATTGGACGGAACAGGTACACGACTGATCCTCCTGTATACCTCTTCCATCGGAGGGATGGTGGCATCTGCTAGAATCTGAGCACGTGCTGCCTCGTACTCCGGGTCCAAGGCAGGAGCAATACGCCAACCATAGTGGCGTTGCGGCACGTCTTCTGTTGTTCCGGCGTGGCTGTAAGCGGAATGGTGCTATAGAGCTTCTCGAATATGCCACGAAGCGAACGTGTACAGGGAATGAAGAGGCTTCCCATTCTGCTTCGTGGTAAATATATCATGCTGCAACTGGAGCATCTTCGTTTCATTGCGGACCTGAGAGTACGTCATAGACAAAATATCCCACATCGCCTTGGTCGGTGGGCTGGTGAAGGACATCATTTGCTATTCTGTCGTGAGCGTACCTGAGAGCCACACCTTGGCATACGCATCATCAGCCTCCCATGAGCAT
Source organism: Ottelia alismoides (assembly GCA_037367405.1). NCBI lineage: Eukaryota > Viridiplantae > Streptophyta > Magnoliopsida > Alismatales > Hydrocharitaceae > Ottelia > Ottelia alismoides. The sequence goes on along the minus strand of JAZKJV010005087.1, from coordinate 194,932 downwards.
AGATCCCTGTCTTCTCCGGTGGTTCATCCTCGGTAAGATATGCTTCTTACCACACGACTTCATGGAGACTGAGGAACTGCATCGCCCACGTTCGTAGTTTGTCCCGTCTATTTTGCCGATTGGTGCGAACCTTTGAAGGCACCTATGGCGGCATATCGATCTTCTGATCTGACATAATGCGGAGAAGAACAACTAGTGATAGGCCAAGAAAACTGTCTACCAAGACTTGTAGGATTCAAGTGCATAGGTAGACGATTATGCACTTGAATCGAACATGACGCCGAGTCCGAAGAACGCGCGCACCTGCAACGAGTAGAGGCTTTGAGAGCCTCTACTTGACAAAGACGGTGACTAGAGGGGACGGCGGCGGCTGGATAGCAGGCGGGGCCCTGCGGCAGGGTTGGCGGCAGGTGGGGGGGGGGGGGCCCGGCGGCAGGTGGAGGGGCCCAGCAGGGACCGGCGGCGGTGGAGGGGGCCCGACAGGGGCTGGCAGGAGGTGGGGGGGTCCCGGCGTCGGTGGGGAATCCGGCGGAGGAGAGAAGGCGGCGGCGGCAGGAGGCTTGGCGCCCGGGGGGGTGGGCGACGAAACCCTAGAGAGGGAGGGGGGGCGGTGGTGGAAAAACCCTAGGCTTGGGTCATGGCTCTGATACCATGTTAGAATACTTCGATGTGTTTATTCCATAGAGCCCTCGGGTCTCTTATATAGGGAGAAAACCCTAGGGTAAATTACAGAGTCTTACAAAATATAAATAGAAATTAGGAAACAATAAAACGTAACATATATATAAGTCTCTACAATTATATATTGGGCTCGCATCAAGGATGTCTTAAGCAAGCAACGATTACTCCCGCTCTGAATGTTATCCTTCAGAGATGCCATCATGAGGGGAAGGGTCTTCCAACTAACCATACTCCAACTCTTCAAGATCATTCTTGCTCCAGGTCAATCGGGGGAACGAAAATCACTTTCACTAGTTAGAAGGCAGGGAGACAATTGTATAACTTTTTCTATCCTTGATCTCCTTTGTATCAAGCAGACAAGAAGGCCCGCTTTGGTAATACACCCCCTCCCCCCACTGAAATGAAGGATCCCATTGAAGTGGCTAATTCCAGACATATTGTATGTAAGTTTGATGAGACAAATTGCATAGTGTCATAAATGGTTACTCCTGGTATTACCCATCCTCTATGGGAATTTAAAAACAAATAAATATCTCTGTTGGAGAAAATAAGAGTGCTTGCTTATTTCTGAGAACCCTAGGCTCTCTTATATAGTAGAGAGGCCTATGGGTAAATTACATAAAGTAGACAACCGAAAAAGAAAATAAGAAAGAAGTACATATTAAATATGAAAACACAAATATCTTCACACTCCCTCTCAAGCTGGAGCATAGATATCGATCATGCTCAGCTTGGATGAACACTTTTGGAATGATCCCCTGGACAGTGGCTTAATGAAGATGCCTGCGGTTTGTTCTCCAGAGCTAACATGGGAAGTAGAGATCAGTCCCTTCTGAATCATGTCTCTGGTGTAATGACAATCCACCTCGATATGTTTTGTTCTCTCGTGGAATGCTGGATTGTTTGCAATAAATAGGGCAACCTAGTTATCACAGTGCAACTCCATGGGTAGAGGGATCTCTACATGTAGATCACACATCACTGCTCGAACCCACATCATTTCTGTACTAGCTTGAGCCATAGCCATGTACTCAGACTCGGCACTAGATCTTGCTACAACGGTTTGTTTCTTGCTTTTCCAAGAAACAAGAGAATTGCCAACAAATATTGCAAACCCTGAAGTTGATTTCCTGTCCTTAGGACAACCTGCATAATCTGCGTCAGCATATGCAGATACAAAGAGTGTGTCTCCTTTCTTGAATAGTAAACCTGAGCCTGGAGTTGATTTCAGATATCTCAATATTATATGTAGTGCGTCCATATGTATCTGTCGAGGTTGCTCCATGAATTGACTTACTCGACTCACTGCAAATGCAATATCAGGTCTGGTGATTGTAATATAAATAAGCTTTCCAACCATCTCTTTATATCTTCTCTTATCAACTTCATCAGTATCATCATCATATAGCTTCATACTAGGATCCATAGGAGTCGTGGACGGTCGACATCCCGTCAAGCCTGTTTCTGCAAGCATATTTGTAACATACTTCCTTTAGGTCATCACAAGACCCTTTGCATTTCTAGCAAATTCCAACCCCGAGAAATACCTTAGGGTTCCCAGATCCTTCGTCACAAATTGACTGCCCAGAAAATCTTTAGTCATCTTGATGCCCTGCTCATCATCTCCTGCAACAATAATATCATCAACATACACCATGATAGCCACAATACCTCTAGGCGTCTTCTGCACAAATAAGGAATGGTCTGCATTTGACCTCTTGAAGCCCTGACGTTCAATCAGTTCTGAAAGCTTTTGAAACCATGCTCTAGGACTCTGTTTAAGGCCATATATCGCCTTATGGAGTCTACAAACCTGTGCACACTCCCCCTCAGCAGCAAATCCCGAAGGCTGCTGCATATAGACCTCCTCGTGTAGATCTCCATATAAGAATGCATTTTTCACATCAAGCTGAAATAGCGGCCAATCCCGTGCCACCGCAACTGGAAGAAAGACACGTAAGGTAGAATGTCTAGGAACTGGAGAGAACGTGTCCAAGTAATCAACTCCATATGTCTGAGTAAAACCACGTGCCACAAGCCTTGCTTTGTACCGTTCAAGACTTCCATCGGCATGGTATTTAACAGTAAATACCCACTTGCAGCTAACAATAGACGCGCCAGGTGGTGGAGAAACAAGCGTCCACGTACCACGGGACTGCAATGCGGACATTTCTTCTTCCATAGCAAGACGCCATTTGCTATCTTGGAGTGCCTCCTGGTAATTGTGTGGAATCTCGACGGCAGATAGAGCTAAGCAAATCTCTGGAAGTCGCCCATCAGACGATGAAATGAGACATGAGAAGCAAGTGGATAGGAAACACAAGTACGCTTCTGCTTCCTAATAGCGATAGGCACGTACAAGTCTCCATGATCATCATCCTGCTGTGGTTCCTGTATCAATGGATCCTCAGACTCATCATTAGTAATCAAGTTGTCAGAACCAACCTGAGGGCTGCTGGATGACTGGCCATGACCTTGAGCAGAGGAGGACCGACGAGTATAGTACTTTGGTAACGGTGGCACAATGGTTACTGGAGGTGGTAAGGGTGGAGGTGGTGGTGGAGATGACACAGAAGGTAACTGACTCATAGGAGGAGGTGGCACGTAGGAGACTTCAGTATCAGAAGGGAGAGTAGTCATTTGGTCACCTGTAGGAGAGAAAAACATGACAGATTCAAAGAATGTGACATCAGCGCTAACGAAATATTTTCGACGCAGCGGATCAAAGCACTGATAGCCCTTCTGAGTCCTCGAGTACCCGACAAACACACATTTGATAGCCCTGGGAGAGAGCTTATCAAGACCTGGCACCAACTGATGGACAAAACAGACACAACCAAAGACACGAGGTGGAAGAGAGAATAACTCCTTCTCAGGAAAGGCAAGAGAGAGAGGAGTTTGCTCATTCAAGACAGATGAGGGCATGCAATTTATTAAGTAGCAAGCTGTAAGAACCGCATCACCCCAGAACGAGTTTGGAGCATGACTCTGAATCAGTAAGGTTCTAGTGATATCCAATAGATGACTATGTTTCCGCTCTGCAATACCATTCTGCTGTGAAGTGTAAGCATATGAAGTTTGATGAATTATACCACGAGATGAAAAGAACAAGGATAAAGTTCTAGTACAGAACTCCAAGGCATTGTCAGACCGCACAATTTTCACAGTAGAATAGAAAACATTCTGAACTTCATTGATAAACATTTGAATCATATTTCCTGCTTCAGATTTATTTTTCAATAAAAACACCCAAGACAAACGGGAAAAATCACCTACTGTGACCAGATAGAACCTGTGTCCCTGGTGGTCAGGAACACGACTTGGACCCTAAATATCAATATGGACTAACTCAAACAGGAAGTTACTGCTCCGACTCTGGTGACCCGGGAAAGTAGACTGATGGTGCTTTCCCAACTGACACGCTTCACATTGGAAAGACGACTTCGGAGAAATTTGGGGCAGGACACGACATAGCTTCTGGAGAGGGAGATGACCAAAACGGAGATTCCAGATATAAGGAGAGTCTGGTCCTGTAAGATGGAGAGATGCACCGATATAGGGAGTATTAACCATACGGTAGAGACCATTCTGATCACGGTCACAGCCAATCACCTTGCCCAAGGTTATGTCCTGAAAAACAAGAGATGATGAGTCAAAAATAGCTCGACAGTTCAAATCCTTTGTAATCTGGCTAGTGGACAGTAAATTCATAGAGAAATCATGAGCATATAACACATTCTGCAGACTCATGGAAGGTGTCAACTGAACCTCCCCCTGTCCAGTGATTGGGGAATGTGTCCCATTGGCTATCACCACAGTTCGTCCAGAGGAGACCGGTCTATATATAGTGAGTTGTTCTTTGTCCCCACAAAGATGATGGGTCGCTCCAGAATCCATAATCCAGTTGGTAATCATAGATCCATCACAAGAGGTGAGAGCATAGGAACTACCTGAGGTACTGGCTGTGGCAGAGGTAGAGACTACCACATCTGACTGACCTCTAGGTGTTGTATCAGGAGGCATGATATTCCTCAGTCTGGCAACAAGATCATCAAAATGCTGGTCCAACGAGGAAGGTGCAGGAGACTCAACTTGTTCTGCTACCCGAGCCGATGCACCGAGCCGATGCAGGAAAGCCATGCTTGGAGTAGCATGTATCCTCGGAGTGACCAGGGCGACGACAATAGCTGCATGGTTGCCGAATTCGACCGCTACGACCCCGGTTCCACGGCCACGGAAGGTAGAGGATCCACCTCTTCCTCTAGAGGCTGCCAACTGAAGGTGTTTGGTTGGCAGTTGAGCCTGGGACAATAATGCGACTCAACCGGCGAAAAGCTTCCTCCATAGGAGGAATAATAGCATCAGCAAGAATCTGAGACCGTGCAACATCGTACTATGGATCAAGTGCAGCCAGGAATACTCCTACCATGGTAGCATTCCTGTACGTCTTCTGCTGCTCAGGAGTGGCCGTCAACGGCATGAAGCTATGGAGCTTCTCAAACATCCATCGTAGGGATGTGTACAAAGAGTGAAGCGGGCGCCCATTCTGCTTGACAGTGAAAATATCATGTTGCAGCTGAAGTATCTTGATCTCATTCCGCGCCTGCGAATATGTGGCCGCTAGGATATCCCACATAGCCTTAGCCGTGGGGTGATGTAGTACATCGTTGGCGATTTTTATCGTCAACGTCCCAGATAGCCAACCTTTGGCATACGCATCATCTGCCTCCCACGAGGTATTCACCCCAGTCTTCTCGATCGGCTCTTCTTCGGTAAGAATATGTTTCTTACCATTTGACTTCATCAGGCTCATGAACTGCATCGCCCAGAGCTCATAGTTTGTCCCGTCTATCTTCACAATAGGCGCTGGACCTCTGAATGCACCAGTGGCGGGTACATCAACCTTGTTTTCTGACATATTGCCGACAGAAGACTGTTACAGGTGTGAGAAATCAAAGTTTGTGTGTCTATACAGACATCTATGGGTTTGGGTGTACGTGTAGAGTCATGCACACCAACCCATCAACCAACTGACGACTCTGAGGCGACGAGCAAGCACGAGACAACACACGGATGGAGCGCGCGGAACTCGCGATGCACGCACACCGTGCGCACGAAGGTGGGCGCGTTGTGCGCGCGGTCTGTGTGCGGTGTGCGCGCGGCTGTGCATGGTGTGCTCGCGGCTGTACGCGCGATCTGTGCGCGCTGTGCGCGCGTCGAGGAGGCGACGTCGGAGAGTAGCCGAAGAGGAGGTGGCGGCACCGAGAGGAGAGAAGGCTGGAGGTAGGCGACGCCGGAGTGGAGGCGAAGAAGAGGTGGCGGCGCCGAGAGGGTAGGAGGCTGGAGGTAGGGTTAGGGTTTCTTGGGAATCGAAGCTCCGGTCTAGGACCGCCGCTCTGATACCATGTTGGAGAAAATAAGAGTGCTTGCTTATTTCTGAGAACCCTAGGCTCTCTTATATAGTAGAGAGGCCTATGGGTAAATTACATAAAGTAGACAACCAGAAAAGAAAATAAGAAAGAAGTACATATTAAATATGAAAACACAAATATCTTCACAATCTCTAATATCATCCTATCATTTCTTCATTATATGTTGAGATCTTCGAACTTGATGCACAAATAGAAAGAATAGCTTCACATAGCATATTTTGATATTGCATATCCGTTGAACTCTCTCAGTTAGAAACTTCCTCATTATCATCCACAACTAAATAAGAAGTTGTTGGGGAATCAGATGTGCTTGCCCAGCAGAAATATATCTGCCTCTCAGACCATCCCCTCCCCCATCCCAACACGCAGGCAGCAACACTAGTTCTACGAAGCTTATATGATAGTTGATTTTGTTGGCTTTCTTGTGGAAGACGACATACTATAGTATCTGTTGAAGGGGATAATTAGATTATGTGTGTATCATTAGGAACCCTAATCCTCCTTATATAATGGAGGATTAGGGTTAGGGTTTACAAGAAGGGGACCCCACTCAAGGTCAAATACCCACAATGCCCTTTTGCTCTCAACACTCCCCTTCAAGCTGGAGCATATAAATCGCACATGCTCCGCTTGTTACAATATTTTTTCGAACTAGATCCTTGCTAATGGCTTTGTAAATATATCTGCAGTCTGCTCTGTAGATAGAACATCTTGTGTGCGTAATTGTCCTTTTTGTATGAGATCTCTTGTGTAATGACGATCGATTTCTACATGTTTCGTGCGCTCATGAAACATGGGATTGTTTGCAATGTATACTGCTGCTTGGTTGTCACATCTTAGTTCCATAATATCCTTAGACTTGACATGGAGGTCAGTTAGTACGGACTTGACCCACACAAGTTCAGTTACCTGCTTGTGCCATGGCTCTGTATTCGCTTTAAGCACTAGATCATGACACCATTGCCTGCTTCTTGCTCTTCCATGTGATTAAGTTTCCTCCCAGATATGTGCAAAATCCTGTGGTGGATTTTCTATCTTGCAAACATCCTCCATAGTCTGCATTAGAGTAGGCCACAAGGTTGAGGTTGCCATCTTTACGAAATAGTAGTCCTTTCTCAGGAGACTGCTTGATGTATCGAAGGATCATCATGCAAGCCTCAGAGTGATTTATAGTGGGAGAGTCCATAAACTGGCTTAGTCTTCCTACTACCAAAGAGATATCAGGACGGGTAATAGTGAGATAGAGCAGTTTGCTAACTAGGCATCTGTATCTGCCAGCATCCTCTATTGCTCCTTTGTCAAAGATTCACCCTTTAGGATCCATAGGGATGTGTGCTGGCTTACAACCAAGCATCCCTATTTCTGTTAGTAGATTAGTGGCGTATTTCAATTGAGACATTATCAACCCATGCCTCGATCTAGCTATCTCAATCCCCAAGAAATATCGTAATGGTCCCAAGTCCTTAATCACAAATTGTTTTGCAATATGCTTCTTTACTCTGGTAATTTCTTCATAATCATCTCCTGTAAGAATGATGTCATCAACATACACTAGCATTGCTATTGTGCCCTTTGAACTCCTTTTGATAAACAAGGAGTGATCAGACGACGACCTTGTGAATCCAATCACATGTAATGCTTCTGAAAGTTTGTGAAACCAGGCTCGAAGACTTTGTTTCAATCCATAAATTGCCTCACGTAAAAGATACCTTCTGACACTCCCCGTGTCGCTCGAATCCAGGTGGTTGTTGCATGTAAACCACCTCATGAAGATCACCATATAGGAAGGCATTTTTGACATCTAGTTGATGTAGTGTCCAATCCAACTGAACAACGACAGCAATAAGAATACATACCTTCGACAAACGAGCAACTGGTGAAAAAGTGTCGAAGAAGTCAACGCCATAGGTTTGGGTAAACCCTTTGGCAACCAAACGAGCTTTGTAGCATGCAATAGAACCGTTTGGGTTGTACTTGACAATAAAGACCCACTTGGAACCAATGACATGAGTATTTGTCGGAGAATCCACCAGTGTCCAAGTGTGTCTTGATTCCAGAGCAGACATCTCTTCTTGCATTGCTTTAAGCCAGTGGGGATCTTGTAGAGCATCAATGTGGTTCTTGGGAATGATAGTGTCTGAGATAGCCTGCGTAAAATTCTTATAAGCTGGAGTAAGCCTGGAGAGGGACATTGCTGTAGAGATCGGGTGTGTGGTGCGATAGACAGACGGACACTGTCGAGCTTGGCGACGTTGAGCTATCGGCAGTTCCGCCTAATTCTCTGCAACAACATTAGTTTCCAAATCCCTAGTAGGGGAACATACCTGAGGAGGTGGTACCAGCTCAGAAGGGAAGTGGGAGATGGTTGGGGAGTTGGAACAAGTAATGGGAAGGTGAGGTTCTCGGCGGAGAAATTTGATGGACGAATATTAGTGGTTGAAGTTAAGAAATAATGAATTGACTCGAAGAAGGTGTCATCAACGCTTACAAAATGTTTACGTAATCGCGTGTCAAAACATCGATATCCTTTCTGATTTGCAGCATATCCTAGAAAGATACATTTGACAGCACGTGCAACAAGCTTGTCTCTGCCAAGTGCATGAAGATGAACAAATGCAGTACACCCAAAAACCCATGGCCAAATAGGATAGATGGATTTTCCAGGAAAAAAATCTTGTGGAGATAAGAAGAGAAGAATATTGTGTATTTATTCTGTGAGGTCTAGGGGTCCTTATATAGGACTAGACCCTAGGGTGCTCAGAGGAGAACTTACACAAATACCCCTGTGGGGTTACATAGGGAAACAATACGTAAGGAAACATTGATACATAGGGAAACAGTGCATAAGGAAATAGAGATAAATAAAGCAACAACCATATACGGTAATGTCTAATACTCCCCCTCAAGTTGGAGCATATTTATCAATCATGTCCAACTTGGAAGTTATCCAGGAAAGCCGCTTCTTAGTTACTGCCTTGGTAAAGATATCAGCAAGTTGAAGATCTGTTGGAATGTGCGGCGTGGTTATCTTCCCTCCTCGTACAACATCTCTGATAAAGTGACAATCAATCTCAATATGTTTTGTTCTCTCATGGAACACAGGATTGGTAGCAATGTAGGTAGCTGATTTATTATCATAGTACAAGGGAATAGGAGTGGATGTAGCAGCATTTAGTTCTTGTAGAAAAGTGAGCAGCCATGTGATCTCACATGTAGCCTGAGCCATTGCTCTATATTCAGCTTCAACACTAGATCTTGAAACAACCGCTTGTTTCTTGCTTCTCCAACTAACCAGGTTTCCTTCTACCATCATGGCATATCTAGTTGTAGATCGTCGATCTTCAGGAGAGCTTGTATAATCGACGTCAGCATATGCAGTAAGATTTGTGTGAGCATTTGCTCCATAGAAGATTCCTCGTCCTGGTGAGTCTTTTAGGTAGCGAAGGATTTGAAGTACATCTTGCCAATGGTTGTAGCATGGTTTCTCCATATATTGGCTGCCTCTGTTTACAGCATAAGATATATCAGGTCTAGTGACTGTAAGATATAGAAGTTTGCCAACCAAGCTCCTATATCGTGTATTGTCTTCAAAGAGAGGATCATTGAATGCAAAATGTTTTCTAGACTCTGCTGGAATTCCTGAGGGTTTGTACCCAAGTAGTCCAGCCTCATTTAATATGTCAAGGCAGTATTTTCTTTACGACATATGCAAGCCTTTCTTAGTACGTAGGGCTTCTATGCCTAGAAAATAGTGAAGTTGTCCAAGATACTTGGTGATGAATACTTTTTGCAAGAAAGCCTTGGTTTCTAGTATCCCTTGATCATCATCTCCAGTAATAATCATATCGTCTACATATACAACAAGAATTACAATACCAGTATGCCGTTTCCTGACAAAGACCGAATAGTCAGACGTAGTCCTCTGAAAGCCCATGGTGCCAATCTCTGTACCCAGTCTATCAAACCAAGCTCTTGGACTCTGCTTTAGTCCGTAGATGGCTTTATGAAGTCGGCATACATACTTCCCCTCGATTTCGTAACCTGGGGGTTGTATCATGTAGACTTCTTCGTCAAGCTCTCCATATAGAAATGCATTTTGACATCTAACTGAAACATAGGCCACCCTTTGTTAACAACCACAGAGATGATAGTTCGTATGGATCCCATTCTAGCCACAGGGGAGAATGTTTCGAAGTAGTCTACCCCATATGTTTGAGTAGCCTTTTGCTACAAGTCGTGCCTTTAAACGATCAATAGAGCCATCAGGGGACTGCTTTGTAGCGAAGATCCAGCAACATGCAACCGGTTTACATCCAGGAGAGCGTTTGACAAGGTCCCATGTTTTTCGGGGCTGTAATGCTTCCATTTCATCATTCATTGCCATTCTCCATCCCTCATCTTGTAGTGCACTATGATGATCTTTAGGAACAGAAATAGTCATTATGGCATCTGCATACCTTTTGTCAGAGCAAGATAACCCATCAGTAGAGGTGAAATGAGATATTGGATGAAGTGTACATTGCCTCTTTGTTCTTTGTAGTGCGATCGGAAGCTCCTGAGGACTATCCGGGGCAGCATTGGTGGGAGCACTTGAGGATGACATAGTTTCCTGCAACAGTGGAATAGGTAAAGGAACATGAACATGATTGGACACAGTTCTTCTTTTGTACACAATTGGTGGAGGAGGAAACTGTAGGGGAATATCGGATATTGTCTGAGTAAAGAAGTTGTTTTGTTCAAAGAAGGTGACATCAAGAGAAACGTAATAACGATGTCCTGTAGGATCATAACATATGTACCCTTTTTGAGTTTGAGAATACCCTAGGGAAACACATTTGATAACATGAGCAGATAATTTATCAGGGGTATGAAAATTATGGACAAAGGCTGTGCATCCAAAAATCCGTAAGGGTAAAGGGAAAGGTTTCTCCTTGGGATATAGTAAGTTGAAAGGAGTGGCGCCATGTATAGAAGCAGAGGGGACCCTGTTTATAAGATGAACAACAGTGAGGATAACATTGCCCCAATATATCTTGGGAACATTCATATGGGTGAGTAAGGATCGAGCAATATCAAGAAGGTGTCTCAGTTTTCTTTCAGCAACCCCATTTTGTTGGGATGTATATGGGCAAGAAGTTTGATGTATGGTACCCTGGGAGGCAAAAAAGGTTATCAAGTCATTCTGAGTAAATTCGAGAGCATTATCAGAACGAAAGATTTTAATAGTAGTGGAGAAAATTTTTTTGACATAATGAAAGAAGTTCTTGACAATGATATTAATTTCTGAACGTTCTTTTAACAAGAAAACCCAAGATAAACGACAGTAGTCATCCAAAAAACAACAAAGTACTTGTGACCACTAATAGTTTTGATTGGACAGGGTCCCCAAATATCACAATGAATTAAGAAGAAAGGAGTAGTGCGATGAGACTCAGTTCTAGCAGGAAAGGAAACTCTATGATATTTTCCGAACTGACATGCTTCACACTCAAAGGGTTTTAGGTTAGATAGTTCAGGGAAAATCATAGAGAGAGCCTTGGCAGAAGGATGTCCCAGACGAAGATGCCATAGAAGGGGGTCTTCAGAGATGGAGGTAGCACCAGTAAGTTGGAAGTAGATGGGCTGTTGAGGTAATATAGGCCATTCCTCTCATGTCCCCCACCAAAAATCTGCCTCGTCCAGATGTCCTGAAAATAGCAACAGAATTCATCAAAAATAACACGACAATGTAGCTCTCGACATAGCTTCTGAACCGATAAAAGACTGAGCGGGAAAGCAGGAGCACAATGCACATCTGTCAGTTGAAGTTTGTTGGAGAAGTCAATAGTTCCAACAGCAGTAACGAGAGAATGATCCCCATTGGCAACACGAACGCTCTTTACAGTGGTAGAGGGTTGAGATGAGGTGAGTAGACTTGCATCTCCCATTAGATAAGTGGAGTCACCAGAATAAATAATCCATGCGTGTTTGGTAACAGAGACTGAGTTGGCTACTGTAACTGAGGTAGTGGCAAGGTTAGCAGTAGCAGCAGATGCAGTCGTGTCTTTGGTTGATGGAGCTGAATCATTTAGGAGTTGTCATAGACGAGTATATTCAGAAGCAGTGAATGGAGTATGTTGTCCATCTGTACTCTGAGTAGTTGTATCATTGTTTGTATCATGTGGCTCGTCATCATAAGTATTATGAGCACTTGGTTGCTTGCCAAATGTTGCCCAGCAACGTTCAGAAGGATGATTCATGCGACCACAATGTACGCATGCAGGATAACGACCAGTAGAGAAATCACGACCACGACCTCATCCAGGGTCACGTCCACTACTAGAGTCACGTCCGCGACCACGACCTCGGTCTCCGGGATAAGACTAACGTCCTCTGTGCCCAGATGAATAGTGGGTTGTTGTCTCTGTAGAAGAATGAACCAGAGAATTTTGAACCGGAGCTTCCAGTTCCTGTAGTTGACCGAATATGGTTTCGATCGTAGGCAATTTATCAGCCATAAGAAATTGATCTTTTGTAATTTTGTACTTCGGATGAATCCCTGAGAGGAACCTGTAAACCTGCCACTCAGCACGTTCGCCTATTTGTTTATCACAGCATGCAGGTTCAAAGATAAGAAGTTCTTCAAACAGGCTTTTAAGTGTCCAATAGTATTCAGTTAGACTGGTCTCTTCTTGATTAGTAGACCAAATTCTTGTGTATATATCAGAAAGACGAGACTTAGTCGTTTTCTGGGAATATGTGTGCTCAAGATTTTCCCACATGGCTTTAGCAGTATCTTTATATAAAAGATTGGCAGCAATATTTGGATATACACTATTTGTCATCCAAGTAATTACCTGGCAATTGTCGACAAAGCAGGCTTCATAATCTGCATCAGTGATAGAAGGAGTCTTCGCGAGGATGGCACTCTTTCTTTAGCCACCAATAAATATCGTGAAGGATCGAGACCATAGAACATAGTTTTCAGAGCCTTTCAACTTGATAGATGTTCCTTGTACCATCAGAGAAGAAGGAGGATACATAGGCTTAGTCTCGATGGACGTCATGATAGCGTCTCTAGGTCAAGAAAAAGTGACCTAGATGTAGTTGTAATTGATATGTAAAACCTCCTTAGTTGCACATCTTTGGAGAGTAGTGGAGGCTTTACGCCCTAAACCCAAGTCGAACAAGAGGTCGAGGGCGGCAACGACAGTTGCCAGCGTGGTAGCACGAGGACTGCAGGAGCACAGATGTGCAGGGGCCCTCGCACAGGGCACAAGGGTGCAGGCGCAGGTACGTTGGAGCCCTAGCAGGCGCAGGTACAGGGGCCCTCACGCAGGCACAAGGGTGCAGGCGCAGTGGGCCCTCACGCAGGGGCGCAGATGGAGGGGCGCAGGTGCGCTGGATGGAGGTGCACGGAGCCCTAGTGCAGATGGGGGGGCGCAGAGGCGGCAGGTGCCCTAGCACGGTGGACAAAGGCGCATGGGCGGGCGCGGGGCCCGAGCACGGTGTACGTAGGGGCGCAGGAAAAGACAGAGGAGGAAGGGGCGGGCGGTGGCGGAGGGATGCTAGGTCAGAACACCGATCTAGGACCGCTGCTCTGATACCATGTGGAGATAAGAAGAGAAGAATATTGTGTATTTATTCTGTGAGGTCTAGGGGTCCTTATATAGGACTAAACCCTAGGGTGCTCAAAGGAGAACTTACACAAATACCCCTGTGGGGTTACATAGGGAAACAATACGTAAGGAAACATTGATACATAGGGAAACAATGCATAAGGAAATAGGGGTAAATAAAGCAACAACCATATACGGTAATCTCTAACAAATCTCAATAGGTATTTGTTCATGTAGAATTGTAGATGGCAACCTATTGATAAGAAAGGTCGTTGTTAAGACTGCATCTCCCCAATAGAGTGATGGGACATTATAAGCAAGAAGTAATGTGCGTACAGTATCTAGGATATGACGATGTTTACGTTCGGCGGCACCGTTTTGTTGAAAAGTGTAGGGACAGGTGGTCTGGTGCATAATACCCTGGTTAGAAAGAAGATTTTGCAAGTCATGAGATAAGAACTCTTGTCCATTATCGGAGCGGAAGGTTTTGATGGTTCGTCTGAATTGAGTTTTTATATTTGCGATGTATCGAGTAATGAAATTGGTAGCATCCGATTTGTTTTTCAAAAGAAATACCCATGCTACTCTAGAGAAATCATCAATAAGGACAAGATAGTAACGATGACCCAGTCGATCAGGATACCGACTGGGTCCCCAAATATCCATGTGAACTAAATCAAAAATATTAGTTGAACATTGATTACCAGAGGAAGGAAATGTGGCTCGGTGATGCTTCCCTACTTGACAAGCCTCGCAGGTGATAATACTCATGGGGGACATGTGTGGAATAAGCCGACAGAGTTTGTGTACTGAAGGATGACCAAAACGTTGATGCCAAAGAGTAGTGGATAACTGGTTCATAGAGGTTCTGGAATAGGCGACCACGACAGAGGGATTGTCAAGGTGGTAGACGCCCCCTCCTTCACGGCCCGTACCAATCGTCCTCCTAGCCGGTATGTCCTAAAAACACAAGTAGTAGCGTTAAAGATAGCTCGGCAGTGAAGTTCCTTACATATTTTGCTGGCCGAGAGTAAACTAAGAGGGAAATCTGGAACTAATAGAACATTGTGCAACTCGATTGTAGGGGTAAGATGTACATCCCCAACATCTGTAACTAGTGACGATCGTCCATCAACAACATGAACAGTCTTCCCAGTATGGGTTGTTCTAAGTTTCTGGAAGAGCCGAGGATTTCCACACAAGTGAGTAGAGGCCCCCGTATCAATAATCCATTGCGAGTGATTGTGACAGCTAGCTGATGCAAGAACTGTACCTTTCTGGACGATGGCAGCGATATCTCCTGAAGTGGTGGCCTCATCGGGATTCATCTGTGATAGTCGCTGCATATGATCATCAAAATCCTTTCGTGGGATTTTGATCGAGCCTCCTTCAATGTTTGTAGTTGCAACCCAAGCCGATGATCCTGGGCGTCCATGTTTGTTGTAGCATATAGCTTCGGTATGCCCTAATTTGTGACAGAATGTGCACTGTATTTGTGATCGTCCTCTTTCTTGCAAGTGACGACCACATCCTCTGCCCGTGTAGATGCCTCTGAAGCTCCGTCCGGATGCCGCGAGAGCCGTTGTTTGGCTCATAGTTTCTGTAAAAGAAGTCGGAGAAGTTGGTAGTCTGCACAATGTGATGTATGCTTCCTTCATAGTTGGAAGAATAGGAGAAGTGATCATCTGATCTCGAGGGGCTGCAAAAATCTGATCTAAGCCACCAAGGAAGATCATATTTGCCATATTCTGCCTATGTTGCCATTGTGTAAGACATGTGCATAAAGGGGCACATACATTGTAGCTTGCAACCAGGGATTTGAGGGCGAAAAAATATTCTGATAGTGGCCGATCGTTCTGACGCATATGCATCAAATCATGAAATGATTGATATATTTTGGTAGAGTTTTTATCTTGTCCATAGGTGGCTAACAATGACTTCCACATATCGTGCGCACTATCATAGTAGACTAACTCCTGAGCGATCCTGTCGATGACACTAACCATAATCCACGAGCTTATCATACCGTTGTCTTCGACCCAAGTAGTGTATTTTTCAGCTTTGTTGGTTGGTTCTTCTTCGAGGAGGATATGTTCTTTATCATACCCTCGAACTATCATCAGGAAAAGTCAGGACCACATGGAGTAGTTCGTGGCATCTAATTTTGGGATTGCTCCAAAGGAGGGCATTTTTGAATGACTGCCTCCATCGATTTCCGATGTAGGTATCTCGGACCCCATAGGATCTTCTGCCGTCAGACTTCAGCGAGATCGCAACTTACTGTTGTTGGTGCCACCTGTGTCGATTTGTATTGATTATGTGTCTCTCTCTCTCCCGTTATATTTTTTATTACATTTCAATGTACATCAAACAACATATTACATATAATAGGATGAAACAGTGAATGAAGAGGCGTTGAAGCATGACGCCTGGAAGCGGGCGATGGTGCCGAAATATGACGTTGGATGGCGCTGGAACAGGCGTTGGGCGATGGCAGGAACGAGGGGGTTGTCGACCTAGGGAAGGAGGTCGCAGCGGCGTTGCGTGAGTTCGCGCCTTGGAGGTGTTTGCGCCGCCTTAGAGAGGAGACTCGTGCAACCTGAAGATGGGACATGCTAGGTCGCCACTGGAAGATGGCTCGCAGATGGAGTCTTGCTAGAGGGCGCACGATGGAGGTGCGTGCGAAGAAGAAGCGCATGCACAACTTGCTTTTCCACGAGCTGTGGCCAGATATGGACGCATGCCATGGAGAGGGATCGAAGTCGAGGTCACCTTGGGGGTATCCGCCTGGGGATCGTGCAAGGGTTTAGATGCACCACTGGAAGGCGGGGCGAGGCGAGGGCGAGGCGAAGGCGGTGCGGGCCGAGGGCGAGGGCGGGGTGAGGCCGAAGGCGAGGGCGAGGGCGAGGGCAAGGCGGGGTGAGGCGAGGGCGAGGGTGAGGGCGGGGCGAGGGCAGGGCGGGGCGGGGCGAGGGCGAGGGCGAGGGTGAGGGAGGGGCGAGGCGAGGGCGTGGCGAGGCGAGGGGGGATGGGGGCGAGGCGAGGGCAGGAGCGGTTGATGGCTGGGCCTGGAGGAAGGCGGGGCTTGGCGGATGGAGGCGGGGCGGGAGGGAGAGGAGGAGGGCGCTGCAGTCGAGGGGAGGGGGGCGCAGATCCCTAGGTCAGAACCTAGGGCTCTGATACCGTGTTGAAGGGGATAATTAGATTCTGTGTGTATCATTAGGCCCCCTAATCCTCCTTGTATTATAGAGGATTAGGGTTAGGGTTTACAACAAGGGGACCCCACTCAAGGTCAAATACCCACAATACCTTTTTGCTCTCAACTCGATTCTACTCCAAGCTCAAAAAGTGAGATGAACTACTTTTTCAATCAATTGATTGATGAAATGATCATTATGGTGAGAAAGAGGGGGCTCAATTGAGAAGGGGGAATATCCTGTTTCAAAGCCCGTCTCTGTCCTATGGAGAGATATATGTATCTGATGGAGTCAGCAGAAGGTCCAAGCGCTTTTTGGGCCGACGTAATTATCTTATCCATCAGTTCAACACATATAGCTTATCCTCGACACCTCACCCCCAAAAAAAAAATCAAAGCAGGTAATCAGATTGTGATCATTCTCTGCGATAATCCTTTGATTTTTTTGAAAGGAATAAACCTTTGATATTATATAACCCAAATACCAATATCCCTCTTCAGCCTTTAAAAAAAGGTGCTGAATCTAGTAATCTCAGCTTAAAATCTACTCAGTCTAAACTGTTGACTCCCACTATTAATATAATTTCCTGATAAGTATCCGTCTCACCTCGTTTCTCTTCCCCTAACAAAACTTAACGAGACAAGCTCTTTCTCCCTTGGAAGCCAATGGGACAAAATTTGCAAAGCAATTGGGATGAACCGTGGTGCTTACTGTTACTGTTTGATGAAATAGTGTACCTAAAAAAAGTACTTCATTGCTATATCACAAGAATATCAAGAATGGCTAAAATTTGCCCTTCAAATACTCCAAACAGTAAGCCGCAAACTCAACTGCATTCTTGATGTAAGGTTTAGCTGAACTAAAAACAACCTCATTCATTTGCAACCATATGGCCCAAATCAATGCAAGCAGCTTATAATGTTGCACCATTCTCATGTATATTGAACTATCACCCTCTCGTTTGCCTTCAATGAAGCTGCACCACAGAGCAGCAAAAGACGACACATCTTGCCATGGGATATCAAACATCCTTCAGATTTCCTTGCAAAAGAGCTGTGGAAACGAAGTGATCCTCGTCCTTCCCATCACTGCAAAAAGGGCAGCGGCTGTTGCGGTCAAGAGCCCAACAACTCATAAACTTTTGTTGCCATTCTTTCTTGACTGAAAGTCACATCACCTTAACCTTGATCGAGGCTTTGGCATTCCAATTGCATATGTAATCGGAAAGCGTATCAGCATCAGCAGGCATGGACACATAAATTAGTTTTCTTTGGGCACTGAACACTGAGAATTTCAGCCCATTTCACATCCAACAGTCCTCCGCAAATGGTGAAAAGAAAGGCATTGCATATACTCTTTGAATCTCGCATCCGAGAAGCTTGAGGTAAATGTTCAGCCCCACGATCATTGCACGATATTATAGCCATGATATTCTCAAAAAACCATCCGAGTTTGCAAGCAGTCGGAAAATCCTCATCAAAACCAACCCGGCTTCCTGAAAAAAAAATCCATACGAACGTCCAACTGGTGGTATCATATGCCAACATGAAACATCCCGTAATGAAGCTGCTCTGAACAGGGGAGATAACACTCTGCAACGATTTCGCTCAGACGAATCGCCAGAATCTTCTCAACAACGAGGTAGATGGAGTTGGAGAGGGCAAGAAACATGCAATTCTGCGATTGCGGACTTTGGAAGGAAACGAGAGAGAAATGATAGATTTTGTGAACATCAGAGTTACCAGACGTGATCACTATTGAACCATGCAATCACCTCCCACCGAGCATGGCTTAAACTCCCTATACATCATAACAAGGAAGCCCGTCAGGCCAATGGATTGGGGCTTCAAAGTGGCGCCCCTAGGCCGTGAAGAGCGACCCGGTGATCAATGGATCAGGTAATGTATCATGCTTAGATCTTCATTAGTGAAGAAAATTAATCATGACGACTTGTTGTGTTCAACTGAACCAGATCAGGTGACAACCATCTAAAATATTTAAGTCTAATTCTCAACTAGTTTTCTCAACTATGTTAACTCACTATTGTACTTGTATTAATGGCTTACTACGCGAGGAGAAGTTTCATAGGTCTGCAATTGAATTCTTAGGAGTGGAAAATGTTATAATGTTCCGAGCTTAGCCCTTTGGATCATTATAAATGAGATCAGAGTGGGCCTCCTCTAATAGCAGAAAGAACTGCAAGAGGTGAAGCTACCCAATGGAGGGAGAAAATGGATGGATGGAGGGCAAGGAGGGACAAATGCAGAAAGAACCCTCTCTCTCTCTCATTTTCTCCCTTCCCGTCTCTCTCTTATCTCTTATTCTCTCTCTCACATGTTCTCTCTCTTTTGCACACTCTCTCTCTTCCTCGCACTCTCTTGTTCTCTCTCTATCTCTCTCTTTCATCAGCTCTCTTTTGCTCTCTCTAGGTAACTTGTTGGACAAAGTCGAGGGATAAAAGAAAAGTATATTTTTGTTACATATTTTTTTATAAATAATGATCTTCTACCGTTGATCTCTCTTTTTAAACATAATCGAATAAAACAAGTTCAACGCCGATATCAAGTTTTGATGCAATAAATTGAATCACAATGAATTGTATTGTATGAGCTTATCATTTCTTATAAATATGAAAAAAAGATTTTTATAATGATTAAACAATTGAAATTATCAAAATCAATGCATTCACAGTCCTTTTAATAAGATAATATATAATTCATATAGCATCAGGAGATGTATTAATAAATATTCAAAAAATTAAAAAATTGATAAATATAAAATAAATACTTACTAATTTAGATACATTCAAAAATTTTAAATACTAAATTGTCTAGAATCTATATCAATATGCCATATAAATTTTAGTCGATTGCTAATTATCTTGCTTAATTGATTCATACATTTTAAAAAATGTAGGAAATATATATATCATAGATGTATACTACATTATCATTTTATTACATGGATCAATACAAAATTATTTGTCTATTTGTGCCATCTCCTAGATATGATCCTGACTCTGACCTTACCCACCACTATTATTGGGAGTAAATGATGGACCATGTCGCAACGAGAACATTGAGAATGCAAAATGAAGGGGTTTTTAGCACCCTGTGCATAATCTCACATTTAATAATCATAAAGTGTGAGTGTAGATTATAAGTGGAGATGATTACTACTTGATGACAGCTTGAGCTTAGGGTTTTTAGGTGGTTGTCAATGATCCACTTGAGTCCCCCAACAAGTTGTTAGGACTATTTTCCACGATAATCACTTAAGGATGTCCTTAAGACAAAGATATTACAAATGGTCATCCCATGTAGTCCTCGAGTGTCCTCGATAGTAAGTTGGCGGCTATCTTATTAGGCATTGAGCATATGAGGATGGGTTTTGTTCATCCATTTCTCCCTTATAGTCCTCGAGTGAGCTCTACCCTTACATAATTGGCAATGAGTAGGCCAATGAAAAGGTGTTGTTTTACCTTAGTTAAGTTTGTCGATGTTGTGGAATATGTACTCAGGTGAACCATTAACAATATTGTTAAAAATATTTTTTTTATTTGATCGTGGTCCAAAATCAAACTCAAGAACACAATTTTAGAGAGTGAAGTGATAGAATTTGAAGTGTACATGTGTTTCCTTAAGTATTTTTTGATCTTTAGGTTATTTTTATCTTAAGTATTTTTTGATCTTTAGGTTATTTTTATCTCTTATATTTTAAATTTATTTTTTGATTTTTTATACTTATGTATATATAAGTGCATTCCAATTTTATGTTTTTATGTTTTTGAATATTATATTTTTATATCGATTTTTGAAAATGAAGTTTATTTTAAGAATATATCCATAGAAGGTTGATTTGCATTCTTAGAGCATGTATTATATGAATAAAAATAAAGTTGGAGAAATAATTTTAGGGTTTATATATTTTTGTTGTCTTTGGACGAGTCTATGGTATTTTATATATTTTAATTGATTTTTAATAAATATGTCAATGGAATTTATTTTAGAATAAAAGAATATATATGTTTTTATTGCCTTAAAAATAAAAAATTGTAATATCTTTTATGGAGCTATTTTTCTAAGGTAGAGTATATGTCTGTCTACAAATATCATTATTTTTATATGTTTTATAAAGCTTACTCAAATTTTTAAAAGATTTTTGAAGTTTTATACTTTAAGGTTCTTGTGAAATATTTTGTTGCAGTTTTGGATATGTAATAAAAGGTAATAAAGGATGCACTACCTTTTTTGTAATTTTCAAATATTTTTTTAATTTTTAGCGAATTTCTAAGTCTTTTTATTATTTTAAGTTTTTTTAAAAATAGTTAGCGATAATAATGTTGAAAGCATGTGTAGATAGTGGATGAGTGTTAGATGTTTATTGTCAAAAACTACAAGGGTGTCTTTCAAGAGAAATTGGTTTATTTGCCGCCCATTCATGAGATCGATTTTGAGGTCTCATTTGTATAGAAGACCCAACCCATCTCACTGGCCTCTTAACGAATGGTACCTACAAATTTCGAGACTTAAGAACTCAACTCCAATATCTACTAGAGAAGGGGTACATCATACCCAACACTTCTCCCTAGAGATGCTCAGCCCTTTTGTGAAGAAGAAGGGTTGATCCATGCGCATGTGTATTGTTAACTAACAATTGGCAACGAAGAACGAGTATTTAACATTAAGGAATGTTGATATGCCCATGTTGGCCCCGTCTACCCTCTCCTGCTATTGCAACAAAAAAGGGATCCACTACCTTGGTTCCAAGAAAAGTGATGATCCCTCCTCCGTAGGTAGACATCGTAATTGGCTTCCCCCACCCTCATTTCGAACTATGGTGCCCTCTTTATAGAACCTTTATCCTTGTGGCTCTACAATACAATCATAACCCCACCAACAAAGGAGTTTACGAAGATACTATAAAAAATTATATTTGTCCTTTGCGGACACTCCAAACAAAGTTTATTCCTCAATCACTTTTGGAGCTGCATAATTCAATCTTGCTACACATACCTAGCTCCTCAAACTTTAAGTGTATGTATTACTTTTTTCGATGGACATAAATTATTTTCGTGGAACATGTGTGGTCTAGGTAGTCCTTGTAAAAGGACGAGGTTGAAAGAGTTTATTAAAATTTTTCGATCATAAACCTCTCACTACATCCATCACCTCCCTCAAGTCAGTTCGCCTTCCATTTAAGATGGAAGCTTTTTGGTTCCACAAGCTATCTTTCACCCCATTTATGGAGAACTCTCAGAATCAACCTTGCTCAGGCTTCAACCCATTCCACACGTAGCATCTCAAGATCAAAAGATTAAAGTATGATATAATATCCAGGAAACAAAATAAAATTTCCCCATTCCAAGCCTCTTATGAATCAATTCTCTCCCAAATTTGTACCTTACAGGAATCCCTTACCTCGTATAAGTAGACACATATACCTCCATCGAACCCATCCGCCTTCATAAAGACCTAGAACTATTAAATTAAGATGAATTCTTACGCCTCAACCAGTCTGCGAAGGCTCAATGGCTTTGGGAAGGCAATGAAAATATCAAACTCCTCGTGGCGGTGGCTTCCACCCGAAGGAGTGGAAACTCCATCTTAGCCCTCTAAGACAGTCAAGGTATCTTACACACTTCTAATGATAAAATCTCACAAATAGCCACTGCATTCTGCCACAAACTCTACACTTCTCTAGATAACAACCCACTCGTATCCGTGGAACTAGATCCCTCGTCTGCCAAATTGAAAACCCCCTCGACCTCATCGAATCCATCTCAGAAAATAGACTCTCGACATCATTCGCAAGTTAAAATCCTTAAATTCCCCTAGCCCAGATGGATGCATCCCAGAATCCTTCAAGAAACACTGGGCTACAATCAAGTCGGACTTTATTAGCATGGTCAACCACCTCTTATCCTCAGCCTTTAATGCCTCAGACCTCAAATTCATTAACAATTCAACATATTTAAAAAAGGAGACCCTCAGGAAGATAGGTAACTATCAACCAAATAGCCCCATCAACCCTCCCTACCCCTTAATCATCTCCAAAATCTTAGCAAATTATTGGGTCCTAAACTAAACGAGCTAATTCCACCCTCCGAATGCGTATTACTTAAGAGTAGAGGAGTATTAGACACCTTTGTTGTGACCTTAAAGATACTCATACACTGGAACAATACCAAAACCAAAGCAGTGGTTTTTCAAAATAGACCTCAAAAAGGACATTGACTCACTAATTAGATGGAGTGCCATGGTCAAAACACTATCACTCACCGGTTGTCCCCCTATCTTTGTCAATTGGATTTCAACCCTTCTAAGTAGCACGACAATATCACTCAAAATCAATAACTCCACTTACGATTTCTTCAAACCTTCTTGTGGAGTTAAAGAAGGAGATCCTCTATCTCCCCTGCTGTTCATAAACAAGATGAACGTCCATGAGGGCATGCTTCAAAAATTAGTTAAAGCTAAATTGATTGAAGGTTTCCATATTTCAGGGGAAGAAGCTCTCATCAAGGATATGCTCTTCGATGATGACATCTTCATTTTCACAAAATTCAATGTAAATGCCCTAAAATGCCTTAAGTTTACCCTCAAAATTTTCTCCAAAATCACTAGACTATTCGTGAATGATGACAAAACCCCAGTCAGTTGCTTAAAACTTTAAGTCGAGGAAACAAACTTAGCCTCATCTATCCTCTATCGGTGACTTGAGATTTTCTCCATCACCTACCTTGGGATCCCACTCTCACCTAAACCACTCAAAATAAATGACTTAATTCCAATCATAGAGAAATTTTAAAAAGACTCCTTGGATGGAAAACCCATATGCTTTCCCTCCCATCCCGAGTATCTCTCCTCAACTCATCATTGATTCTGAAAATCCATCATATGTTAGCCTCCCTAAAAGTCACCAAGAATATTGTGTCGATATCAATAAAATTCGTAGGAAGTTTCTTTGGAACGGCTCCTCGACGAAAAATAGTGTCACCAAGCTTGTTGGCAACACATATGTCGCCCTAAACTAACTATGGATGGGAGACCTTGGATTTAGAGACTTTTAAATGCTCTCTACTTTCAAAATCTTAGATTAACGCCCAAGAGAGTATCGGTTCTCTCTTCGTGCGCATCATCCACGGAAGAGTACACGTAATAGACCTTATCACATCCTCGAACCGCAACTCCCTCGGGACTCTCCCTCCTGGCGATCCATAACAAAGGCTTGGTGGGTATTCGCCTTTTGGCTTCGAAGTCCTTAGGTTCGGCGGAGAACACCCTACTTTGGGTCGATAACATAGACCTCAACCCCCACTCTCAACTCTCTACTCATACCTTTGGGACTTTGTTAAGAATAAGCACGTCTCCATGGCCCAAGTCCATTCAACACTCGAGACCAAATAAATCTAGCTTAAAGCCCTTTCAAGAAGAACAACCTCCCATCAGGATATCTCGAAATTCGGTGATTTCCTACAGAATCACACCCCACACCTTGAAATTATAGATACTATCCTCTTTTTGGGTAAAACATCCAACTTAAGGCTAACCAACCATATATATATATATATATATATATATATAATTTGTTGGCTCATGGTGGTTTTAGTGCCAAACTCCATAATCATGTTTAGAAAAAATCATTCCATCCTTGAGTTTCTCTATTCATGTGGTCTCTGATGCATGAAAAACTTAGGGCTCAAGACCGACCATTTTATCCCAGCACCAGCCACTAAGGCATGCCCCCTTTGCCTCTCGGACACAGAGTACGTCCCCTACTTATTCCTAAGATGTCATTTTACTTTCTTTATTTTTTTCCTTATTAAATTATTCGACTTTATATGAGAATTTTGAAGTTTTTTTAACAATACAATTCACGTCCATCCTCCTCATCGAATTGGCAGATATCCACCATACATGCATTGATCTAGTGGTTAATCTGGAAGGAGAGATGTTCGAGTATGAACCAGGGTACTATGCTCCCCACCAATCCAAATTTCCAAAGAGGCCACCATTCTCATTAATCATCATCTTAAGATTGATTTATCATATTCTTAAGTTGGTTGCTTAGTTGTTGTGAATTTTTTTTTATTTACTATACCAGCCCCTTAAGCTCCTGCCCTCACATCCATCGGCAACTCGCGAACAAGAAATAGTAGCTGGCGGTGACTCTGTTGACCACTCAAGACAACATTCTATAGACTTAACATGTTGGGTATTTTCATTCCAGACCTAAGGGAGGATACATCCTTTTGCCCTTTTGCAGGGGCATTACTAAAATTAGCCAAGCAATGTTTGAAGCCCGATAGGGGCTTTTGTGCTACACGTTTGGCTCCTCCAAATTTGAGATTCCAGATAGCTCCATTTTCATTCCTCCAGCCCCTGTTCCAGCGAGAGACAGAGATCAGCAAAAGGGTTTTCGGATCCTTTTCTCCTTCATCCACGCACGCGAGAGAAAGGTTGAGTGGGAGAGAGAACGCACCAAACAGCTCGGGCTCGAGAAGAGCGGCTAGGGCAAAGTGTTTGGAGCTACAATTGGGTGTTTTATTTTAGGCGAGTTTGGGAACAAGGAGGTCGTTGCAAACGACCTCACAGAGCCGAAGCCGATTTTGGATCTCCAAAAGCCATCTCATCTTCTTAAGATTTGAGCACATTTGGTATTTTGGATACCTAGGGATAGTTAGTTTCTTGTAGAAGAACTATCATTGCGCTAGTGGCTTGTATCTCGATTTTGTTGGACAACAAAACCGAAAGTGTTGTATTCAAAGTTGTAGTTAGACTTTAATTGGAAAGTCTATGTAATTACAATTGCATTCAATTTAGTTTCAATTGGGAAACCAAATGGTTTGGAGGGAAAGTTGGGAATTCCCAAATTTGAAATATGGGAGTTTGGGTGGAAGTTTAGTCCCACACCGGGGAGAACTAAACTTTTTGGTGGACTTAAATATGAGTCCACACCCCAAGCTCTTGTAGCAATAGTAGAGAGGAGGAATGGAGGACCACATACGCGCGCGCGCTCCGCTCCGTTTCGGGCTCGGGCTCGGGCTCGGGAGAGTCAATTCGGATCTCGGATCTCGATACTTTTGCAGTATATTTCATTTGGTAAGTCGATTAAATTAATCACACGATTAATTTGGTAAGTCGACTTAAATGGGAATTCAACTCGCCTTTATGGGCGCGTTTTTTGGGATCCGAAAGGATGCGTCTTCGGGACGCATCTTTTGGAAACCAAAGGTCGCATTCTTTGGAAACCAAAGGTCGCGTTTTTAGGTCGCGAACCCCTCTATTTATATCCCTCACTCGACTCGGTTTTTCTTCACTCGCAAGAAAAACCTCTCTCACGCCGTCTCTCTTTCGTTCTTCCTCTCGCGGACGAACGTCTTTCTCTTCTCCTCTCTCGGCTGCAGTTCTCTGAGGTACAATCGAGGACGATCCCGTTGGTGTGCGCCGACGACGATCGTGAACCGTCGTATCCTGGGAGCGGATCGCCAGTACCCTACGCACAGGTATTGTGGGGGCGATATCTTCTCTAAGGACAGTCCATTTTCATGGATGCTTCGGTGACTTCTAAACTAATCTCTGTTTTATTTTGCTTGCTGCAATACGTTTATTGCTTTACCCTTTCTGGATCATGCCCGTCTTTGTGTTTCTGTTCTTTTAATCGGTTCCTGTTTATATTGAATAATCCGATAATGATTGGGAAACATATGATTAATATGATTTTAATCTGTATCGTTTCTCTGTTAATTCATTTGGATCCGATTTTAAACTGTTTAATGTATGAACTGGTAATCTTATTTACAACAATCTTAGAGAAGATATCCCGAACCGATTCTAGAATGTCAGAAACAATGTTTAAATCGAGGGTAGATATGACGGGTATGCCTGAAAAATTTGGTGGACAGAATTTTAAGCGTTGGCAACAACACATGAAGATCTGGTTAACCACCATAGGGTTAATCTCGATGCTTGAAACCGACTGTCCTACGGTGGAGGCGGAAAACCCCTCACCCGATAGCCATAAGGCGCAATCTGCGTGGAAGGAACGCGACCGTATATGTCATGGTTGCATCTTGTTGGCTCTGTCCAACACGTTGTTTAACGTATATTGTTCATCCACGCAGACTGCGAAGGGGCTATGGGAAAATTTGGATCGGAAGTATAACACTGAAGATCTCGGTATTGAGAAATACTCCGTAGCCAAATTCTTGAAGTTTTCCATGGCCGAAGGGAAGTCTGTTTCTGAACAGGCACACGAGTTTTTACTCTTGCTCCATGGTCTAGAGGATGCCGAAATGAAACTTCCAGAGAAGTTTCAGGTCACGTGCATCATAGAAAAATTCCCAAAGTCATGGAAAGACTTCGGTATGACCCTGAAATATAGGAAGGGGAAAATTTCTGTGGATGACTTGATGGTGGCAATTGCCATAGAGGAGGAACACAGGAAACAAAAACATGTGCTTCCTGTTGATATTCAGGCTAAGGTCAATTTTATGACCTCGAAGGGCAAAGATAAAAAGGGAAAGGGTCCCAATAACAATAAAATGAAACCAAAGGGCAAGATCCAGAAAAAGGCAAAGAATAAACCCTGCTGGCACTGTAATCAGGTTGGCCATTGGAAGAAGGACTGTCCGTCCTTGAAGGCTCAACCTAAGGCTACAGACGGGAGTCCACAAGTGAACATGATCACTATGGGACTCGGAGCTAGCGAGGGGTATGTCTCTGTAAAACCTGAACTATACCATATCCATGATCCAAATGAGTGGCTCGTGGATACGGGAGCCAATGTGAACATATGTTCTGACAGAACATTGTTTTCTTCTTATCAGACCTGCAGCGGTGGGACTGTGAAGATGGGGAACGATTCTGCGGCCAGGGTGCTAGGGTCAGGACAAGTCAACTTGAGGTTCTCCTCTGGACGTGTCTGGACGTTGCACAGGGTGCTGCATGTTCCTGACATTAAGAAGAATGTTTTATCCGGCTCTATCTTAGTTAGAAATGGTTTTGAATTAAACTTTAAATGTAATAAAGTTGTTATTCTGAGACATGGTATCTTTTATGGTAAAGGCTATTTGGCTGACTTTGATTTGTTATTTAGAATTAGATGTGATTCAGTAAACATTAATGAATTGAATGTTTTGAATGCTGAATGTTCTAGTTCTGTGTCTCAAGTTGTGAATAATCTTGAATCTTGTCTGTGGCATGGTAGATTGGGTCATGTAAATCTAAATTCGATTAAAAGGATGATGAATTTAGAATTGATCCCTAAACACACAATTGATAAAACTCAAAAATGTGAGATATGTGTGCAAGCAAAGACACCTAGGAAGTCTTTTCAGTCTGTCTCTAGAGATAGTGAGATCTTGGATCTAGTGCACACGGATATCTGTGAGTTTAATGGTGTGTTGACCCGAGACAATAAGAAATACTTTATCACCTTTATAGATGATGGCAGTAGATACTGCTACGTATATCTAATGAAAACTAAGGATGAAGCCTTAGAGAAATTTCTTATCTTTAAGAATGAGGCTGAGACACAAACAGGAAAAGTGCTTAAACGCCTTAGGTCAGATAGAGGAGGTGAATATACCTCTAACTTATTTGATGAACAATGCAAATCTTTTGGCATAGTTATTGAAGTTACGGCCCCATATTCACCGCAATCAAATGGGATAGTAGAACGGAAAAATAGAACCTTAACTGACATGATCAATGCTCTCCTACAAAGTTCTGGACTTCCAACCTATATGTGGGGAGAAGCCTTGAATACGGCTTGCCATATTCTGAATAGGGTGCCTCCAAGACATATGGAAAAGTGTCCCTTTGAACTTTGGAGAAAAAGGAAACCAAGTTTAAGATATCTCAAAGTGTGGGGCTGTCTCGCTAAGGTTTTAGTCCCAGAACACAAGAGAAAGAAACTTGGTCCTAAAACTGTTAATGCGGTCTTCTTAGGTTACCTAGAAAATAGCTATGCATATAGGTTCTTGGTAATTCGGTCCGAGATACCGGGCATAGATGTCAACACTATTGTTGAACTCCGTGATGCTACCTTCTTTGAGGATGTCTTTCCATTAAAGACTGGGATTCCTCAGAATCTGACCATTAAGGGCGCCTCCACATCAGGATCTATTCCAGACCAAGTGGAAAGGATATCGAATGTGGGGGTTGAGACTCAACCTGAACCCAATGATCTTTCTGAAGAGATTGAGCCAAGGAGGAGTAAAAGACCTCGGATAGCCAAGGATCTGGGTAGAAACTTCGTTGTCTACCAGATCGAGGGTGATCCACCAAGTTATAAGGAAGCCATGACTTCATCTGAAGCAAAACAATGGAAGGAAGCCATCAAATCCGAGATGGATTCCATTATGGCTAATGGAACTTGGGAGTTGGTTGATTTACCCAAAGGGTGCTCTACCATTGGGTGCAAGTGGGTGTTTAAGAGAAAGCTTAGACCTGACGGATCAATTGAAAAGTACAAAGCCAGATTAGTTGCCAAGGGCTTTAGGCAAAAGGAAGGTATCGATTATTTTGATACCTATTCCCCTGTGACTAGGATGACCACAATCCGGATGCTCATAGCATTGGCATCTGTATATGATCTCTCTATCCACCAGATGGATGTGAAGACCGCCTTCTTGCATGGCGATCTTGAGGAAGAGATCTATATGGATCAACCTGATGGGCTTGTGACTCCTGGGAATGAGGGAAAGGTTTGCAAGCTTGTCAAATCCCTTTACGGATTGAAACAAGCACCAAAGCAGTGGCATGAAAAATTTGACAAGACTATTTTGTCATATGGCTTTAAGGTTCATGAATCCGACAAGTGTGTCTATTTCAAGGTGAAAGATGATGAGTGTATTGTCTTGTGCCTATATGTTGATGACATATTGTTGTTTGGATCACATATGAGGATTATTAATGAGACTAAGGCTTTCTTGAGTAGCAAGTTTGAGATGAAGGACATGGGTGTTGCTGATGTGATCTTGGGTCTCAAACTGACAAGGTCAGTTGATGGGATTGTAATTTCTCAATCTCACTATGTTGAGAAGGTACTTGAGAAATTTGGATATCAAGATTGCAAAACTGTAAGCACTCCTTTTGATTCATCCAAAACGTTATTTAAGAATAAAAGTGGAGTACCTGTAGCCCAGCTAAGGTATTCACAAGTAATAGGAAGTTTAATGTATCTTGCAAATTGCACGAGAACTGATATTTCATTCTCGGTTGCAAAGCTGAGTAGATACACTAGTTGTCCTGACCGTACTCACTGGGAGGCTCTGGATCGAGTACTGAAGTACTTGAAGGGAACTATTTCTCTTAGTTTGCATTATGGTAGACATCCATCTGTACTAGAAGGATACAGTGATGCAATCTGGATAGGGAAAATAGAGGAGTCTGGGAGTAATGGTGTTACAGGGTATGTATTTACCCTTGGAGGCGGTGCAGTCTCCTGGAGGTCTGTGAAGCAGACCATTCTAGCTCGATCCACTTTTGAGGCCGAGCTGTGTGCTTTGGACACCACTGGAATTGAGGCTGAATGGCTAAGGGAACTTCTGTCTGAAATTCCCATGGTAGGTCAGCCTGTTCCTGCGATCTCGGTACATTGTGACAATATGACCACAATTGCCAAGATCAAGAGTTCAAAGTTCAACCAGAAAACAAGGAGACACATACAAATCAGACTTAAGACGTTAAGGGATTTGGTGTCTCGAGGAGTGTTGGCTGTGGATTTTGTTGGATCCAAAGACAACACGGCAGATCCATTGACTAAGGGACTTGATAGATCTTTAGTCCTAAAGTCTAGGCTTGGGATGGGACTGAGACCCATTGGTAGTTCCTCTACAGTAGCAACCCAACCTAACTGAGTGGAGATCCCACAAAGTAGGTTCAATGTGGTAATAACAAGCTGTTTGGAGAACTGGTTGGCACTCTAACTTTAATGCGTAAGCATGAGTGTCTTATCCCTGGAAGCCTGAGTGCCATTTAAGCTGCAAGTTTAGGAAGAGCGTAGGCTCTGAATGGGTTCAAGCCTTAGGGCAGGATGTTAGCAGTGCATCCTTGGAGAACGCCACCTATGTGAGTGTTACTGTGGGCCGCAGTTAAAGGAAGAGGGTCTTTCCTGAACACACTCATGAAGCAGGATAAGGGCGCATGGCCTTTAAGAGCACCAACCCTGAAGATTGTACCAAGAACAACGCTTTGTTGTTTCTACCGTATACTTTAACACCAAGGTCTGAAGTTCAAGACGTAGTTCACTTCGTTCCTGTTAAAGTGAAAGTAGTAAACTCAGGTAGAGGTTCAAACCGGAAGGTACCTTTACTGAAAGCAAAGTGTGGGCAGCCGAAAGAAGTCTCTTGAATCCTTTTGAATCTCTTTTTCAAATTGGTGAATTCGTGGGGGATTGTTGTATTCAAAGTTGTAGTTAGACTTTAATTGGAAAGTCTATGTAATTACAATTGGCATTCAATTTAGTTTCAATTGGGAAACCAAATGGTTTGGAGGGAAAGTTGGGAATTCCCAAATTTGAAATATGGGAATTTGGGTGGAAGTTTAGTCCCACACCGGGGAGAACTAAATTTTTTGGTGGACTTAAATATGAGTCCACACCCCAAGCTCTTGTAGCAATAGTAGAGAGGAGGAATGGAGGACCACACACGCGCGCGCGCGCTCCGCTCCGTCTCCGGCTCGGGCTCGGGAGAGTCAATTCGTATCTCGGATCTCGATACTTTTGCTGTAGATTTCATTTGGTAAGTCGATTAAATTAATCACACGATTAATTTGGTAAGTCGACTTAAATGCGAATTCAACTCGCCTTTATGGGTGCGTTTTTTAGGATCCGAAAGGATGCGTCTTCGGGACGCATCTTTTGGAAACAAAGGTCGCATTCTTTGGAAACCAAAGGTCGCGTTTTTAGGACGCGAGCCCCTCTATTTATATCCCTCACTCGACTCGGTTTTTCTTCACTCGCAAGAAAAACCTCTCTCACGTCGTCTCTCTTTCGTTCTTCCTCTCGCGGACGAACGTCTTTCTCTTCTCCTCTCTCGGCTGCAGTTCTCTGAGGTACAATCGAGGACGATCCCGTTGGTGTGCGCCGACAACGATCGTGAACCGTCGTATCCTGGGAGCGGATCGCCAGTACCCTACGCACCGGTATTGTGGGGGCGATATCTTCTCTAAGGACAGTCCATTTTCATGGACGCTTCGGTGACTTCTAAACTAATCTCTGTTTTATTTTGCTTGCTGCAATACGTTTATTGCTTTACCCTTTCTGGATCATGCCCGTCTTTGTGTTTCTGTTCTTTTAATCGGTTCCTGTTTACATTGAATAATCCGATAATGATTGGGAAACATATGATTAATATGATTTTAATCTGTATCGTTTCTCTGTTAATTCATTTGGATCCGATTTTATACTGTTTAATGTATGAACTGGTAATCTTATTTACAACAGAAAGAACATTGGCTCATTTGACCGTAGTGGATTTGTTGCCGGTCTTGCCTCGTGGTTTTTCCCTAGCTCACATCAAGTAAGGGTTTCCACGTAAAAATCTTGCTCTCTTGTGGTTGCTTGTGGATTGCTTGTTGCCATTTAGTTCCCTTGTGGGGAACACATATTGTGTTGTGCCATCTTTGCTGCAGGATAGGAAAGGGATTTAGGTGGATACAATCCTCCTACTATCCCAATAAGTGGTATCAGAGCTCAGGTTGAGCAAAATGGGCAAAGATGATGAAGGCACAATGATTAAGCTCACAAGTAGCAGTCGGAAAATTTGGAATGCTGAGATGGAAGACATCTTATATTGCAAGGACCTCCACGATCTGGTGGAGGGAGAGAGTGCCAAGCCAGAGAATATGTCTGCAAGTGAGTGGACAATCCATTGGGACCATTAGGAAGTGGCTTGACATGTCCGTGTTCCATCATGTTGCTGAAGAGACGAATGCGAACGAGTTGTCGGACAAGTTGTCCGAACTCTATGACCAGAAGACCGCAACCAACAAGGCTTTCTTGATTAGAAAGCTTGTGAACCTGAAATACAAGGATATGACTAAAGTGGCGGAAAACTTGAATGATTTTCAAATTAACATCAACCAGTTGACTTCCATGGGATTGGTACTTGATGACGAGTTGCAGGCACTTCTCTTGTTGGGTTCACTGCCAGACAGTTGGGAGACTCTAGTAGTCACTGTGAGCAACTCTGTGAAGGATAGTAAGTTGACCATGGTCATGGTCAAGGGTAGTCTTCTGAATGAGGAGATCAGACGTCGCTCTTCGAGAGAGACATCCTTCTCTTCACATGTGTATGCAGTTGAGAGGAGAGGAAGATCCGCTAGCAGAGGAAAGTTACAAGAGAGGCAGCAATCTGGAGATAATTCTAATGGCAGAGGAAAGTGTCACCACTACCAGAAGCCCGATCATTAGAAGAGAGATTGCATGATTTGGAAGAGAGAGCAAGCTAAAGCCAAGAAAGATCAGAAAAAAGAAGATGGGAATGTAGCTGCAATTGTGGCAGATGACAATGCAGATGAGGTGATTCTCACCATCCAGGATCAGTGCTTGCATGCAGGGAGTGATTTGGAGTGGGTCGTTGACACGACCGCCTCCTATCATGTGACTCTACACAAAGGGTTCTTTACCACCTAAGATGGTAATGAAAGTTACCCTAAGATCATTGGCATGGGCACCATCTCGATTCTGACCGATGTTGGGTGCTCGATGACTTTGCAGAATGTGAGGCATGTTCTTGATGTGCACCTTAGCCTTATATATGGTTCACAACTAGATAGTGAAGGCTACCATCTGAAGGTCGGCGACAACAAGTGCAAGATTAACAAGGGTTCTCTCTAGAGGCAGTTTGTGTCACACACTCTACATGACTAGAGTGAAGGTCATGGATGGCAGTTTGCATGCTAGTGAAGGAGACATTTCGGATTTTTGGCACCGTCACATATGAGCCAGAAGGGCTTGCAGCTTTTGAGGAAGAGAGATTTGATTCCCTACCACAATGACATTACTTTGTCTCCTTGTGATGCATGTGAGGTTGGGAAGAGCAGGAGTACGCCATACAAAGCCAGATCCAAGGTGAAGGGAGACCTTCTACACTTGGTTCATTCTGATGCTTATGGTCCTTTGGACACAACCTCTTTGGGAGGCAACATGTATTTTGTCACCTTCATTGATGACGCATCTAGGAAGGTGTGGGTATATGTGTTAAGATCAAAATATCAGGTTTTTGATTGTTTCAAGAAATTCCATGCCATGGTTGAGCACGAGACATGGAAATTATTGAAGTGTCTACGCATGAACAATGGGGGAGAGTACACCTCCCATAGCTTTCAGGGGTATTGTGCAGAGCACGGCATTAGGCATGAGAGGATAGAGTCAGGCACACCCCAACACAATGATCTTGATGAGAGGATGAATAGGACCATTGTTGAGAGAGTTCGATGCATGCTGAAGACATCGAAGTTGCCCAAGACCTTTTGGGTTGAGGCGGTTCGCACCGCATGTTACTTGATCAACAGATCTCCATCAGTTCCTTTGGGGTTCCATATTCCAGATCCAGTTTGGATAGGAAAGGACCCCTCGTATGCTTATTTGAGGGTATTTGGATGCAAGGCTTTTGCATTGGTACCCAAGGAGCAGCCGAAGAAGTTAGATGACAAGGAGGTGCCTTGTATTTTTCTTGGCTATGGAGGTCAGGAGTTTGGATACCGTCTCTGGGATCCAAGGAAGAAGACAACCACCAGATACAGGGATGTGATTTTCTATGAGAATCAGACGTTGGCTGAGGACACCACTGAGAGAGGTGATGCAGACGAGTTTTCCATGGATGATGATAGTGATGAGGATACAGATCCCTCTCCTGTATAGGGTACATGTGGAGATGATGGGCAGCTAGAGCAGCATGAGCCAGATGAAGACCCCGTTGATGCAGGTCCAGGGGACTTGGGGCAGGGGAAGCAGCCTCATCCACATGCAGACGCAACAGAGCCGCAGATCAGGAGATCTGAGAGGACACATCGGCCATCATCCTGTTACCCCACTTCCAGGTATGTGATGCTCACATATACAGATGAACCATACACCTTTGAGGAGGCACAGATGCATAAGGACAAGGATCACTGGCAAAATGCAATGAATGAAGAGATGCTATCTCTCAGAAAGAATCGTACTTATGATCTTGTCAAGCTCCCCAAAGGCAAGAGAGACTTGAAGAACAAATGGGTTTACAAGCTGAAATCATATGACAATGGCAAGCAGGTGAAGTACAAGGCCAGATGGGTGGTGAAAGGGTTCATCCAGAAGGAAGGAGTGGACTATGATGAGATCTTCTCCCTGGTGGTGAAGATGAATTCAGTGAGAATGGTGCTAGGACTTGTTGCTATCATGGACCTTAAGTTGGAATATATGGATGTGAAAACAACGTTTCTTCACAGTGATTTGAAAGAAGAGATCTACGTGGAACAACCACATGGATTTCAAGAGAAAGGGAAAGAGTACATGGTTTGCAGGTTGAGGAAGAGTCTTTATGGCTTGAAGCAAGCCCCGAGACAATGGTACTTGAAGTTTAATGCTTTCATGACAAAGCAAGGCTTCAAGAGGACTATAAACGACCATGTGTATATGTTCGTCGTCTTCCCAATGACAAGTTCGTCATTATTTTGATCTACGTGGATGACATGTTGATTGTAGGTCATGATTCCAACTTGATTGCAAAGCTCAAGAGAGAACTCTCCAAGGAGTTTAAGATGAAAGATTTGGGCAAGGCATGCCACATCCTAGGGATGCAGATTACAAGGGACAGGAAGAAGCGCATGTTGTGGTTGTCACAAGAAAGCCATGTTGAATGCATGTTGGAGCGGTTTAACATGAAGAATGCCAAGCCTGTCAGCACGCCTTTAGCGTCTCATTTCAAGATGACTAAAGAGTCATGTCCTTCTACTTCTGAGGATAAAGTAGAGATGACCAAAATCCTATACCAATCTACAGTTGGGAGCCTCGTGTATGCAATGGTTTGCATTAGACCCGATATAGCCCATGCAGTGGCCGTGGTGAGCAGATTCATGTTCAATCCGAGGAAGGACCAATGGGAGTCCGTGAAATGGATCTTGAGATACTTGAGAGGTACCTCAAGTATGTGTCTTGTTTTTGGGAGGTCAGATCCCAAACTTTGTGGCTACACTAATGCAGATGTGGTAGGTGACATCGACCAGAGAAAGTCTACCTCAGGGTACACTTTCACATTGGCAGGGGGAGCCATATCATGGAAATCCAAGCTACAGAAATGTGTTGCTCTCTCGACTACCGAGGCAGAATACATAGCAACAGCATAGGCTGGAAAGAAGTGTTGTGGCTACAACGCTTTCTTGGTGAGTTTGGATTGGATGACACTGACAGTGAGCCAGTTATGTTTTGTGATAGCCAGAGCGCTATAGACCTGAGCAAGAGTACCATGCACCATACTCGCACAAAATACATTGATGTGAGATACCATTGGATGAGGGACGCAATTGATCAGAAGCAGCTCATGTTGAAGAAGATCCACACTGATGAGAACCCCTCAGATATGTTGACCAAGGCAGACACTCGTGACAAGCTCCATCTCTGTAGAGAGCTGAGCGGTGTCACTTCTTCTTGATCTCCATCACTAGACCTCACCTCCCCGTTGGGTTTAGAGGGGGAGGTTGTTGGGTATTTTCATTCCAGGCCCAAGTGGGGCTACATCCTTTTGCCCTTTTGCAGGGGCAAAACTGAAATTAGCCCAGCAATGTTTGAAGCCCGAGGGGGGCTTTTGTGTTGCACGTTCGGCTCCCCAAATTTGAGATTCCAGAGAGCTCCATTTTCATTCATCCAGCCCCCGTTCCAGCGAGAGACAGAGAGCAACAAAAGGGTTTTCGGATCCTTTTCTCCTTCCTCCACGCGCGCGAGAGAGAGGTTGAACGGGAGAGAGAATGCACTGGCAACCCAGGCTCAAGAAGAGCGGCTAGCGCAAAGTGTTTGGAGCTACGATTGGGTGCTACAGTTTGGGCGAGTTTGGGAGCAAGGAGGTCGTTATGAACGACCTCAAGGAGTCAAAGCCGATTTTGGGTCTCCAAAAGCCATCTCATCTTCTTAAGATTTGAGCACATTTGATATTTTGGATACCTAGGGATAGTTATTTTCTTGTAAAAGAACTGTCATTGTGCTAGTGGTTTGTATCTCGGTTTTGTTGGGCAACAAAATCAAAAGAACATTGGCTCATTTGACCGTAGTAGATTTGTTATCGGTCTTGCCCCGTAGTTTTTCCCTTGCTCACATCGAATAAGGGTCTTCACGTAAAAATCTTATTCTCTTGTGGTTGCTTGTGGATTGCTTGTCATTGTTGCCATTTAGTTCCAGTGTAGGGAACACATATTGTGTTGTGCCATCTTTGTTTCAGGACAGGAAAGGGATTTAGGTGGATACACTCCCCCTACTATCCCAACGTAACCTTCCGTTTGTTTTGTTCTTTTTCCTTTCAGCAAAGAACATTATCATTGTTAGTTTAATTTTGCTCCACTGTGGTAGTCATTAGCTGTACTAAACACCAAGGTCATAAGGGCTCTGCTTTCTTTATTTTGTAGCTGCTTCCTGCTCGAAAAACTTGGACCATGGAAAAACTAGTGTATTGTTGTTGTTACTTTTGGATGGAATGAATACTGACCATTTATCTAAAAAATATCTCCAATTTTGCCTCCAATTTTGCGAACTTCGTACGTGGCTCTCAGAAATTTCAATTTTCCACCATTGTGATCTACAACCCATAGACAAATATATTTGCTACGTTATAATCAACTCGTAGTCCAACACCATTTCCGTCCGGAACAAACCTCACAGGTTCACACTCCAGTCGTTTTCCATTAAAATTAATTAAAAATAACAAATTGTGCTTAGTTACCCCTCTTCCGTACGTATGCTACAATAAAATTAGTTTTTAAAATGTCTTTAAGGAAACGACGGAATATCGACTCGAGAAATCGTCGAGCAAAAGTCAAAACTTCCTGTAATGATCGTTATATACATAGAACAGAAATCGATTCGTTACGTAATTTCACAAAGGATGAAGAAAGCAAGGACAAGATATAGACTCGAGGGTACATCCGGGCCGCAAAAACTATGGTGTGCGTATTTATTTTGTAATCTTATTATCTGATGTTGTCATTAGACTTGGTCAATGGGCCAAGGGCCCACTCGCCCAGTTTGCTCGTGAGCGGATTTGGGTCAAGAGATTTCATGAATAAGCCATCTCAGTCCAGCCCGTTCTTTGGCTCGGTTGTCAACCGAACGAGTCGTGGATATTACCACCACATGCGCTCATTCCATTCTGTTTAGGGAGCCTCGGGAAATGTCCAGTATGGTTCCCGCTCGGAGTCGGCTTAGGCAATCATGCTATATTTTTCTGAGATTTCTTTTATTTAGTCTTTCAAATCGTGAGGCTGAGTAATGGCATTTTCCCTGATTCTTGTGTTGAGAAGCTGAGGCTCGTGATCGGATTTGGGTCAAGAGATTTCATGAATAAGCCACCTCAGTCCAACATGTTCTTTGGCTCGATTATCAACTGAACGGGCTGTAGATATTACCACTAAATCCGATCCAGCTCGATCCACAAATATAAAAAAAAATTGCATTTAAAAATTACAATTTACATACATTTAATACAATATACTTCAAGTTTTTATTTTACATTATCAATATTACATCATTTTTTTATAATTTACATGCCAAGAAAACATATTATAGTAACTCAGATTTTAAATGATTAGATGATGCTCAAAAAACTTAATCTCTATAAATTAGATTAAAAAAATGATAAAAAATACTTTACATTCGGTTCATGGGTCAGTCTAGCCCAGACATGGGCCGAACTTAAGCCTTTATGTATGGTCCATGGGCTGGTCTGGTCCGGGCCTTGGACAGGGGGTTTTAAAGTCCCGACCTGACCTGGTCCACATTTTGTCCAGGTCTAGTTGTCATCACAAGCTTTATTGGATAAGCATCGTTCTCTCATCCCTATCATACAAAATTATGTTAAATAAACAACAAATATCCAATCTAATTGTACATTTTTATCTCAAAATCATAAGTACTTTTTCGAAAATGTCTGTGTCAGATATTGACTATGTCATTACCGGTGCTCCTTAAAAAAACTCATGTGAAAATATGGTATGGATTGGATACATGGTTGGGAGTCGGCACCATAATAATTTAATTCTTATAGATGAAAATAGATCGGATATGGGTCTGATATATCTATTTTTATTTTTATATTCGCTTCATCTATATTGAATGTGAATACAAATACGGATATAAATAGAATATGATTTAAGAAACCATATCCTTAAAGTTCAGAACGTGAATTTGAATTGGATGCTATCAATACCATTATAAAAATATCTAGCTAGCCAATCAAAATTATAACTTTACACGAACGTATATACTACTGTAATATACCTATGAAGTTGTCGAGGTAAATCGACGTAGTGGACATCAGAGGTCGATGGGATGCATGAATTTGGGTAGGAAGAAGTTAAGTTTTAGGTTGATTAATATTTCAATAAATATTAATAATACTAGTACTTTGTATGAGGATATTATAATCTGAATATGGATCTTATTGCTATTGTTGTTACCATATCCATATTATTGTTATTAACATAATAAATAAATACCTTATCAAAGATAATGATCATATATTGGAAACAAAACGGCCTATTCAATCAATTGATATCCTATTTAGATAATAGAATAGCCTCTCCTCGATTTTTAGTTTTAACAGAAAAAAATGATGGGATGCACTCAATAAATATATAAAAAATTATGTACAAATTGTAGCTTGGGAGCAAATATTCAAAGCTCAAACACGAGTATTAAAATATAAACATATCAACTTCCTCTTTAATTTCCTCGTACCAACTACATGGGGAGCTGTTAGTATCCATGACAAACCATTGATATCGACAAACCCGTTACTCAGAATCACAATTTAGAGGTGGATCGATATTTGTGAGAATCTATATAAATTTTTACTAAATATATATGTTCATGGTTTCTGACATTGTCTACCTATTTAACATCCGTTCACAAATGATGTGTGAAACATTACCTTTGATCATTTGGGATCTTCTGTGTGAAAGGGCATACCTTTCCGTGATTAGGTGAGTCTGAACATTGTTCTAAATATTCCATTCTTCGTTTCAAACATGATTAATGGTTGAGGTACACTTCGAAGATTCAACTCGACCTGAATCGGATGCATTTCGTAAACGGATCTTTGACCTGTGTATGGATTTTTGGGATCCGTTTATCGTGTACCCTTTATATACACATGTTAGTGTAACGAGATCCTCTTCGGTTGCCATGGGGGTAGGGGTGTCAGAAAATTGTCTAAGTTCGATATTCGTTCAAGTTCGGCTCGCTAAAAGTTCGATTCAGATTCGGTTCGGAAATAAAGGAACCGAACCTGAACACAAATTTGGGTTCGATTAAATAAACGAACCGAACCTAAAAATCATAGGTTCGTTCAGGTTCGATTCGTTAAAAGCTCGATAAACATACACATATACATATTTACAAATCATTATCAGTAGAAGTGGACCTAATTTTGAGATAAGTGGATTTTGTCTAAGGATAAGTGACATTTGTCTAGAGATAACTGAATATTTACGTGATAAATAGATTTTATCTCAGTAAAAACTATCCAGAAATAAATAGTCACATCGTGGTTACAACATCCATCATCTATGTGTCTACTACTTTTCCCTTCTTTATCTTCGAATCAACAGAACAAGTATAAACATTACTTGTCAGATATCTCCACATTATTCTTATTTCTTATCCCCATCTGAAGATATATAAAAATATATTATAATTATATTTTTTTCAAAGAGACGAATCCTTGTTAATCTATTTTTTTAAAAGATAAAGATGAGTTAGATAAAGAAAAAAACTAAATGAATATTTATTCTAATTGCAGACACACATAAATTTCCATTTCTCGTCTCTTCACTCCCTTTTATTAGAGAATTCTTAAGTTCGATATTCGCTTAGGTTCGATTCGTTTAAAAAGAGGTTCGATTCGGATTCGATTCGAAAATAAACGAACCGAACATGAATACAAGTTTAGGCTCGCTTAAATAAACGAACCGAACCTAAAAAATATAGGTTCGCTCAAGCTCGATCCGTTTACACCCCTACATGGGGGTAGTGTCCCTCCTGGGCCACATTAATGCGCACACTGATGATCGGGCAAGTGCGGCACATCAACCGCTCACCGTCATTAGCTCACATTTTTTAGCAGTTGGGGAGGGAAGGGGAAATTGAACCTTAATCTTTAAAGTGGGAGCTCACTGCCTACCATCAGACTATTAGAGATGATTCCATCAGACCCACATTTATTGTTGAGGATCTGCTCCCTCTATAACAAGCTTAAATCAACCCAATGCTAATTGCAGGAGTATTTCACCCTGCCTTTCTTTAAAGCAAAAGTCTATTTCAACCGCTGATAATGATTTCCATTGTTCGTATTATTTCTACTATTCGCAATACCGATACTTTCTCTTTAGGAATACTATTACCCCTTTTCAAGTACTTTTCAACAATTTATTGGGTGGAGGTGAGGAAGGGATGGGGGGCCCTGCTAAGGGCATGTTTGGTTGCTGGGTTGGACTGGGTTGGGTTGGGGTACACCGGTGTAGCCCTCCTTCCAACCCTCTTCCAACCCTCTCAATCCTCCTCAAGTTTACTAATTCACAGGGGTACAATTTACTATTAACAGGGGAAAACCCCAATCCAACCCAGTCCAACCCAGCAACCAAACAGGCCCTAAGGGTGAAGGTGGGGGATGAGGGGAACAGGGCTGTGGGCGGAGGAGGGGAGAAGGGGAGGAGGATGGAGGAGGCGGTGGGGGGGGATGGGTAGGGGTGGCAGACCTAGAAGAGGAGGCAGAGGTTGGGAAGGAGGAGGATGAGAGCGGCAAACCTAGAGGAGGAGGGCGAGGGCAGCAGATGTTGAGGAGGTGGGTGGATGCTGGGTGGAGAAAGGGAGATGAGGAGGAGGGTGAGGAGTGGCAATCATTGTAAATTCGATAAACAAAATGGGTATAATGTCAAATAATATAATGTAATTTGGTTAGTTTTAAAGGGTAAATAGATGGAGGTTAACCATTAGGTATGTATGATTAGGGTTAGCAAGTTTACGGGGTCGATGTGGGGAATTGAGTTGTTTCAAAGATCATTGAGATAATTGACAAATTTTATAGTCTGTCGGGTAAAAATCCCAAAATGTTTTAACTTATCGATCACATACATGAGTCCTTATCAGGAAAGAATGGACCTTATGACTTTTTTTTGTTCGAGCCTAATTGAACTTGCCAATAGTCATCCAAAATGCTTATGTACAATTTGTCAATTAATAATCTCCCACTTCTATAATGCAATCTCACATTTTGTA
Source organism: Ottelia alismoides (assembly GCA_037367405.1). Taxonomy (NCBI): domain Eukaryota; kingdom Viridiplantae; phylum Streptophyta; class Magnoliopsida; order Alismatales; family Hydrocharitaceae; genus Ottelia; species Ottelia alismoides. Next base: position 152,554 of record JAZKJV010005087.1, on the reverse strand, counting down.
TGTGTTCCATGCGGACTATGTTCGAGATTTTACAACCTTCTCTGCTTATATTCGTGATGTATTCGTTGTCATTTTGTCCACTATTTATTTCTAATAATTAATAATGTAAACATACTAATGAGCAGTCTTTTCCTCATCTTTTTACAAGGGTAGCTCCACCTCAGGTCAGGGTTGTTCCTGAGGATAGTTTCTGAGTGTAATGTCCCATGACCCATCAGCTTTAAGGGCTCATTTTTACATATATTCAGCCTTTAGTTTAGAAAAAAAATAGTACATGTCTTATTGAAACCTTACAGAATCAAATGTCCAGTAAAACAACTCATTAAACATGGGCCCTTATGAAATCGATTTTTTTATGAAACAACTCGCTGAAAACAAGCTTTTATGTATTCCCCTTTTTCGATGAAACGACTCGTCGAAAAATGAGTCCTTATAGAATCGTATTTTCAAGGAACAACTCAGTGCTAAAGCCTAAAATTTAATGGAACTATATAAGGATAGATTGTTCACCAAATTTTTTTATAAAGGCTCTTTTTCTTTTCTTTTGCCTAGGACCCACAAAATGTCAAGAACGACGCTGCCTCAGGTACCCCTTTCACTATAAAAGGGAACTCACTCTTATATCAGTTATAACTTTCAAGCCTAGCTACAGGTTATTCTTAGGGAAAACTGATGCTGAAAACATATTAGGATAGAGCTCAATTGAATCCATTACAATCACTCAAAATAATTAAGCTCAAGTTATCAAGTAGTGGATGCATGATTTTTATGTATCCTTTTCTTTACATCTCTTTGTATTGGTGCCTCCACCTCTCAGTATCCTTTCCACTGTAAAAAATTCTTTGGAATCATTTGTAAGCTCTCGAAGTCTAAAAACAAGCTATTATCGGTGAAACATGCATTGGCAACTTATTAGTTTGGAACCATCGGAACACAATGATGATTATCTAAAATATTCAAGTTCAAATTGTAAGCAAGAATCATACACTCATGTAACACTGTCGCACTTCATATTCTATGTTGGACTATTTTGAGGTCTTACAAGCATTCCTACTTATATTTGCAACGTCATTGTTGCAATATGTTCCATTACTTATTTCCAATAACAGTGACAGTGACAGTTATACGAGTAGTTGGGAGTATAAATTCATAAGCCCCCTCCACATCACGTAAATCAAAAACATAAAAAATCATAGTAAAAATTTGGGATTGTTACACCCATAACCTTGAGTAATTCAGTAATTACATTCATAACCCTGCATAATCGCGAATTACATAAGGACTCGTAATGATCAACTCTTGCACAACATGACCATGTATTCACCTACGTTCATTCTCTCTGTTATCCTTGATGGAATATGTCGAATTTTGATGATTTTACCCCCTTTAAACTGAATTATATTTGCAAAAGATGGCCTCAAAGCTCCTCCAACCCATGTCGCCTTCCTCCGGAAGCTCCCTCCTTCTCTAGCTTCTCCCACCCACCCCACCGACCACCCTTCCCATCCTCCTCCAGCCCCTCCCCCTCAGCCTGTTGGTGCTGGGAGGAAGAAATAGCAAGCGTGTCAATAACAAGCGCGACTTATTCTTGTGACGACATATTAGTGTATGTTGCGTTCTGAGATGGTACAATTGATGTTTTTGAATCGGATGGCCTACGACTGCGGTATTGCCTCACGCTCTCAGCGTACATAATTTCTCCCATGTAGATAGCGCCATTGGCTCTTCAGAGCAGTCGGATGCAGAGCAGAAATGGAGGAATCCCCCACCTCAGGAGAATGGGTTTCTCCCGGCCATGCGTTACCGTCCGTGTTTTCCGGTTCCCTCCCTCATTCCCGCTTTCCGTCTCCAACAATACTGCGAACGACAGGTATTTGAGGTCCTCTAGAGCATACCTCATCGTCGAATCGCACGTATAAACCCTCCTGCTCAGAGCGGATATCTGAAGCGACGTATAGGTGCAGAGGAAGAGGAGATAATCCTCCAGGGAGATGTCATAGACATTCCCTAGATCCAACACGCGAATGGGATCCACATGTCTGGCTCCCATATCGAACGACGTGGAGGGCCCTCCCGTCCCCACGTAATCAAGCCATCCTCACTCCCGATGCTAGCCTTGTAGGAGCTGTATGCAGTGGTCATTAGCGCAGACTCGATGGCGACCGTGCTCCAATCGGGGTGCACGTCCTTCAGTAGCGCCACAAGGCCCTCACGTGAGGGCACGACATGGAGGTTCCCGAGATGATGTTGTACTCCGTCCTCCAGGTGTCAACAGAGAGCACTGTGGGTCTCGCGGCTCTAGACCAGCCCGCTAGGATGTTCACCTCGGGGGCGATCAGGTCGGGCTTGAGGATGCCCAAGGTGACGGTGTTGGGCCCCCGCGACGAGAACGTCTAAAGGACCAGTCCGGGCTTCACCCCCAGCAATGTGTCGGCGAAGGCGATCGTCGCCATCGGTGCGGGATCGGAGGCGAGATAAGACCTGATCTCGTCTCCTGCTTTCTGCCCAACATTGGCATCGGGAAGCAGGTAAGCGTCTCCCACCAGCTCGTCGCACGGGCCAGTGTGACGTGGATGAGATGGATGAATCACCGTAAAAGCGGTGAGACCCCGCCTCATTTGAGGTTTCTCCTACACACACAATACGCAAGAGAATCAAGCTATACATTCACTAAAAGTGTTTTTCTAAGCGTGGGAGTAAAATACATATGAAAGGTGATGGCACGGATAAATATACACCTGACTAGAGAGTTCAAATCAGTGTTTTTAAATCAGACCGGACCTGTCAGTTCGATCGGTGAACCGGGCTTGAATCGGTTCGGCTAATCGGTTCAGTTCGAATCTCAAATTTTAAACAACCCGTACGATTCAGCCTATTATTTTTAATTTATTTAAAAATAACACTAGTAAGGGGATTTGAACTTTTGTCCTTTAATTGCCAATTTCAAATTCCTAACCTACTACTCTGACATAACTTTTTACTTATAATGTGTTTTAAATATAATCAAACTACTATTATGTTATAAAGCAACTAGTCTAAATAACACACACACATATAAGATAAGTATGACATTTGATGGTGTATAAGAAAAAATATTTTATGTATAGTGTGAAATATTTACATTGTCTATGAATTTTATTTATATTTTAAGTATATTTAAGTGTATATTATATATATATTATTTCATTTCAGTTTGATTATCCGGTTCAGATACTTTTTTCTCACCGGTCCGGTTTAATCTGGAGTTAAATAATGATGATATTATAATCCGATTGAACTGATTTGATTACATGGTTCAACCGTATCTGACCATTTCGTCCCAAGACTTGGTCAAATAAACAACGCATGCTTGCGACATGTGAGAGAGGACGAGTCTTCCGTTGAAGTACAAGTTCGATAAAGATTGGACGACCCTCGTAGGGGATCAAAATCTCTGCATTACAGCACTTTCTACATTACAATAGAGGATCCGTCTTGCATGTGAAAAAGGCTCTTCACGGAAATTGCTTCTACCGGTTTTCCCAGTAGAGAGGAAGAAATATTCTTCCTCGTGCTTAGTGAAAAAGACATGCTATATATTTCAAAATACTTATTTGAACTGTCCATATGGATGTTGACTTTTTATTATAATTTTTTATTATTTTGTACAGCTATTTGAATGGCTCCAGATTCCATGGCACAGTCACCATTAAGAGTCGACTTTTGTAACTATGATGACATAGCATCCTCCCTAAAAGGAGCAGCAGCGGAGATCACAGCCTCCAATCGAGAAGGAACTATGTCTCTCCCACCATCATCTCACGGGTATGCTTCGTCTCCATGGCGCCTCCTCTTTCTCGTCGTCGTCTCTACCCTCCTGTTCACTGCCGGGAAGTCGCAGACGGCAGCTCCTTCTCCACAGCCATCTCCACGTACAGACCCAACAGAAGGTACGCATCTGCACAGGTCGAGCACACACATGACACATAATATTTAATCTGCCCGGAAGTAAAGAAAGCAGGAAAACGTAATTTCTTGTTGAGTAATTACTTTTCTGGATTCATGGGAAATTTCTATGTTATCTTCTGTGGTAATTCCTGATCATGGCATGTCGAGAGTAGCTCCTGTGGAGGTATAATTGATGTTTTCAAAACCAAACTGGAGTTTAAATCGGAAATCTTAGGTCATGTTTGGTTGGAGAATAAGTCATGGAATAAGGGACCAATTCTCCTCCCGACACGGTTCCCACTCGTACGAATATTCCTCATTATTCCATCTTATTTCACTCTTATTCCTATATTTATCCCACCTTACGTACCTTTATATATAAAATACAAACTTAAATATACTTCAGATATATATGTAATACTTCATGTGTGTGCATGTATTACTGTATACATATAATACTTTTTTGCACACGCAAAAATATATATAGATTAATAATATATATTTAAGCTAAATACTCGACGGCATAATAATAGTTTGATACTATTTAAGATCCATTGTTTACAAGAAGTTGAAGTAGAGCCGTTGGTTTGTAGTTTCTAACAAGCAAACAAAAGGTTTTGGTTCAAACTCTCACCATCATCATTATTGTTGAATAGTTTTGAGTTTTATTTATGGTTAATTTTGACTAAATTTAGTTAAATTGGATTGAAAGCAATTGATCAGAAGCAATTGTTTTCAAATGGAACTAATGAAAAATTGTTATCCAGACTCATGGGTATGTTTGGTTACTCGGATAGAGTGGATTGCATGGGGTAACATGCTATGAATAGTAGTTGTTTGGATGATTATGACAGTTGGAAGAAGGTTAAAATAATGAGTGTGATTTAATGTCACATTGATTTGTGATGTAATTCCAACCCAAAAATGCATGGAGGTAAAGGTATTACTTCGAGGTAACCGGTAACCAAACCGACAACCCGATTCACTAGTCGAACTAGTCGCTCCAATTCGGTTTTAATGACACTGGATATAACGTGTGCAGTGATGTAAGCATATACATATATGCATACATACACATATACATACATATATAAATACACACATGTAAGCATGCATGCACCAACAATTATATGTGTATGTGTTTATACTTGTATAAAAACATGCATACACATATGTACCTGTGTGTATCAACACATATATAAATATATAAATATGCATGTATGTGTTTAATGTATATATCGTTGTAGTCAATGTTTTTGGATCCGAACCGAAAATCTTACCAAAATAGTCAGATCGGGTTGAAGCATGTAATCAAACCAGTTCAATCAAATGATGACATCATCATTATTTAAAAACGGATTAAACCGGACCGGTGAAAGAAAGTAGTTAAACCGTCTAATCAAACCAAAATGAAATAATATATATAATATACACTTAAATATATTTGAAATATAAATAAAATACATAGATAATGTATATATTTCACACTATACATAACGTGTTTTTCTTATACACCATCAAATATCATACATAACATACATATATATGTATATATATTATTTGGACTAGGCGCTCTATAATATGATAATAGTTTAATTATATTTAAACCCCAATACATGTAAAAAGTTAGGTTAGTGTAGTTGGTTAGAAGTTTGAAATAGATAACTAAAGGTCATGAGTTCAACTCCAATTACTAATAATATTTTTAAATAATTTAAAAATTAAATACGGTTCAACATTGGTTAACTTGGGTTAAAAAACAGGTTGAACTAGAGGGGTTAATTAAAATTTGAATAATTGAACCGAACCGACATAAACCGGTTAACCGAACCAGTCTAGGTCTGATTCACTGGTCAGACCGGTCGAACCGGCCGATCCGGTGCGGTTTTCAAAACATTTGTAGGCACGTGCATAAAATCCATTTTAAATTTTGGATATTGATGTTTACTGTTGAGAATTCGAAAATATCTTACCTACCTTCGTGAGCGGATACATATACTAAGCAGTACGGAATACGGGTTACGCATATAATTTGTTAAAAAATCAAGGAATGTTGACATATATAATCCTGAAGACTTAAGTAATTTCATATATGTCCCTGAATATCCTAATGTATTTGCACGTATACCCTTCTGTCATAATCAGGGTCTTGTCTTTGATCCCACTAGAGGTTTTCTTGGATTATATTAATGATAAATGTACTGCACGAACAAAATGACTTATAATGATGTTTATTTTAAATTCGTAATTAAATCATCTAATATTAAATACAGTGACAAATATTGTCCATTACTAAATGATTTTTTTATACTAGAAATTAGAGACGAAAGTTATAACCGTCGCTATATCATTAGCAACAGTCTATATAGTAGCACTTATCTTTCATTATTTTTTAAAATTTGAGCTAATCGGCGTTAAATTTTGACTTAAAAAATTAGCGACTAGATCAAATTTTGAAAACTAGCAATATAAGGGCATCCATAGCATTGGTAATGATATATCGATGATTATGATTTTTATCGTTCATTTCTGGTATAAAAAATCATTTAACAACATATAATATCCGTCACTATATATTTAACAAGGAATGATTTAGTGATGGATTTAAAATAAATATCGCTAGAACAATTTGTTGTGGTGCTAACACCATGTTAACCGAAGAATAAGAACACTAATGATATACATTATTTACATTTTAAATATTATATGTACTAACCGGTTAATATGTTTATCACATATAGGATTTTCTTGTTGCATCCTTATACAGTATCAATCCTCGACAATTTCACAAAAACATGAATTCGATGATGTATTAAATTGCATTTACCAACAAAGATTAATTTGCTTCGTTACAATAAAATGGGGCTACAGTAATGAATAATTCGATGATTCCTTATAATATTATGGTTATGCTAAATTTATATCATTGAATATTATTCGTATTCGTTCGATGGTTCCGTATTACATTATCTTATGCTAAATTTATATCATTGAATATTATTCATTTAGAAGTTATCTGTGATCCTTGAAATTTGCAACAAATCATTTAGCAAAAACATTTAAATGTCATGTTAATCACCAAAATTATAAACAAAAATAATTACTCTTTCACTATTTCATTAAAATTTGCTACAACAAAAATGGTTTTTAATAACTAATATGTTAATATTTATTGCAATATTTCCCTTGTTAAATATATAATAAAAGTATTTTTATTGTAAAATTTTATATAATTCTTTACATATGCAATGAACATTGTTTTAGCTGCTATATTGCTAACAACAACTCATATAATGGCAAGTATTTATTTTGACCGTGGAGTTGCATGCCCAAAGACTTCATTTAATCATACGGTTGAAAGTACAAGGTCGAAATACATCGTAATGAACTAATGGTACATCATACACATAAATGTTAGGATCTTCACATGTTCAACAAACGTTCTCTGCATAAATACTCTCCTTGCAATAGATTACTCCATTCCTTGCTAGCTACACGGACGGTTCATGGTGAGGAATTCACGAAGACATCGCTCATTAATGAATGAAGAGATTCAGTTTTGAAAGTGGTGAACAAGGAATGAAATTGAATTCGGAGAAGAAGTTCTAAATCATGATCAGTATCTTGTTGAATTGATTTAGGATAGTAGCCCGTTCTTCAAATTTCTATTAGATGTAGAAGAACGATAGTGCAAGGGAATAAAAGGCCTAGCTAGATTGAAGTTCTTATTAGACTTATGCAGAATAACATTTACATGAATGATATTCTTGATTTGTAAAGATTAGCCATCGTCGGCAAAGGATGGATTCTCAAATAGTTGACGAGATGCAAAGAAGGGGTTTCAGATGTTAGGAGTTTATTCTGAGAAGATCGATGCATATTCAAATGATTGCATTCCTTTTCGATATGCTTATAAGAACACAGATAATTATTCCCAATGTGGTGCATCCAGATACATATGTGACAAAGTTGATGGATGCCACACAAAGCCAATACCAAGTAAGGTATTGCGCTACCCTCCATTAATTCCAATATTACGGAAAGTATTTATTTTAAATAGAATAATTAAGAGGATGACTTGGCATCAGAGAAATCATTACAAGGATGGATTTTTGTGGTATCCACTAGATTTAAATGAGTGGAAGTCATTCGATAATTCATTTCCATTTTTTAGAGGACGCACAAAAGGTCCATTTAGGTCTCGAATGCAATGGTTTCAATTAGTTTAAGAATACATTTATATAATATTTTTATGTGACCAATGATATTTTTGATTTACAACCTACCTCTATGGATGTTCATGAAGTTAAATTTTATGATGTTGACAGTTTTGGTTATATGATTGAGAGAATCAAGAAATGTAATAGATGTTCATTAGGAGTTGTTGATTGATGAGTTGAAGTTGTTGTATTATGATGTGGAGACATTTAATGCACATGGGAAACAATCTTTTCTTTTACATGGACATTATTATGGATGATTAACAATTTTCCTATATATGCTAACATTTCCAGTTGAACTATGAAAGGAAATTTTTCTGTCATGTGTGGGTTTAATAGGTTCAAAGTAGGTATATACCATAAAATACATGGAAAAGGAGAAAGAGAAAGATGCAAGGCTAAGATTGTTAAGGGATTTTAGTCAAAAATCGACATTAACTACCTGGAAACTTTTACTCTTGTGTCAAACCTGAATATAATGTAAATTATTCTCTCTCTTTATATTCTCAAGGAATGAAATATTCATCAGATGAATGTTAAGAATGATTTTTTGAATAGAGATATTCTTGAAAATATTTTATATATGCTATCTGATCATGAGAAGACATGAAAATTTTGTAAATTGAAGAAAGCTTTATAGACGTTGAAACAATCACCTTGAGACCGGTTCGAGAGGCTTAGAATGTCAATAAATTTGATTTCACCACGGTAATGGTTATCACCTTTTATTTGTCAAGAGGGATGAAAATAAAATGGTTCATTTTCATGTTTATATCATGAGATTATCATCACCAAGGATAATGAAGAGGAGATATACCATATAAAAAGAGATCTTATTGTGATCTTTAACATGAAGGATCTTGGGAATCTAAAGTATTTTCTTGGTATTGAATTGATAAGATTGAATAAAGACCTTGTTCTTTTTCAAAGAAAATATTATTTGGATCTCTTGAAGGAAACTAGAATGTTGGGATGTAAACATACTCATACGCCTATTGAGGAGTCACAAGTTGAACATCAAGTATGGAAATCAACTTGATGAAGACTTCAAGAGACAATACCATAGACACGAGTAAGTTGATTTATCTTACTTTAACCAGGCTCGACAATACTTATGTTGTCACTATGGTGAGTCAATTCATGCATGCACCAATTGATATCTACATGAAGGCAGTTAATGTATCCTCTTCTACGTGAAAAGGACCTTGGAAAATGACTCTTCTTTACAAAAGATGCAAAGATTGAAATTGAAGAATACATTGACGCATATTGGGTTGGATACGTTGATATGAGAAGATATACAATTGGATATTGCATATTTCTAGGTGGCATCCTAGTGATTTGGAGGAGCAACAAATAATAAGTTTGTACTTGATCTAGTTCTGAAGTTGAATACAAGATCATCGCTACAAGTGTTACTTAGATGTTGTGGCTTAATATTATTTTGATAAACAATAGAATAAATTTGAGTTGTCTATGAAGTTATTTTGTGACAACAAGGCTGTTATAAATCCAACATTCCTATCCTAGATAATAGAACCTAGCATGTGAAGATTGGTCACCACTTTATCAAAGAGAGAAATGGTTCTAAGGAGCTCATCTTGTCCTACATAAAAAATGAAGACCAAGTGTTTGACGCCTTCACCTAAGGGTTTTCCATGACTTAAAGAAGAATGTGGCAAGCTAGGCATGTGTTGTCTCTATACCCAATTTGAGAGGAGTGTTGAGCATCTATGTCAGAATAAATGGTTCATGGTTGACGATCCATTTACCCATTTGAGGGATTATACATAACACGTCCCTAATAAACTAAATGACTAACCGGAAGCTATCACAATGAAATGAATGAGATTTCCTTCTCCTTCTCAACCGTGTCCAATGTGTTTGAGCAATGGATCCTCTTGAAAAAAAATAGTTGGAGAGATGGGACCCCTATCCATTTATATATAATAATGATGTTTACCTATCTATTAAGGTTATCACCAAAAGCAACCAATAACAAAAGATGCATCCTTTCAATGTAACGAAAAATCACAAATAAATTAAATACCAACTGCCATACATGTAGTTTTACATAGAAGTCCTAACCTTCTCCCATTTTGCTCATGTAATTGATTCATTGTTTTTCACTTATTAAGTTAAGTTCAATAAATATGAATCTCGACGGTGGATACCATTCAAGCACATATGTATTTTCGAGCATTAGTCTACTAATATGTTTTTTTAACATAACAGATCATCATGTGTTAATATCCAAATATGAACATATGTGCTCACTTTATGTAAGTATATTAAATGCATGATATTGAGACATAACAAACAACAAAATTGATATTAATACCAAACCTTAAGGTGCATGCATATGGATGTATTGCTATTATTGTAAGGTAGTAGATAGGATCATTACATTTACATAATTATTGAATAAACTAGGCGACTTTCCTGTGTCGTAGGATCTGCAGTCATCTACTTAGTACCTATATATTCAATCAATACTAGATGATTATCATCTTTCTTTTTAAAAACAATATATATAATATCAATTCTCATTCCAACACATTTATATTTGTTGTTGTTAGAAAAAAAATATAGTTATTGAATTATCACAATTAATCTTTGATGGTCTTGATATTGACTATAAGCGGTTGAGTTAACCATGATAAATAAGCCTAAGGTAGAATAGTTGATTAACTCGGTCAATCAAAAATCCTAAGTTAGGAGGCTTAGGTCACGATTTTTACTCGGTGAGGTTATCACGTTAAAATATTTGTCTCTTGTAGTTATTTTTGTTCTATGGATGGTTAATTATTATCTTTGGTGATTGTTATCTGCATAAGGGTCTATTGATCATAATGTTTTGTCTATAATCTAAAAGGTACCAAATTCGCCTCTTTCATCGTTGATGGACCAACCTAACACCTCCAAGATGTTAGCAAACATCTACTCTACTGCTTCACCCCTCATGAGGAGAATCACCCTCTGAGCACCCTACTCGACAAGGTCACTAGAGAGTTTCGCTTCTATCCAGCAAACTCCATATTCACCTCTACCGTGTTAAAACATGAAGTCTTGCAAGGACCACAACTATAGATTGAGATCATTTCTAGGCTGAGACGAATCTAGGAATGGTGGATCTAGAGGGCCAAATTTTTGTTGTCGATGGGAGATTTTAAATACCCTTGTTCCTTTATGTTTTGTAGTTATTTATAGAGAAACATGATACTGTTGATATTTTGAATTTGTGACTAGCCACGCTGTGAAGAAAAGCTTAGTCACCCATCTACTTTCGATGCTAGAGCCCATTCGGAGCCTTGTTAACCAACAAGAAGATCTTGTCGAGACAAAGCTCCAAAACCTCATTACAAGTCAAACAACCTACTAGAGCTCGAGATATAGCCCCATATCAATGAAATTTGTTAGCCAAAGTGCGTTTACAGTAGCATCATGATATGCTAGAAACTCAACTTCCATGGTACTTGATATGACAAGGGATTGCTTCACACATCTTTTTGAAAAAAGTACTTAAGACAAGTAGAAAAATTTATCCATAGGCATACTCTCTATCCTTTTTATTACCTGCATAATCCAAATCTGAATAGCCAATGGATTCTAAGTAATCTGAATGTCGGTATGTTAGCATAAAATCCTTAGTTTCTGGTAAATACAGGATGACCTTCTTTGCATATATCTAGTGATTCATGCACGGATCGTTTTGATATCTATCCAGCATTCCAATTGCAAAAAATGTATATGGTTTAGTGCATGTTTTGAGCATACATTAGACTCCCAATGATAGATGTATATGGAATGTCTTTCATCTTTTTCTTTTCCAAGAATGAAAATTTTTATCTCCCTCTACTGGGCTAGGAAAATAATATTTTATCTCAAATCATTTAATATTTTTCAATATAGTCCTTTTGAGACAATCCACGTAACGTCCGGAGCTTAGGTCACCTTATCTCTGATGGAGAAAATGATCTTGCCAACTTATTGAGTACATGCCATATTGGGCCCGTTGACAACTACTCAAAATGCTTAATCCAAGTTGCCAATTAGTAATTTCCACAACTTATAACCCACTCTCACTATTCGTGAGTTTTCGATGCGGGATTATGTTTGGGTTGGGTTCTTACAACCTCCCTTCCTTATATTTACAATGTCTTGTTGTGACATGACTTGTGACTTATTCCCATCAATAGTAATTGTCGCATGCTCCAGGTACCCATTTCCTTCTATATCTTTGTAGTGATGGCTCCATCTGTCGGGTATCCATTTCCACTATTAAAGAGAAATTGCTTCTAATACCATTCGTAATGTCATGGGCTTTGGTCTTTGGATCATAATCGAGGAAAACTAGTTCTGACAAATTGTTGGGCTTAGATCTTATTGAACATGTTGCAAACCACTCAAAATGTTTAAGCCCAAGTTATCAAGCAATAGTCCCCCACTCTTATAACACACTCTCCCACTTCATGAGTTGCCAATGTGGGACTATGTTGGGGTGTTACAACCTCCCTCGTTTATATTTGCAACATCCTTGTTGCCACATACTCCATTACTTATTTCCCAGTGATAGCGGCAATTGCACGCTATGTATAGTCTACTTCTCATATCTCTTTGTAGGGATGACTCCACTTTTCAAGTAATCATTTCCACTGTTAGAGGAAAATTAGCTATGATAACACATATAGCGTTCTAGACTTATGTTCGGAGACTATACTGAGGAAAACTAACCCCAATAACTTGTTGGGTCAAGCTCGATTGGACATGTTGATGACCACCCAAATGCTTAAGCTCGATTTGTCAAATAGTAATCCCCACTTGTGACCCACTCTCACTTTTTGTGAGTTTCCGATGCGGGACTATATATGGGTTGGATTCTTACAATCCAAGTACTCTTTAAGCTAATGTCATATTTAGAATTGTCCATATATTTCAAAATTATTAGAAAGAAACATCTTTGTTTCTTACAACACCCCAAGGTCATTACAAGTAAGAAAAATATCGTCTACATATAAAACTAAACAAGCACATTTACTCTCATTCGTCTTAAGATATATATATATATATATATATATAATTATCAATAATATTCTCAACAAAACTAAATAAAGTTATTGTATTATTAAACTTAATATACCATCGACGATATGCTCGTTTTAGTCCATATATTGACTTCCTTAATTTACAAACCAATTGCTTGACATTATATGAAATAAATGCCTCACATTATCACATATATACATGCCCATCCATGTCTCCAGTAATAAAGATTGTTTTCACATCTATTTGGTATAACTCCAAATCAAAATGAGTTGTTAACACCATAATGAAATACAATAACTCTTTTCATGATACAAGAGTGAGAGTATTATGCTACTCGATGCCCTCTTTTGTGGAAAACATTTGGCGACAAGTTTGACCTTATATCTCTCAATGTTGCCCAATGAATCTTTATAAAAGTCCATTTGCAAGCCATAGATTTCACTCATTCTGGTAGCACTACTAAGTCCCGCACTTAATTGGTTTACATTAATAGGTACCATCTCCCTTGTGGTATTATATTATTTAGTATAATTAATTCCACCTATGTCTTGTGAAATAATGTTGGATTATCTAAAATTCCCATGTCATAGTCACACACTTATCAGTATGTCAAAAATCTGAAGAGTTTATAGATTTTACTACATGAGCAGATCTAGCTGTTCCAACATCTTGTTTAATATTTGGTGTTACTCAACTTCATTTTCAAATATCAGAGGATTTTTCATCGATTTAACTAAAGAATACCAAGGGGTTGGGGAGCAACGATTTCAGGATGATGCATCTCAAATAAGATATCTTGTAGAGAAATTTGTTTCTCCCATTCTTACGGTATAACAAGATCAGTAACTCATTAAGTACTACACGGTTGACTTTTACCTTTCTCCCACTATTCTCATCATTTTTCAAAAATACGATGTTCCTTGATTTTATAATACCTGGTTCGATATTTGGATAATAGAACATATAACCCTTACACCCTTCTAGATATCTAATGAAGCATCCACTAATAGTCTCCATGTCCAACTTTTTCTCTTGTGGATTGTAGGTTCTAATTTCAGTTTGACAACCTTAAATGTGTATATGTTCTATTTTTGGTTTTCGTCCTTTTGAAAGCTCAAATGGAGTGGATGGAGCTGCTTTTATTGGAACTCTATTCAATATATAAACGGTTGTTGTCGCGACCCCGTTTCCCCGGGTCGTCGGATCCTCCCATATCCGGATATCGTTACTCAGGAATAATTTATTCAGCAATCACAACTAACATTCAGAAATAGACTGCAAATAAAAATACTCAGAAGAAAGTATTTCAACACTTTTCTATTCACAAAATAAAGTTCAGATGATACACTGTCCCACTATAATCATTTACATGTACACCAGCTTGAAAGGAAAATATACAAAAGATTACTAACTACTTTAAAGAGTAAAGCTACTGTGGTTGGCTAGATGTCTAGTATGTAAGCTGCATGTAATTTTTAAAGTCCTTGCGATGGCTCACCGATACCTGTTGGGTTTTCCATAAATCATAGGATAAAAATTATCGAATGCTCGGTAACGAAGAAGAGAAAAGCAAACAAATTGGGTAATTTTTCAAAACTTGATATCACAAAAATTTCATTCTTTTTCATTAATTTAAGTCATATTCCTTTCTATTCCACATCGGGGATTAGTCCAGGGGAACCCCACCATTCTTGGACTCCGAAGTTATGGACATTTTGGGATTGGAGATTGTGTTGATCTTGGTAAGCTTATGCCGCCGCACGTCGCCTCAACCAATCCTCCAATACTACCGCGACAATTTCCTTTTCTTTTATTAAACAGGGTCTCAAACCCTCAGCCTGGAAAATCAAATGAGCACACCGTCCTCGAGGACTCGGTTGCTTAAAACCTCAGGCTAACATTTAATCATATAACCTAGCGGCTTTAAATACATATTATCGTGACCCAGCCGCTATTGGACCACCCGTGCCTCCACATGGTACGACCACATCTTCTGTCGTTCCAACCCGAATATATTGGCTCCCGGTACCACGTGTTGCAAAACATTCAATTTGTGTGCACTTATCATAACAGGTCAACCGTTACCACCTAGGTAGGGAAATGCCAATACGGGTTCCTTCGACAAACCTACAGGTTGCATACCCGACCTGTAGTTCTACTCTCAGTCATCCTTAACGTGACACACGATCCTTTTCAGGATCTAACTCAAACCACATCAATTCCCATGATGTAATTCTTTCGTTAAGTCTTCGACCTGCATAATCAACAACACTTAGTATAGACTCACATGTATATTATTCATAAACATATATACTCGTATTTATGCCTATTTTAACTCCCAAACCCTAACTCTCAAAGCCAACGCATCAATTTGATGCTTAAATCTTATTTTAGTGGGAATCACAAAGCAATTCTTCCGACTTTTTCAAAAATAGCCAAAATTAGGGTTCTTCGTAGCAAAGAACACAAAATCAATAATTTCAATAAATTCGTATGAAAACCCAACAGCAAAAGGAAGGATTTCGTTACCTAGTTGAGCTCTCTCTCGTGTATGCAAGGCTTTATCGTGTTTCGTTTTTTAGAAAGGTTATTTTAAGGCTCCTGAAAAGATTGAAATTCATTTTCGTATCAAAAACGTTAAGAACGTGTCAAGAACGCGAAGAATGAACGAAGAACGCGAAGAACGTGAAGAACACGAAGAACATAAAGAACATATTTTCTCTTAAAATTTCGTAGACTTTCCCCTTATATCGGGACATATTTCTCGGAAAATTTTGGCAGAGTTTCCCCTTATATCGGGACATATTTCTCGGAAAATTTCGGCAAAATTTCCCCTTATATCAGGACATATTTCTCGGAAAATTTCGACAAAGTTTCCTCTATAAAATCAATCGTGAGGAAAACAACAACAAAACTGAAAGAATATACTCAAATAACAAGAGATGAAGAATCGATAGACACCACACGTCTTAGGTGAGTGAACATGTGACGAATCACAGGGTCACTAACGTGCATAGCCGCCCGCACCTAAGTAGGGTGTTACACAGATTTCTCCATCAAAATAATTATAAAAGCATAATAGAAAGAATAGAAACATAAATGATGGAGAATCGGTAGACACCATGCATCTTAGATGAGTGAACGTGTGACGAATCACAGGGTCACTGACGTGCATAGCCGCCCGCACCTAAGTAGGGTGTTACACAGATTTCTCCTCGATCCACAACAGGAAAACAAATCGGAAAGAAAGATGAATCAAGAACAAAACTTGAAAGAACAAGAGGATGAATTGAAAGCCTAGCTTACGAAGCAAACTAAGAGAGGATCGTACCTTTCTCCTTCTCGTTCTCCCTGCAGCGCTTCGCTAGCGCTCCTCCCTCGCCTCCCACTCCTCCTCCCGACCTCTCGACCCTAGCCCTTGGGGGGGTGGTGGTAGTGGAAGTCGTAGAGAATGAATGGGTGGGGGGTCTATTTATAGGCCCCGGAAAACGACTAACCATGGTAAGAAAACCATGGTTTAGGCCTTAACCATGGTTTAACAGCCCATGGTTTTGGCCCATGGTTTTGGCCAAAACCTATCCCAAACTTGGAGCTTAAGTTAGAACATTCCAGAGGATTCTAGATTCGCTAATGACGCTTAATTAACACTAATCATGATTAACTTTCACTAATCGCGGTTTATCTTTCGCGGCTTACGCTTATCTTTTGCTAACTATTGATTAGTGTTTACTAATGATCATTAGCGGTTTTCAATCCGTCATTAGTTTCTTTAATCATGTTTAGTTAGTCTTGATGACAGTCATTATGGGTTAATGACACATTAGCCTTTCTTACTTCTCTTTCTTCCGAAAATCATAACAATTCGAAATGAAGTTCGATTCACACGAAACAAATTTCGTTGGTTTTCTCTTGACGAGCCGGATCTTTCTTCATTCCCGGCCACCAAAGTATGAATGAAGATCCTTATACATCTTTGTAATTCCTGGATGAATAGATAATCTTGAACAGTGCGCTTCCCGTAAGATGTCTTTCCTTAGTTCAGGTGTGTCTGGTACACAAGCTCTGTGATGGTTATATAGTAACCCATCTTGTATCTGGAATCCCTCTATCTCATGCTTCTCAAGTTGTTGTTTCAAGTCTTTCAGGACTGGATCATCCTCCTGTCCTTTCTTTATTTTATCCTAGATCTCTGGTTTGTATCGATGAGGAATAGTTATAGTATTAGCACTACTATCAAATGATTTCCATTCACTTAACGTTGATAGTAAACCTCAGAAGTGGATAGCACTCACTAACGCAGGTGAATAAGTTCTTCTGCTAAGGGCATCTGCTACGACGTTCCCCTTACCAGGGTGGTAGGAGATAGTGCAATCATAATCTTTCAACAACTCTAGCCACCATCTCTATCTCATATTAAGCTCCTTTTGATCAAACAGATATTTCAATTTTATGATCGGTGAAGATTTCAAAAGTAATACCATACAGGTAGTGTCACCATATCTTTAAAGCGAAAACTACGGCAGCTAATTCAAGGTCATGTGTTGGATAATTTTTCTCATGTGTCCTGAGCTGTCGTGATGCATACGCAACTACCTTACCATGTTGAATAAGAACCGCCCCCAAGTCCTTCTTTAGATGCGTCAGTGTACACTGTAAACCCTTCACTCCTGGAGGGTAGAGTAAAGATTGGTGCAGATGTTAGGCATTCTTTCAGTGTCTGAAAACTAGCTTCACATGTATCAGACCATAAGAATGGGACCTCCTTCTGAGTTAGTCTAGTCATTGGCAATGCTATTCGTGAAAAGTCCTTCACGAATCTTTTATAATATCCAGCTAATCCCAGAAAGATCGTATTTCTGTGACAGTCTTCGGGCGTTCCCAACTCATCACCGCACTAACCTTTGTAGGATCAACTGATATACCTTCTCCAGAAATAACATGGCCTAAGAAAGATACTTCAGATAGCCAGAAGTCACATTTGCTATATTTAGCGTACAGTTTGTTCTTCCTTAGAGTTTCAAGTGCCCGCCTGAGATGGTGTTCATGCAGATATTTATCCTTGGAGTAAATAAGCACATCATCAATAAAGACTACTACAAAGTGATCTAAGAACTCCTTGAATACTCTATTCATGAGATCCATGAAGGCTGCTAGGGCATTTGTTAGTCCAAAAGGCATGACTAAGAATTCATAATGCCCGTATCTAGTTCAAAAAGTTGTCTTGGGAATATCTGTATCTTTAATTTTCAACTGATGGTATCCAGATCTTAAATCAATCTTGGAATACACAATTGAACCCTGTAACTGATCAAAGAGATCATCTATCCTCGGCAGTGGATACTTATTCTTTATTGTCCTCTTGTTTAGTTGTCTATAGTCAATGCACAACCGCATCGACCCAACCTTTTTTCTGACAAATAAGACAGGTGCACCCCATGGTGAAGTACTAGGACGAATGAATCCTTTATCTAACAGTTCTTGCAACTGTACCTTTAACTCTCGTAACTCAGCTGGTGCCATCCTATATGAAGGGGTAGAGATAGGTTGAGTATCAGGTATGAGAGAGATTTCAAATTCAATCTCTCGCTCAGGTGGTAATCCAGGTAGTTCCTCTGGAAATACATCAGGAAACTCGCACACTATAGGTATTTCTTTCATCATTCTGTCTGACCCTGATGTAGTGGTTACATAGGTTAAATAACCTTGGCACCCTTACTCTAACAACTGTTGTGCCTTCAATGTAGAGATATATTCGATATTATCATTGGATGTCTTTCCAATGAACTGGAACTCTATCGAGTTAGGAAGGTGAAACGTTACTATTTTCTGAAAACAATCAAGACATGCATGATGCCTTTCTAACCAATCCATCCCTAGGATAAGATCAAAGTCCTCCATTTCTATTAGTAGTAGTGAAACAAGTAACTGATGTCCCGCTATTAGTATTATACAATTATCCAGGATTTCTCGAACTATAAATACTTGTCCTCCTGGTCCCTTGATCAGATAGGACTGTTGTACTTCTACTGGTATCTTACCCAAAGCGGATACTAAACGTCGAGAAATAAATGAATGTGATGCACCAGAATCAAATAAAGCATGTATTGAAAGGCGATAAATAGTAACGGTACCTCGTACGACTGTGCCTGAGTGGTAGGCTTGTTCCTCGGTAATTGCATTTAGTTCTCCATTAGGAATAGGCAAGCTAGAGCCCGCAACACTTTGTGGTGGTTGTTGTGTAGGAGACGCTCCTTGTGAGCCCCGACCTCTACCATGTCTTCCTCCCGTGTGTTGCTCCATTGCTCGAGTTGGATGTTATACTGTTAATTGGGGTTGATTTAAACCCTGAACCTCTCAACTTCGGACAATCTTTCTTGATGTGGCCTTCCTGATGACAGTAAAAACACACACGTGCTCCTGTTTGAGCTGAAGATCCAGCCACAGAGGTGCTAGCTCCTGCAGTTGAGTCGCGAGGATATAGTGGAGGTCTAGAGAAACCCCTTCTTTCTGATAATTCCTGACCCAAGGTCTGTGGTGAGCTTATATTGGAACTGACTGGATGATAGCAACGATCTCTACGATTATAATGTGCCTTGCTTTTGGATGGCCCACCATTAAAGTGGAAACTTCTTCTTTGGCGGTTTTCATCCCTCTCCATCTCAATACGAGAGGCGATATCCATTGCTTCATCTACGGTTGTAGCTCTAAAATCAGCAAGCTTTTCTCGTAAATCTCCTTGAAGACCGCTAACAAATTTGGTAAGACACTCTTGTGGTGAAGCTTCTAGAGCTGGTGAGTATCGTAGTAGCTCAATAAAGTGGATATGATAATCTCGTACGGTCTTACAACCCTGATTCAGAGAAGCCAACTCTCTCCTCTTTAATTCTTCCCAATGAGAGGGACAGAAGTGAGCTCGAAGCCTCTCTTCAAAGATATCCCATGGAACAGGATCTGCTAACTTCTTGGAAATTGCTCTCCACCATCGTCGTGCATAATCTGCTAGGGAGTAATCAGCAAAGTGCACACAGGTATCAACTGGTGCATGGATTATCCTCAACATCCTAGTAACATCATCGAGCCATAACTCAGCCTCGGCAGGTGTCTCTACACCTTTGAATCGAGGAATTTTTCCCTTTCGGTAATTATCTAGTAATGTTTGGTGTCTAAGAAGGGCCTTCTCCATTGCTCCTTCAACCGGGGTAGGAGCAGATTCAGTTGAAGGATGGTAACTAGATTCTTCCTCAGAAAGATGGACGGAACCTTCAATCCTGACATCCGCAGGCTTAGCCGTTAATTGTCTAGACGCATCTTGGCCTGCCATGATTTTGGGATGAGTCAAGTTCAAAGGTCAGTTCCTATATGTCTTAGCATGATGTACATAAGGGACAATGACTTGTAAATGGTACTGCAGTCAGTTATTAAGATCAAAGGATCTTAATACAACCTTAGTTTTTCGAATACCGCTCATAGTTGATAGTTACTAAATAAATTACTGGAGTAACCTTACTCTGATACCAATCTGTCGCAACCCCGTTTCCCCGGGTCGTCGGATCCTCCCATATCCGGATCTGGTTACTCAGTAATAATTTATTCAGCAATCACAACTAACATTCAGAAATAGACTGCAAATAAAAATACTCAGAAGAAAGCATTTCAATACTTTTCTATTCACAAAATAAAGTTCAGATGATACACTGTCCCACTATAATCGTTTACATGTACATCAGCTTGAAAGGAAAATATACAAAATATTACTAACTACCTTAAAGAGTAAAGCTACTGTGGCTGGCTGGATGTCTAGTATGTAAGCTGGATGTAATTTTTAAAGTCCTTGCGATGTCTCACCGATACCTGTTGGGTTTTCCATAAATCATAGGATGAAAATTAGCAAATGCTCGGTAACGAAGAAGAGAAAAGCAAACAAATTGGGTAATTTTTCAAAACTTGATATCACAAAAATTTCATTCTTTTTCATTAATTTAAGTTCTATTCCTTTCTATTCCACATCGGGGATTAGTCCAGGGGAACCCCACCATTCTTGGACTCCAAAGTTGTGGACCCTTCGGGATTGGAGATTGTGTTGATCTTGGTAAGCTTATGCCGCCACACGTCGTCTCAACCAATCCTCCAATACTACCGCGACAATTTCCTTTTCTTTTATTAAACAGGGTCTCAAACCCTCAGCCTGGAAAATCAAATGAGCACACCATCCTAGAGGACTCGGTTGCTTAAAACCTCAGGCTAACATTTAATCATATAACCTAGCGGCTTTAAATACATATTATCGTGACCCAGCCGCTATTGAACCACCCGTGTCTCCACATGGCACGACCACATCTTCCGTCGTTTCAACCCGAATATATTGGCTCCTGGTACCACGCGTTGCAAAACATTCAATTTGTGTGCACTTATCATAACAGGGCAACCGTGTACCACTTAGGTAGGGAAACACCAATACGGGTTCTTTCCGATAAACCTACAGGTTGCATGTCCGACCTGTAGTTCTACTCCCAGTCATCCTTAACGTAACACATGATCCTTTTCATGATCTAACTCAAACCACATCAATTCACATGATGTAATTCTTTCGTTAAGTCTTCAACTTGCATAATCAACAACACTTAGTATAGACTCACATGTATATTATTCATAAACGTATATACTCGTATTTATGCCTATTTTAACTCCTAAACCTTAACTCTCAAAGCCAATGCATCAATTTGATGCTTAAATCTTATTTTAGTGGGAATCAAAAAGCAATTCTTCCGACTTTTTCAAAAATAGCCAAAATTAGGGTTCTTCGTAGCAAAGAACACAAAATCAAGAATTTCAATAAATTTGTATGAAAACCCAACAGCAAAAGGAAGGATTTCGTTACCTAATTGAGCTCTCTCTCGTGTATGCAAGGCTTTATCGTGTTTCGTTTTTTTAGAAAGGCTATTTTAAGGCTCCTGAAAAGATCGAATTTCATTTTCGTATCAAAAACGTTAAGAACGTGTCAAGAACGCGAAGAACGAACGAAGAACGTGAAAAACACGAAGAACATATTTTTTCTTAAAATTTCGGCAGAGTTTCCCCTTATATCGGGACATATTTCTCGGAAACTTTCGGCAGAGTTTCCCCTTATATCGGGACATATTTCTCGGAAAATTTCGGCAGAATTTCCCCTTATATCGGGACATATTTCTCAGAAAATTTCGATAGAGTTTCCTCTATAAAATCAATCGAGAGGAAAACAACAGCAAAACTGAAAGAATATACTCAAATAACAAGAGATGAAGAATCAGTAGACACCACGCGTCTTAGGTGAGTGAACGTGTGACGAATCACAGGGTCACTGACGTGCATAGCCGTCCGCACCTAAGTAGGGTATTACACAGATTTCTCCATCAAAATAATTATAAAAGCATAATAGAAAGAATAGAAACATAAACGATGGAGAATCGATAGACACCACGCGTCTTAGATGAGTGAACGTATGACGAATCACAGGGTCACTGACGTGCATAGCCGCCCACACCTAAGTAGGGTGTTACACAGATTTCTCCTCGGTCCACAACAGGAAAATAAATCAGAAAGAAAGATGAATCAAGAACAAAACTTGGAAGAACAAGAGGATGAATTGAAAGCCTAGCTTACGAAGCAAACTAAGAGAGGATCGTACCTTTCTCCTTCTCGTTCTCCCGGCAGCACTTCGCTAGCGCTCCTCCCTCGCCTCCCACTCCTCCTCCCGACCTCTCGACCCTAGCCCTTGGTGTGGTGGTGGTAGTGGAAGTCTTAGAGAATGAATGGGTGGGGGGTCTATTTATAGGTCCCGGAAAACCACTAATCATGGTTAGAAAACCATGGTTTAGGCCTTAACCATGGTTTAACAGCCCATGGTTTTGGCCCATGGTTTTGGCCAAAACCTATCCCAAACTTGGGATTTAAGTTAGAACATTCCAGAGGATTCTAGATTCGCTAATGATACTTAATTAACACTAATCGTGATTAACTTTCACTAATCGTGGTTTATCTTTCACGGTTTACGCTTATCTTTTGCTAACTATTGATTAGTGTTTACTAATGATCATTAGCGGTTTTCAATCCGTCATTAGTTTCTTTAATCATGTTTAATTAGTCTT
This sequence comes from Ottelia alismoides, assembly GCA_037367405.1. Classification (NCBI taxonomy): domain Eukaryota; kingdom Viridiplantae; phylum Streptophyta; class Magnoliopsida; order Alismatales; family Hydrocharitaceae; genus Ottelia; species Ottelia alismoides. The sequence goes on along the minus strand of JAZKJV010005087.1, from coordinate 129,237 downwards.
AATGACAGTCATTATGGGTTAATGACATCTTAGCCTTCCTTACTTCTCTTTCTTCTGAAAATCATAACAATTCGAAATGAAGTCTGATTCACACGAAACAAATTTCGTTGGTTTTCTCTTGACGAGCCGGATCTTATTATATATAGGATCCGAGATATGCCAAGTTCAAGGCTCTACAGTTGTCTTTGGAACTTCACTCCAAATAGGTGATGGTAATGAAGAGTTACTCATCGTGCTTCGAACCATATCCATTAGCTTGTAATTTCTTCTTTCGACAACACTGTTTTTATCTGGTTTATCCAACAATATTGAAAATTGATCAAATTCCTTCACCTTTAAGAAATCTCGTAAATGATCCAAACATTTGTTCTCCCCTAACATCATATCCTAATACTCATCACATTTATATGTTCTCACAATTTTAATTTTCTTTTTTAATTATCTATGCACCTTTATTTTATAATCCGTAAAAGTATTTAAAGACTCTGATTTCTCAAATAATAGATAAAAATGTAATGTGAGTATAGTTAATAAAAGTAATGAAGTTCTTTCACTATCAATACACGTGGTAGGGAATGAACCAAATATGTTAGTTTGCACAACTTTTAGAAGACTAACCTTCTCCTAATTCTTTAGCATGTTTATTGGTATGTTTTCTTTTTATACATCCACAAAAACACATGAATCGGTAAAATGAAGACCAAGAATTACTCCATCCACTAACTTTTTTTATTCTTTTTATGGTGATATCGCCCAATCTTTTAAGACATAATTGTCGGTCGAAGATGATCTGGTATGAGGGATGTGTGAATTCCTAACGCCTGGTCTTGGAGGGCCAGCGGTGTCTGACAAGTCAGATCCAGCCATCGTTGTATCGACGCATATCTCGGTACTCGGATATCAATCAACCAAATCAATGATCAAGCATTCAATCAAAACCCATGGGTGTGCATGTATAAGTAGATCATGCAAATGTGTGAGTTATAAAATTTATTTCATTCTACATGAAAAGCGTATGAGCAAGCTGGTAGAGTGTCATCCAAGGAGCAAACATGGATAAACTATAAAGATGAAACCCAACTCAAGGAATCAAGCATAAAATTATCGGTTTCGCAACCTAATTAGGTTTTTTGTATTTTTATGGGTTTTTTTATTTTTTACGATTTTTATTTATTTTTAATTTACAATTTTTTTATAGATTTTAATTTTACAAATATTTTTCTAATTATTAATAGATAATAATATATAAAGTAATATTGAGACATATATAAAGGGATATAGAGAAGAGTCTTTTTATATTTTTGAAATATTCCAAATAAAGTCAAAATAAACAAATAAAATATTTTTGGGTTTGTTTATATTTTTCTCTATTTAGGTTAATTTTTATGATATTTTTAATCTTTTTGTGGATTTTAAAATCAAAATACACAAAAAAGTAGAAAATACATGAACTTTAGAAGGGCCTTAAAAAATCTATCTGGTCATAAAAGACCCCAAGTGATTTTTCTTGTATAGAGAACAAAAAAAATAAAATTACAAGCTTTAAAACATATTTTATGATTTTTATACACTTTTTATGAATTTTTAAGATTTTCTGTATTTTGTAATTTTTACATTTTTTGTTTCGTATTTTTTATGAATTTTGGACATGTAATAAAAGATAGTAAAATACACAAACCCTAATTTTTTGTTATTTTTTGTGCTATATTTTATTTGTTATGAATTTTACAATTTTAAATAGTAAAATATAGATAGTTTTGTATTTTTTAATTAGAAAAATAATAATAAATACCTTAATAAAAATGTATATGATACAATAGAATATAGGTTATTTAAAATAATTTTCCTAATATTTTTGGAGTTAATTAGGTAACTAATAGCAAACAATTAAATACAATACACATGGACTATTTTGTAATTTCTAAAACCTTAAGCATGCATTTTAAACAAATAAGCAAAGTATAAGGGGTTAAGAATACTATTTCTAATTAATTTCTCAATATAAAAATGCTTGGCAGGGGCATATATGCAAAAAATAAACATCCATGGGTATCCAAACAAATATCCCAATAAATATGTTTTCAAATTAAACTGGTAGTGATCATTTTTTAATTTCTAAAAATATTTCCAACATTTCCGACCAAGTCCAACAGATCCATAGGATAAATATGCAAATACTAAGAAAAGCCCTCACGTATAGCGATGCAAACGGATACGGATATATCCGTATTCGATCCGTCATCGTATTCGTTTTATTCAGATTTTGACATCCGTAGCCGTATCCGTTTTAAAATGGATATAGATATGGATATCATTTTGATATCTGCAAACATATGTATCTGTATCCGTATATCTGTTTTCGTATATAAATATAGTCATAGATTTATTTTTAACCATATATAACATAATTCTCTACGTCCTTTTATCATTTTTATATAATTTTTATGATACAAACACATTTAGTAAATTAATATCACGCGTTTTCCTTCCAATTCTTATATATTTAAGTCGATTCTATAGAGTATTTCTAACATTACTCGTGTGCGATCAGTATCCGTTTTACATCCGTGTCCGTTTTTTAAGGATATGGTAAGATAGTTTTAATATCTGTCAATATCAGTATCTGCATCCGTATTCGTATTAAAAAATGGATAAGGATTTGATAATACCTATATCCGTATCCGACCGTTTGCATCCCTACTCACGTAGGACCACACGTGAGGTGACATGGTCTAGACTAATAAGCAAATAGTTGAAAATGTAGGGTTCCATATGCAAAATTTTCATAAGTTTTAAAACTACGATAAGTAGTTATAGGACCAAATTGAAAATAGAAAAATGTAAGGGAAACAAGTGTAAATTACCCTTACTTCATGTGATGGGGAACAACTAGGATTCGTCCACTTATACACATGGCACACATCCAACGATTGGTACCGCTTAGTCAATTGGTGGATCAGAATAGATCCTCAGATGGATCCTACGACTGATGACGAGTCTAATCGGATGATTGAGCTCTAATCTGGGCTTAGGTTATTCATTGGACAATGGTTGAGGGCTCTTGAAGAAGAACTGAAGAACAAGCGTCCGACGAAGTTGGATTGAAGCTCCTGAGCTGCTGCAGCCTCCTCTCGTTGTGCTGATAGGCTGAGAAGCTTCCTGGGCCGATGTCGAGCTGGCTAGTCGTCAGAAATGGTCTGGGACCCACGGAGAGGGTCCTGGAGGTTGGAGAAGAAGACCTGACCTGGAATTTTTGTTCTGGTACAAGTGACCCCTCAGATGGGGTCGATTCAAGCTAGACCTGCACGATTAGAACCAGTTCACTTCCAGGTCTAAAAGGGTGCATGAAGGTGCAGTGGGTGGACTAGAGATGAAAGTCTCCAACGAGGCGGCGGAGGGAAACCTGACGGACCCGATCTTTGCAAGATCGAGGTGGCTGAAGTGATCTAGGAAGTGCAGAAGTGAAAGGGAAGCTGGCATAGGCATAAGGGAATGCAGAGTGGGTGTGGTTGAGCGGAGATAAACGTCGAAGCAACGATCTCTGGCCTAGATCTATTTTTTTTGTTTTTAGATATATTCACGCAGAATCAAAGGAACTGTAAGGAAACCTAGGTTGTATCTATGCTAAGGAATGAAAATAAGCAAGAAGAAGCAACTCATCAAGGTTGGAAACAGGGGAACAGAGCTTCACCGACTAGAGCTCCGACAAAGGGTGAATGCACATCCTCCTCCTCCGTCCATGTCCCAAAACCAGCGTATGATCTTCTTATCACCAAGGCGAAGTGTTTCAGGGGTTCAGGGGGTTAGGGAAGTAGTGAGTGATTAACAGATCGAAGGATAAGGTCGGAGCTTATTTATAGTCGGCTGGAAAATGTGGGGAAAAGAAATTAGGGTTTGGGAACAAAATAAGTAATGGCGATCACGAGAAAAATGTGAGAAGTTGGTTGTCCGACAACTTTGATATACAACTGAGGGGAGGGGGGTTGTTGACTCAAGGTCAATAGTCCGTGACCCAAGATTTGGCCACGTTAGTGCCAACTAGCCGCTAGACGAAAAACATGCCAAAAATAAAAGAATAATAAAATAAAAAAGAAAATGATTTTATTTTTAAAAACCTAAAACATTAAATATGTTACATAATTAACATGTTATTTTTGGTGATTTTTATTTATTTTTATAACATTATTTATTGAGTTTTGATTTTGACATGTATTTTATATGTATAAATTTCTACATAAACCTTATTTTATTTTTATTTTGATGATTTATAATTTATTATTTAATGTACATAATTGTTATATTTACACTATAATTAATTACGTATATATGTATCCTCTTATAATTTTCTGAAGTTATTTGTACTTAAATAAATAAATATATATATACATATATTATATGTACTTATAAGTATATTTACCTATGTAGTAAACTAAATTATGTATTTTAGTGTACTTTTAATGGTTTTATTTTAGGTTTATGATGTATAACTATTTTAAGTATTATTTAAAAAATTTATAAAATTAAACGAATTTTAAAAATAAAAAGAATAAATTTATAGAGTATAATATATAGGTATATTGTACAATGAAGGCCTGAAATCCAACTTTTGCATCTTACCTCTAAATTAAATAGAAATACCTTAATTAAATAGCTTATTAAAAGTTATATATAATTAAAGGTGATTTTGGTGTATTTTGATATTGTATGGGGAAGATACAAGTCTGGGAAGTTTTCTTTACAGCTTTTTATTATGTGTGTCTCGGGCATTGATTTTGCATTATCTTTTTATGAAATAAAATTGTATTTTTATTTGTATTTTTATCTACAAATTTCATGTTCAAAGTTCATCGACTTGATATGTAAACAATAAATAGTAAAATGGATCCTAAAATCAATATATCGATAAAAGAATTAGGATTTTTACTGTTTATTTTATGTGGTTTTTTGCCCTATCTCCCCCTACTTTATTCCTTGTCGACCAAGTCAAGGTTTGACTAGGTCTCGGGGGTCAGTCAGTGTCTAGGACACTTCTTTTATTAATTTTCTTTTATTTATTCCTTCATTTTAAGGATTTAATTCATGTATTTATATACTATATATATCAATATACATGTATTAATTCATGAGTGTTATTAACATTTGCTTGCATTTATCTAGGTGTTAAAGCCTAAAATGAATGAATAAATGTGCATGAATAGCAATTCATCAATGACATTGATGATCAATCAAAATTATGTTTTCATTTTTTACCAACAACATTGCAAACACGGAGATTGTTTTCAAAATGCGAATCTAAATCTTGTACAAATAATCCACTAAGACACATGTGCCAATTATCTTATCATCCTTGAATACTTAGAAAAAAATTTATCAAATAAAAATGAATATCTAAGTTTGCAAAGTTTAGATATAGAAATAAAATTTTTAGAGAACTTGGGTACATAAAATACATTTTTCAAATAAAAAACATAACTAGTTTCCAAAATGATCCGTTACATTATAATCGCTTCAATATATGATGACATATGATTTCATATTGTTGATAAGACTTGAATCCTAGCCATGTGACCTAGGTTGAAGAACCATCATATGCACTCCCTCTTGCCATACCATGCCTCTACAAGAGGGCGATCTCACTGCTCCATCGATGATCTTGGGGGTGGGGGGAGGGAAGTGAGTGGTTGGGTGAGAGGGTCTTTAGGGGGAGTTGGTGCGCTCTCCTCCTCTGGGAGTGTGAGGGTAGTGCCTCGGTGAAATTTTCTATTTAACGGTTCTATTAGTATTTGGGTATATAGATCCATTTATATCAGGGATCAATTTGTATGTGAGTAGTATATAAACTCCTCTAAGGTTATATATCTCAGTATATTTGACACAAGGCTACCAAGAAGCAAGACTCTAACACTACATGTTTGGCTATGACTCATGAAAAGAGTCATGTCAGTTTTGGCTATGCAAAGAAGAGAAAGCATAAATCCAAGTCAAAGAATCACAATTCTAAGGACATATGCAATTACTTCAAGGAATCATGACACTGAAAGAAGGACTGCCTAAAGAAGAAAGGGAAAGCCACCATTTTTGCCATGTTAGGGAGGCACAAACTTCAAAGATGATCTAGTCCTCTCCATCATAGATCAAAAAATAATATATAACACACAGATTCTTGATTCATGTTGTTTTTACCATATGACTCCCAGTGAAGATCGGTTCTATACCTATGATAAGATTGAGTGGAAATGTCATCACGAAGAATGATACAACATGCAAGGGTTATAGGGATTGACTATATAAAGATCAAAATGAAAATGGAGTCATTAGGATGGTGACAAAAGTATGACATTTCTTGATTTATAGAAAAAACATGATATATCTTGGAGTCTAAAGTATATATGCACAATGCTGAAGGTGGAGTTATTCAGGTTTGTCAAAGCCAGTGTGGTTTGTCATCAGAGGAAAATGACCAGAATACCCTGTACATCATGTATGGGTTGGGTCTACAAATACATTTTTGTTGCAGTAGCATCACAATATTTGAGATCAGAGTCAGAATTGTGATGTATATGGTTGGGACACGTGAGTTGGATGGGATGAATATCCTTAGTTAGTAGGGTCTCATCGAGGATCTCAAGGGATCTGAAATGGAGTTCTGTGAACATTTCGTGTTTGGGAAACATCATATGAAAGCAATTTAGTAAATCTATTCACATGACGAAGGAGACACCTGACTGCATCCATGTTGATTGTTGGGTCCCTTCACATTTCTCATCTTTGGGAGGTGCTATGTATTTTCTTCTAATTATTGACAAATACTTGGGATGATTTGTGTGTACATGATGAAGTACAAGAGAGAGGCATTTCAGATCTTCATATAGTGGAAGATCATGGTAGTGATCTAGACTTCTAAGAAGGTGAAGCATCTTCATACATATAATGGAATGAAGTTCTATTCATTAGAGTTCAAAGAGTTCTACAAGGAGAAGGGTATTGCAAGACACCACACCGTCAAAGATACATCACAATAGAATGGAGTTTGCGGAATGAATGAACAAGACACTGCTGGAGAGAGCAAGGTGCAAGCTCTCTAATGACGGACTTGGTATATCATTCTAGGTTGAAGCTATGAATACAACTTGTTACTTGGTGAATCGGAGTCATGCATCTGCTATTGACTGCAAAATACTCATGAAGGTATAGTTTGGTAATCATGTTGATTATTATATTTAAGATTCTTTGGTTGTGCTGCCTATTATCATGTTAATAAAGGAAAATTAGAACCAAGGATGAAGAAACAGGTGTTTACAGGATATGGCGTAGGAGTAAAGGGGTTCAGAATCCGATCCCCTTTTATGAATAAAGCTATTGTTAGCAAGAATGTTACATTTGATGAGAATTTCATGCTTTACTTGAGTAGTGGGTCTGTTGATGCAGGGACGAGTGATATTGTGAACGAACAAGTGGAGTTTGAACTAACATTAAGTAGTCATCATGAAGTTGATCACACCACTCCTTATCAGGTTGATGTTGAACAGCTTGAAGTTCAGTCGAAGGAGAGGAAACAAAGTGTTGTTAATGATCAACACCATAGAGAGATACATCCGCTGTAGAGATACGGTTTTGAAGATATGGTTGCATTTGCGCTAAAGGTTGGGGAGGAGGCAGGGTCTTCACAGCCCTTCACTTACAGGGAGGCCATAACTGGGGTAGAATATGGGTAACGGATTGCCTCTATGGGTGAGGAGATGGAGTCTCCTCACAAGAATCAAACATGGGAGTTTGTCAAGTTGCCAAAGGAGAGGGAGGTCATTGGATGCAAATGAATCTTCAAGAAAAGACAATAATCTCATGCAGTGAAGGCATCGTATATAAGGCACACCTAGTCGTGAAGGGTTACAGTAAGAAGGAAGATGTCGATTACAATAGAATTCTCTCACGTTGTAAGACATCCATCCATCAAGGTGTTACTAACTCTTGTATCACCTCAAGAATTGGATTTTAAATGTGATGTCTACTTTCTTGTATGGTGAACTCAAAGAAGAAAATCTCATGAACCAACCAGAGGGATTCATATTTCAGGGCAAATAAGACCACGTGTGCTGATTGAACAAGTCCATATATGGTCTTAAGCGCTCCCATACAGTGGTACACGTTTAATAGCTTCATGATTGATCATCGGTTTAATAGGAGATCATACGATTGATGTATTTACCTCAACAAGGTGGAGGTTGGTTCCTTCATCTATATGTTACTATATGTCGACGGCATGTTGATTGCTGCCAAGAAGAAGAGTAGCATAGATGATATGAAGAAGCTATTTAGTTCAGAGTTTGACATGAAAGACCTCGGTGCAACAAAGAATATTTTAGGGATGGAGATCATTAGAGATCATGCAAAAGGGAAGCTTTTCTAATCTTAGAAGAACTATATTGAGAAAGTTCAAATAAGATTTGGGATGACTACATCCAAGCCTCTAGGTAGTCCATCCACATCAAATATTCATCTCCCAATTTCTTTCATACATTAACCAGATGTATAGAAGGAGTGCATGTCACATATTCCCTATACCATCGCAGCTGGGAGTCGTATGTATGCCATGTATGCACAAGACCTAATATCACTTATGGTGTTAGCATTGTTAACATATTCACGACAAATCTAGGAAAGGAGCATTGGCAAGTGTCAAGTGGATTTTCAGCTATATGAGAGGTTATCAGACATTATCCTCATCTACAGAAGTGATTTAGAGTGTTTGCTTGCTAGATATTCAGATTCAGATTATGTTGCAGATGTTGATAGGAGGAGATCAATGATAGGTTATGTTTTCACTTTAGTGAGTTCTATCACCAGTTGGAAGGATACATTACAACCATCAATTACTTTATCTACCACATAGGCAGAGTACATGGTTTTGACAAAAGATACAAGGGAAGGCATCTGGTTGAAGGTCATAGTTGGAGATCTCGATCTACAACAAGAACATGATATAGTATATTGTAATTGTCTCAGCGTAATATGCTTAGTCAAGGATCAAGTGCATCATGAGAGGATCAAGCATACATATGTCAGGTATCACTTCATTCATTTTGAGAAGAGGATCGCAATAAAGAAGGTCGGCACAATATATAATCCTGTTGGTATATATACAAAGGCAGTTCCTAAGAGTAAGTTCAAACACTATTAGACTTGCTCAATGTCGACAGTTGGCAATAGCCCTTAGGAGGGGATGGCAGCGACACGACGAATCTAGGCAAAGCTTCTCAAAAGATTGTATTCAAGGTAAAGATTGTTAATATGCCATGAATCCTAATCATATGATCTAGGTTTAGCAACCATCATATGCACCCCTCTTTCTATACAATAACCTAATAAGATGAGGGTGTGTGAGTCGGGGGGAGGTGGTGGTCAAGTGGGGATCAAGTGCACTCCCTACCCCTTGCAGAGGTGAGGGGGTACTGGCGTTGACAAAAAAAATTAACGGTTCTATTTGTATTCGGAATTTTGGATCCGTTAATTTGTATCAGGGATTTGTTAGTACGAGAGTAGTATATAAACTTCCATAGGGTTTGGTCTCAGTATCCTGGGTATTCTTCTTTCTCCCTATAGTAAAAACCGATCGTTGTCATCCACTGACATAGCCCAGTGCAGGTGAACCTTGTAAATATGCTTGTCATCATGCTTGCATGATTGATCTTGTTTGTGTGTGCCTCTGCGATTCACAAGACCCGTAAAGGCACATTGCCCATTTTTAGTAGTCTTCTTGTGATCAGAAAGCATGCATAGATTTGGAAATATATATTGAAGTACTCGAGTCAATCCACCACTTATTAGAAGGGACATTAATGAAATTAGATTCAAGACATACACGATATCGATGTATATCTTTCCTGCTGAGGCATTCCTAATTAAACTTGATAAATTCCTTTTTAAATGCCTAGATTTCTTGTGAAAGAAGCATTCTGCTTTCTTAAATTAGTCAACTTCTTTTATGGATTATTCATCTCCCTTTGCCATTTATTCCCTTTCTTACAAGTGACCAAATGACACTCGAAACCTTCTCTCGCTTGAGCATATTTTCTGCTTGTACACATATTACTAACAACTTATTTGAAGTCCATTGATCCTTATGTATATCTTAGGAAATTTTAAATGTCCCATATTGTAAAAGTAAATTATTGAGAATTAAATGAACAACGTAATGGCTTAGAGATATCACGTTTAAGTATTTTTAGTTGAACAACAATATTGTTCATTTTCATTATATGCTCTCTTATTCTAGTGCAACCAGTGTACTTCATATAAGATACTTTTGTTAGGAGTATACAAGCCTTAGTTTTTATGTTGTTTTCAACTATTTTTCAACCATCTTGTAAAGCTCCTTTGTTGTTTTATATTCGGGAATAGAATCCTTGATATTCTAGGTATGCTTGTTGAATTGGTTGGATTTTCCCAACGTTCATGAAATCTTTTATTCCTTGACTACTTTCTTCCATAGTGTTTGTTGTCTCATGAAGTGCATAGTCAAGATTCATACATCCGTAATTTATCTTTCTAATCAGAAAAATATTCTCGTGGAGAATTGGAACACAGTTTAAGATATGAAATTGAGTAGACGTGGAAGGTAAACTATCTACAATAACTTCATAATAAAACACTTGTATGACAATAAGCTACAAGTCAAGTATCAAATCAATTCAAAATATTCGAAAAAATCAATATACAATCATTACAAAACTTGGTGTGGCTAAGGTATTGGAACATATATACATTTGACTTTCTTAACTAATGCGGTAAATACATCATGAACATTCCTTAGATACGTTATACATGTGCATTAGAATAACTAATGAATAATTTATTTTCTCATTCCATCATTTTAAATGTAATTTTGATGTCATCAATTGAAACCAATTAACTTCACCATTAAATGTAGTTATTGGTTCCTAGATGTTGTGGGACGAATCCTAAAGTAACTTTGTGGAAGGCAAAAGAGAAAGAATGCCTATAACCTGAATGTTGCTATGAAGGTTGTGAAAAACTTTGTAGAGGACTCTGCACCATGCTGTGTACGAGAACTTTCTCACTACTGCTCCTTATTGACAGGTTCTTCCTCGTCTCTATTGCCAGCCTTAATGGATTCTCCTTCCGATTCAATTGTGCAAATAAAATTAATTCCAAATGACATACTAATAGATGATAGATATATGGATACAATAGGATCTTGATTTAGTACCCTGATTGGGAAAAACTCCGTAGAGTCATCAAGTATGTTTAATATTAACAAAATACATAGATGCTTCTTACTTTACTTTATTAGAAAAATCAATCAAGGCATTTGTTGCTACCAAAAACAAAATACTCCAATTGTAAATATATATGACAGTTGTCACATGTAATGTTGACTTCATGAATTGGACAACACTATGAGCTGTAGAGTTAAGAATTACTCAGAAAGTGGATGCCTAAAAAGTTTAGTTAATATAACTTCATTGTTGATAATGGAATTTTAAAAAATGACATCTTAAAGGTAACAATTCAATAACATGCGTTGGAATGCTACCGTCTCGAATTCCATTCACAGAATGCTCAAGTTCCATTCTCATTCTTTAAACAGGAACATCTTCTAGTAAATGTACAAGTAAGGATCAGAACAAATGCATAAACAAATTGACAACAATTATGCCATTTTCATGATAAAGATCTTGGCATTATAAACTCTGATGCCATCAAATGAACTAAACGACTAACTGGAAACATTGTCCACTCGAAAAAAAATAATTGAGGAATAGGGTTTCCTTATCCATGTATATATAATAACGATGGTCACTTATTTACTAAGGTAACCGTAAAAAGCAACCACACACGGAGGATGCATTCTTTAAATTTAATCAAGAGCTAAAAAATGATTTTAATATCAACTGTCGTATAGGCAGTTTTAGCACTACAATTCCAACAATACCATCTCCATTTTTTCTATACAGAAAAAGAATATAAAAAACGTTTGTTGTTCAATATAAAATTGAGCTATAGTGGCGTTTTTTTTTCAAAATGTGTCACTAAATTAACCATCATTAAATATATAATGACGATATTATTCGTTGTTAAATGACTTTTCGTACATGAAATTGGCAACGAATAGTACATCCATCCCTATATCATTAGCAACGATCCATATAGCAACGCTTATCTGTTGCTATTTTTCGAAATATCAGCATTGCTGTTTTTAGTTCAAAATTTAGCGACGATTAATTAGAAGTTTGAAAAATAGCAATTGTTCAATGTCGCTATGCAGACCGTTGCTAATAATATAACAACATATATGATATTCGTCTCTAATTTCAAGTAAAAATCATTTCGCAATGAATAATATTGTCCTTATTTATTTAACAACGGCTAATTTAGTGACGGATTTTGAAAAAGAAACGTCACTATAACTCAATTTTATTGCAATGTCCTCGTGATTTTTTCCTTGTGGTATGGAGATTCCCACGTCAACCATTGTTCCTTTTGGCGCTTGTTAATAATGTCAAGTTCCATATAGATATCAGTGACTTCCTATTTTGCTCTTGCTTTTGTGCCATGAATGTCTGGTGTCATTGTGCCTAGAGAGGATCGTCTTCTGCAGACCGAAATGCAGCAAATTCTATTCTGCCCTTTTTGTGGATCTGTACAGTACGACATAGTGTGAACCGCTCGATCAAGATCGAGCGGCTCAAGCCATCGCAGCAGGTACAGCACCACAGCAGGCGATCCGCCTCCCGTTGTGACTCATGGGTGGGAGATCGTCAAGATCGTTTGGTGCACTTTGAGTGTCCCTCCGGATGATCCTAATTAGCCTCCTGCTCCAATACAGCCAAGCACATGTCTACCATCTAGAATATTCCGTAGGTTTGTTTAGGAAATATATATAAACCAAACGTGGCTTTATAATCAGTAAAAAGATGCTTCTCCTAACCATGCTGCTGAAAGTGGTTATGTCTAACTATTTTGAAAATATTCTTATCTACCTTCTGAAGTACTATAGCTCAAGCACTGACATTTTATTCACTCGCATATATTATTGTATACGAAGATCAGATCGTACATGTTTTTTCCTGTTTGCAAGGAATTACCAATGAACGTTTGCATGTTCTGTCTCTATCTGTTCTTGCAGCTGCAGCAGTGGAAGCCATCTTCGCGAAGCTGAGCATCCCCATGAGTTGGAACACCACCGCCGATCCCTGCAGCGGCGGTGCCACTGATCCAGGGATCGACCCGAGGAAGGTAGATGTCATCGTACGGTGCGATTGCTCCTACAATGCCAGCACCGTCTGCCGCGTCACGCGTTTGTAAGTATCATTTACTGCAGGCATAAGCATGAATAAGGATGGAGAATAAGGAGAATAAAGGTTTATTCTTTGTTCGGCTGGAGGATAGGAATAATGAGAATAAGATGAAATAAACATAGGTAAGGTGGGATAAAGATAGGAATAAGAGTGAAATAAGATGGAATGAGAAGGAATAATCGTACCATAGAAATCCGTGTCGAAAGGATAATAGACCCCTTATTCCGGGGTCTATTCTCCAAATGAACAGGCCCTTAGGGCCCGTTCGGTAGGAGAATAAGCAGGAATAAGGATGGGGAATAAGGGTCTATTCTTCGTTCGGCTAGAGGATAAGAATAAGGAGAATAAGGTGAAATAAAGGTAGGTGAGGTGGGATAAAGATAGGAATAAGAGTGAAATAAGATAAAATAATGGGGAATAGTCGTACCACGGGGAAGCGAATTGGGGGCTTATTCCCCTTATTCCATTCCTCCTTATACCCCAAACGAACAGGGCCTTAGAGTAGATAGAGCTGCTCTATTTCACACCACAGAATCCATCAACTGCCCATCGACTTGAATATAAACAGACTTCTTCACTTCCAGATCTAACGAAGGACATGGCAAGCTGAATTCGTGCAGATATTAGATATGGTCCACAATGTAGATATTTTGAAAATGTGGTAGCTTACTGTCGCTCCCTGTATCACTTCTGGTCCACAATGTAGTGTATTGCTCACTTTTTTTAATATATAAAAGCATAGCGCGATGAGTCTCAGCTCGAGACTGCACCCTCTTTTCTCTCAAAAAAAAGATATTAGATCTGCACATCACTTTTTTCCTCTTTTTTTTCCAAAGCCCAATCCTAAATTTCAACTTGTTGATGGAAAGAATGGACTTTGTTGTATTTACCAGTCATCTTCGCATTAATCCGCTACCGATAATTCATTTATCCAAAAAAGAGTAAACTGATACACATGCTCTTAAAATGGTTCTAGCTAAAGTGTCATGAATTTTGATATTTTAAGTTGAATGTAAAATAACAAATATATTTCCTTGTTTGATTCCACAAATTGATAATGCATAGTGTATTTGTTATTGCGTTGCTATACATTGACTTTTTTATTCAAATGATCATTGCTAGTTAATATCAACTTTTTAGCGAAAATGACAACAAATAATCTACATTGTACGAACTTTCACTGAAAATGACATTCGTTGCGCATTACAACAATAAAAATATTTTTTGATGAATAATATTCTTTACTATATATTTAGCATAGGAAGATTATTCGTCATGACATGCTAATTTTGTCGCAGTGCTTATAAAAGAATGCATCTTCCAATGCTTGCTTACTACGCAATCTTATCGTTTTTAACTGCTATATATCTCTCTCTCTCTCTGCATATCTGAAGGAAAATCTTAGCCAAAAGTGCAAGTGGACCGATTCCGGAAGAGCTCCAGAATCTCACGTATCTGTCAAACCTGTATGTTTCCTCTTAATTCTAAGCTGATTCTTTTATTCAAAGAGGACATCTGCTGTATTACAGCATGTGTTGTAACTTGTAACACATGCAGCCGTCCGATGAGGATCGGTGTTCCTCGTAAGGGGTCGGAGATGGTCGGCCCCCTACGAGAGTTGTCCGATCTTCATCTGCATGCGGAACACAACACACGATCTGTCCTCCTTTTACATTTCAATCATTCGTCACGACATCTTAATTTTGTCGCAGTGCTTATAAAAAATGCATATAGATGTACTTTGTTATTATCATGTATTATCATTCTCTTACAACGAGATTTTGAGATGGGAAAGCTCTCGATAAATCTTGTAACGCTACGTATTCACTTTGTTAATCCATTAGAGTGATTTGAATATTCAATACTATATATATATATATATATATATATATTCCGATGTTAAATATATAGTAACGAGTATTTATCTTTGCAAAATAACTTTTGTTTGTAAATAGTAATGAATACATAAGGTATACATAATGGGGTTTTATCTGTAAATTTTCTCTTTGAATTATCGTTGTTGAATTTAACAATTATTAATTGTAACAGTTAACGATAACTATGGTACTTGATTTGTTGTTAGGAATATAGAAACGAACACAGTAAACCTTGGTTTACGCTTTCTTATTCCAAACATCTTAATAGAGATGAGCATCGGATCGAAACGTTGAGGCCGAATATAATTTAGTTGTGGGCCAAACCTTGGTTTATGCTTTCTTATTTCCAAACCGGTCCAATTGATATGTGTTTGGGTTCAGATCCATTGGTCGATTTTATTTAGGTTGGGAGAATGGATAAGGAATATAGGTAATTAAAGGTGCATATTCTAGCGACTAAATGGTGGCGATGAATCTACATCATGATGGCTATGGAAATATATAGAATTCAATGATTCGAAATTGAAAATTCACACGAAGAAAAAGGTTGATTGTAGGAGACACACATAGAATGAACAAGTAGAAGAATACTAGTCATCATGCGATGAGATAAGTGATGTTGCGAAGAAGATGAGAGGAAACGAGTCACGACTGTTTCATTATAAGATGAAAGAGAGAGAGAGAGTTATAAGATAACAAAGATTGATTGAAATATCTAAAAACTGTAATATTTTATATGAGGTCAGATATTATTGTACGAGTTGTCTTATCAAACCCTTTTTTTTTCGAGACAGCATTAATAGGTTCGAATCGAAATCAATCCAAGTTCATCCCATTAACTTAGTGAAAAAAATGATCTCAGCATTGACTAGCTAAAATTATACACATATTTGAGCCAGGCTCGCGGGTTGACCAACCCTATGTTCCTTGATACATCTTAGTGATTGTGCCATCTACCTCTTGCTCATACAGGGATTTATCGGTGAATATTTGTTTAATACAAAAAAAATCAAGATTCATTCATCCAAATAAAATCGTAGCGGTATAATGGTAATTATAGACCAAGGATATAATTAAACTTCAAAGTATGTCCAAAACAAATGAAGACAAGTTTTCCCCATAAAGGCCAGTGCAAAAATATCAAAGGCACCACAAAGACATGGACCATTTTTCATTGAGCTTCCGCCCTATAGGATAAACTTAGTTTGAACTCCTTGATGGTGGTTTTCCATTTATTTTTCATTGATTTTGTTGAGATAATTATATCTCCAGATATGTTTTTCTCATTTATATTTCTTTCATGTACCTCTCCGTAATTAACCCAGGACTTTTCTCCTATATAAGAGAGCCCTAAGTTCTCTTCTATGATATGAAATAAAGTTTTCACCCAACATGGTATCGGAGCAAGGGTCCTAGACTGTGATTCCCATATCTCACTCCAAAACCCTAACCCTACCCCCTCCTCTCCCCTCCCACCACCGCCAACAACAGGGGCTCTAGGCACCTCTTGTGCTGCTGCTCAGAGTCTCTAGCACCTCCTATGCCTCTTGCGCCCTTTGCCAGGGGATCCCGCACCTCCTGCGTCCCCCGCCAAGGGACCCACGCACTTCTGTGCTCTCCGCCAGGAGCTCCCGCCATCGCGTCATAAGGGCCTCCCTGGCCCCTCCAGGGGCGCTCCCGTGCCACCATCCGTCACAGGGACGTGATTCGCGTGTCCAACGGCCCTAGTCGCATTGAATTTCTGACAACCTAGGGGGCCCAATGACGCAAGGAGTACTCCCACCGCTGACCAAATTTTTGCAGGGGATCTCCGACTTCTCCTTGCACGTCGCATCCATCCTCCGATGATCCAGGTGTGGTTCTTGTGTCTCCATTCAGTGCCTTGCAGGTCTGGTTTTGGATTGGACAATGTGATTTTGCTCATATAAATCATATTTTAAGGAACTAAACCTTACAATCAATCAATAAGGATGGTTGTATGAGTCTACAGATACAACAACTCCTCTTTATGATTGTGTAGACACTCCTGGTTTGATTTAATCCTCAGTTGTCTGTGGTTCTCCTTATTGGTGTGATGTTAGATAACAAGAGTTATGTTTTTTCTTCTACCGGTGCCTTCAAGGGTCCAGCTCCCATCGTTAAGATGGATGAGACCAACTATGAGTTAGGGTCCACACAGTTTCGCATTCTTATGCAGTGTCACAACAAGGAGCACATTCTGACGGAAACAGAACCATCAGACAAAATGGGGGCTAATGCTTCGTGGAAGCAAGATGATGCATATGCTCGCATTTGGCTCTTCGGGACGCTCACCACAGAGATTGCCATTGATATCATCAACCAGCCCATCGTAAAAGCTATGTGGGACATCTTAGCTGCCACATATGGGCAGGCAAAGAATGAGAGCAAGATTCTTTTGTTACAGTTTGTTATTTTCTCGACCAAACAAAATGTTCGACCACTTCATCAGCACTTCTCTCGGCTTCGATGCATGTTTGAGCGATTACATAGCTTCATGCCTATTACTACCAGTACTGAGCAGCAACAACAGTATCGAAATGCCACTATGACATGAGTTTTCCTTTCATCTCTTGATTTAGAGTACGATGCTGCACGTACTCAACTCCTGACTAGCGAGACGATACCTCCAATAGAGGATGTATACAAGAGAATGAGCAGGATTACTACTACATCTACTATTGTAACCCCTCCCCCCACAGCTATGGCAGTGTCTAGGGGCAGAGGGGGGACTTCCCAGTTTTGAGGGCGTGGACCTCAGGGCCGAGGAGGAGGACATCAGTGTGGCCCCTATTCTCATTGTCATCGTCCTGGACATTCAGAAGCATGGCTATCTTGTGTCTACTAGGGTTTCTGAGCATACTGAGCCTACTTCTACACCTATATAGGACATACACCTAGATGATATTGTTTCCAGACTTCGCGAGATGACGGGCACTCCTACTATTCCTGCTACAAGCTCTTCAGATGTTGTAGCTACTACCAGAGCTACATCTAGTTCCTCATGTATTACCTATTCCCTAACTAGCTGTAGCAGTACATATTTAACTGTCTGAATTATAGATTCGAGTGCATCACATCATATGTGTGGAGATCGAGCACAGTTCAGATCTTACAGGTCTATCCCATCTGGTAGATCAGTGGTGATTGCTAATAGTGTTCTTCTTCCTATTATTGGTCAAGGGGAGATTGTTCTGACTCCATATATACATCTAAAGAATGTTTTACATGCTCTTAACTTTCAAATCAATCTTTTGTCAATTAGTCAAATTACAAAGGATTTACACTGTCGTGCTATAATTGATCTCTCCTCTCTCGTGTTTCAAGACATACTAACAGGCAGGGTGATCGGATGTAGCCGTGAGCAGCAGAGATTGTACAAGCTTGCCATTCCACCAAATGATGGGGTCGCTACCTTTTCTTCAGGCTATGTTTTCTCTTCCATGTGGCATCTATGTTTTCGACATCTCCCTATTCAGAAGTTGTGTCATGTTCTACCACAGATATCTACTCGCACCAACTTGGACTGTAAAGCCTGTCAACTTGGAATGCGTCATCAGTCTTCCTTTCTGAGTCTTTAGGGTCGTTGTAGTAGTCGATCTTTTGAGTTGTTTCATTTTGACATTTGGGGTCCTAGTCATGTTCCTGATTATCAGCGATATCATTTTTTATATAGTTGTTGTGGATGATTATTCTAGACTTTCTTGGGTCTTCTTGCTAAAACAAAAGTCGGACACTGGCCATATCATTAAAATTTTTCTTCTTGATGTCAAAAATATCTTCTTTGTTAATATGAAATTTATTCATGTAGATAATGCCATGGAGTTTTCCATATTACAATTATCAGAATTTCTCATATCTCTAGGTATTGTTCATCAGACCTCGTGTGGCTACACTTCTCAGTAGAATGGCGTTGCTGAATGCAAACACCGTCACCTTCTTGATGTCACTAGGAACTTTCTGATTCAAAGTCATGATCCTCACTCGTTCTGGGGAGATGCGGTTCTCACTGCATGCTACTTGGTGAACCGTATGCCATCCACTATGCTTGGAGAAAAGGTTCCTTTCTCAATTGTGTTTCCTGGGAAGGACATGTTCTCTTTGACTCCCATGGTTTTTAGATCTGTGGCTTTTGTACACAATTTCACCCCTGGTCGTGACAAGCTCTCGCGTAGAGCTGTCAAATGTGTTTTTATTGGTTATTCTCATACCCAAAAGGGGTATCGATGTTTTCATCTTGTAGGAAGAAAAATATTATGTTAGTGCTGATGTCACATTCTTTGAGTCTATTATGTACTTTTCTCCTACATGTGACATGTTATCTCATGATTCTTCTAGTGATGATGTGGTTGTTCCTCCACCTCCATCTTGTTTATCTTCCATACCCAATGATGAGTCTCCGCCTTCACCACCTCAGCCACCACAACCATCTCCACCACCTCCGCCTCCCTTACCTACGACTCAGTTCCTTCCACAGGTTTACACACGCAGACCTTCTACTCGTCACTCTGCTCATATTCCTTCCACATCATCCAGCATGCCTTAGGTATGTAATGAGAACATAAGTTCATCTAATGGCACTGGTATCTTGAATGGAACACATGAGAACAGAGATGATGATGATCTGGACGTTCCTATAGCCTTGCGAAAGTCTCGTCGTAAATACATAAACGTATCCTCTTGTTGTGCATGTTTCATTGAAACCATCTTTCATGTGAATACAAGAAGTTTGTTGTGGGACTTTCTGTTGTTTCTATCCCACGTACATATCAGGAGGCTATACAGGACAGTAGGCGGTGTATTGCAATGGAAGAAGAGATGACAACGTTGTAGCCACGTGGGCACATGGAGCATTGTTTCTACTCTTATAGGAGCATCTGTTGTAGGCTGCAAGTGGATATTTACAGTGAAACAACGAGCAGATGGAAGTTTGGATTACTACAAAGCCAGGCTTGTGGCACGCGGGTTCACCCAAAACTACGGTGTGGACTATCAGGATACATTCACACCAGTGGCCAGACACTCAACACTTCGCATCCTTTTATCAGTTGCGGTTTCACGAGACTAGCCTCTTTACCAACTTGTTGTCAAGAATGCATTTTTTACAGTGATCTACAAGAGGAGGTTTATATCCAGCAGCCACCGGGGTTTGCTATTGATGGGGAGTCTCAGAAGGTGTGCAGGCTTCATAAGGTAATTTATGGCCTGAAGCAGAGTCCGAGTGCTTGGTACCAGAAGCTATCAGAATGATAGAGAAAAGAGGGTTTCTTGAGGTCTACAACGGATCACTCGTTGTTTGTTCAGAGAACACAGAGAGGTACTATTGCTATTCTATTCTATATTGATGATATCATTGTCACATGGGACGATGAGCAGGGGATTCTGGTTGCCAAGGAATTCCTAAGTCTGCAGTTTGTAACCAAAGACCTTGGCACACTTCGATACTTCCTTGGGATAGAGTTTGTCATAAACTAGCTTGGCCTTGTGACGACACGGAGGAAATTTCTGATGGATCTTCTTTCTGAGACAGGAATGACAGGATGCAAGCCTGCTACTACTCCTATTGATCCAAATATGAGGTTATATGATGATGAGATTGAGAAGGTAGACAGGAGGAGGAACAGAGAGCTGGTTGGGAAGCTCCTATACATCACTATTACCATACCATATATAACTTTTGTAGTGAGCAAAGTTAGCCAATTCATGGAGCAGCCTAGGAAGGTGCATATGGATGCAATGTACATGATCTTGAGATAGTTGAAGACTTCACCAGGCTCTGGTCTCATATTTAACAAGGGTACATCCCTTGAGGTGACAGCTTGTGCTGATGCATGCTATGCATGGTGCCACAGAGACAGGAAATCTACGTCTGGATTTGCAATGTTTATAGGCGGCTCTCTTGTTTCATGGAGGAGAAAGAAGCAGACAGTTGTGGCCAAGTCTAGTGCAGATTCAGAGTACAGATCCATGACACAAGGAAGTGCATTGATGATGTGGGTAAGATATGTGTGAACTGATCTTATTGTTGAGGTCTTTCTTCCCATGCGACTGTTGTGTGACAATCAAGCTGCTCTATTCATTGCCAACAATCTTGTGTTTCATGAACAGACCAAACACATTGAGGTAGATTGTCATAACTCTAGAGACATGATTCAGAAAGGTCTCATATCTACATCACTTGTGTCTACTGAAGATCAGACTGCAGATGTCTTCACCTAAGCACTCGCTAGAGGTCCATTCCAGAGATGCTGCACCAAGCTGAGCATGATTGATATATATGCTCTAACTTGAGGGGGAGTGTTGAGATAATTATATCTGTAGATATGTTTTATTCTCATTTATATTTCTTTCATGTACTTCTCTGTAATTAACCCATGGCTTTTCTCCTATATAAGAGAGCCCTAGGGTCTCTTCTATGATATGAAGCAAACTTTTCTCCCAAAAATACTATTTCTGGTTAGCCATATAGCCTGACATATACACAAACCTTTTCTCTCACATCAAATGACCCTAACCAATCTCTACTAATCCAAGCCCAAAAAGAATCTTTATCACTCCATTGGATGCTAGGAAAGTTCGCATTTCGCCATGGCTCCAATGATCCATGGCACATAAAAAGATGATTAATATCTTTTGTCGGTCAACAACACCTTCTGCATTCCCTGGTCAGCTCCAGGAAAAACCATGGCTTGCCTAACACTTGTCATAACCCGCTCTCTTGATCAATATCTTTTATAGGCATCTTTCTTGTTTTATATAAAAACAAGAAGCAGATAGTGGTGGCCAGATCTAGTGCAGAATCTGAGGACAGAGCTATGGCGCAAGGAAGTGCAGAAATGATGTGGGTAAGACCTCAATAGTAACTGATCTTACTATTGAGGTCTCTCTTCCCACGCAATTGTTGTGTGACAATCAAATGGCTCTATTCATTGCCAACAATCATGCATTTCATGAACGGGCCAAACACATAGAGGTAAATTGTTATTACACTAGAGACATTATTCAGAAAAGTTTTGTATCTACATCACATGTGTCTACTGAAGATTGGACTGTAGATGTCTTCACCAAGGCACTCGCTAGAGGTCCATTTCAAAGATGTTGTACCAAGCTGAGCACGATTGATATATATGCTCCAGCTTGAGGGGGAGTGTTGAGATAATTATATCCCTATATATGTTTTTCTCATTTATATTTCTTTCATGTACCTCTCTGTAATTAACCCAAGGCTTTTCTCCTCTATAAGAGGGTCTTAGGGTCTCTTCTATGATATGAAGAAAAGTTTTCTCCCAACAGATTGTAATTGGTTTTAGGTGCCAGCATAGTAGATGTCACGGATATAATTTTTAGTATAATTATCTCTCTGACCAATGAAGGACGTGCTCTTCTCCCTAGAGTCTTTACTAAATTATTTCTAGCATTAATATAGAAAAATATCTTCATAATATTTTCACATTGTTTCTAGTAGAGATATTATAGAGAATATAGGAATATATACACAGACAATAATATATCTATCAATGAGCACATGTGGATAAGATAAAAATATCACAAGAATAATATATGATGTCGCCTTTAGGAACGTTCTAACCGCTGTTAGAATAACTAGAAGAACGAGATGCGATCGAAAATGCTACTTAATAGCTTTTCTGATGAAGCTATCTACTGCAATTTTTCTCTCAGAAATATCAAAGGACTCGAAGAACTAGATAAAACGTGAAAAAACTCATTGAATATTTTTCTTTGCTGTAGAAGTAGAGGACAACTGGTGTGTTTTCCAACATTGAGTATGTGGGCCATTATATAGGAGTCCAGGAATATATTACTGTTAGAAACTAAATATTTAAAGAAATCGACAAGATTTGCTTCATATGATCGAGCATGTAATAAGGCGATCTATCATCTCATGTTAATTGATCATATTTATCAAGGTGATCTATCATTTAAGAGCCATTTGAGGGTCTGAATTCGAAATATGATTGATTAGGAGATGTGACCAGTCGTTCAGTTTTGGTCGACCTTGTCTGATGATGTGGTCGATCATGTATGATCGACCATGTCATGAATGACCATCATCTGCAAGTTTTAATCTATCTTGATTTGAAACGTTCAACAGTATGACTCTTTCAGTTGCGTCTTTGCCAAACGACATACAAAATTATTATACAACATTGCAATTTTTATTCAATAAGAAATACATAAACTTTGAGCTTGTAATCTTGATAATATGTATTGTGTATTTGCTGAAATGTCATGTAATCTTGTACTGTGATATATGTATCTCATTTTTAAAATTATGCATAGATTAAGAGAGAGAAAACAAAGAACTAACACACCCCACACATCTTCAACATTTGCCATTTTCCTAGAATTAAATTCACAATTGAAATCAAACACTAGAAAATTCACATCATCTTCAACACGAGTTTCCTTTATTATTATTTCGGTTTTAAAACTTTTCATTGTAAATAAATCTTTAGCATATGTATATTTATCTAATGTGAATCGATGACTTGCTTAAGTTCTTACGAATGGTTGTAACTACTTTCAACACATATAGTTGTAAGGACCATTAAAATTAACTACTCATTTCTTAAGGATGATGGCTAATGTAATATCCTTCAACAATCTATTTGTTAAGGGAGATTGTAGTTCCCTCACTGTGAAATAGCTAGTTATTTCTATAATCAATAGTAAAAAAAAACTTAACTTCATGAAGGATTGGTGCTCTAACTTAGGAA
This sequence comes from Ottelia alismoides, assembly GCA_037367405.1. NCBI lineage: Eukaryota > Viridiplantae > Streptophyta > Magnoliopsida > Alismatales > Hydrocharitaceae > Ottelia > Ottelia alismoides. The sequence continues at coordinate 105,285 of JAZKJV010005087.1, read as the reverse complement.
CTTTGTGAATGCACGTGAAATTATATTCAATGTGAAACTATCTAATTCACTTAGTCCATTTATGTATGAGGATGATTCAATGCAGTGACTTTTTAATCTTATGTAAATTAGTTGACAATATAATTTGTGGTCCTTTAAATTATGATTTTGAGAGGAAGGAGAAACCATAGAGAAGAATGCAATATAAGAACTATATATTTTTATTTTTTTAAGAAAATCTTAAAAGTACACAAATATGCAAGTGCCTACATATGTGTATGTGTTCATAAATGTGTCACATGCCAAGTATGATAGTTTTTAATGGCTAAACATGTGTGTGATTCCTTGGTTTAGTGAGATTGAAAGAGAGACGTGCCTTTTCTATATTATCTATACCTAAAAACTTAAATAAATTACTTGAAAATGATAAATAAATATAAAATAACTAAAACAAAATCTCGCAAAGTGTCAAGTCCCTATCAAGATGTCAAAAAGTTGATTTTAGTTATTGTTGTGAGCGCACCAAAATTCAATGAAATTAAAATAAAATAGTACATAAAGCTAGCCAAATGGTATTTGGATGTGTATAAGGCAAGTTGTGGGTTTAACACTTGGACTGAAGGCTATGTCACAATTTTTTATTGATTTTTGAAGCATTTGTGACTTTAATGGACTCAATTAGAACCTACTATTGTTTTTATGGTTTGAAACCTCATAACAAAGGGAAATCGTTGCCACTACATTTTTGAAACTTTTAAAGAGTTTGCATGATTTGTTTGACATTTTTTATGCTATATTTTTACGAATTTTAGAAATTCTTGAAGCCTAAATGCAATTTTGAAGAAGTGAAGGACCTCTTTAAATTAAGAACTAAAATACCGGATTTGAAAAACACTCGAGAGGCACAAAATTTCCAATTTCATTATTTTATATCGAGTAAATTACAGAAAACATGAAAGGGGTTTATAAAATTGCAAAGAGGTTCCAGATTTTGTAGATATATAAAAGAATGAAAAAGGGAATGTTTCTAGGGTTAGCATCGGGCCGGGTCGGGCCGGGCCCACTATGGCCCAACCCGGGCCCGTTTATATTGGCGGGCTTACGGGCCGGGCTTGAGCCCGATATATTTTCAAAAATTCTACCCAAGCCCGAGCCCGACCCGTGATTGTTTGGGTAGGTCCTGGGTCGGGCCAGCCCGGTTGAAAAAACGTTTTTCCACTGTTTACTAAGAATTCAATTTCTTTTAGTTTCAGTTATTTAGTTTTAGATATATACCCAGTTCCAATCCCAATTTTTACTTCTACGAGTTCTGGTTTGATTCCAATCCTCGGTTCTAGTCATAAAAAAATTGTTTAACCCAAATCTGAAATGACTCGACTTTCTATTTTGTTAAACTAAGAATTTCAGATGATGATAGTTAAAACTCGTATGAACTCTGAAGCATATCCATCACCTGAAATTGATACGCATTGAATCGTTTAGATTTAGCACCTCCAGATCATCTTGACTTGAAGAGCAATCTACAACGCAAGAAAAAAACCTTCTCCGCCGGGAAGGTATCAAAACTACCATAACCGCACGGAGCCAGATCTCTGCCAGGAGCACTGCCCGCGCAAGAACGCCACCGGACCTCTACCTTTGATTGAGAAAGTCCGAGCATTAACCACCGCCCACTGCCTGAAGGAGTAGCAGACCTCGGTCTGCGTCTTTGCGCATGAACAACAAAAAACAATGTAGAGCAGATTCTTCGATTTGGAGCCACGCCATCGCCGCCCATCTCACCTTGTTGAGAATACGAGGGATGGGGGTCAGCACTGCTCCTGCTCGATTGAAGTGAGGAGAAGGGGTCGGAGTCGGGGACAGTTGCAGGAGGGAAGGAGGATGGTTGGCGTCGCTCGAATGGAGAAGAGAGGAGAGGAGTCAGATTTTCGTAAAGGCTAGGAGGATTCGGTTCGGGGTCCATCCAGGGTTAGTATTTTGGAATCGAGCTAGGTTGAGCTACATCGGGCCGCGATTCGGGTCTATCTACGGGCCGGGAAACCGGGCTTCGGGTCCGGGCTGATTGAGACCCGAGCCCAGCCCGATAAGTGAAATGGGCCAAAACGAAGGCCCAGGCCCGCCCATTAAATGGTCGGGCTCGGGTTTGGGTCGGGTAATTGCGGATCGGGCACCGGGCTGGGTTGGGCCGGCCCTACCCAATGCTCATCCCTAAATGTTTATGTAAAATAAACTTCGCAAAATCATATTTTAGTCCACGAATTTTAAAATAAAATCAAGAAAAAAATTATTTGCGACCCTAAATAAAAATTAAGAAAAAAATTATTTGCAACCCGGGTCCAGCCTGGTAAGGGGCGGAGGTGGGCCTCCACCACCTTTCGTACGGGCGGCGGAGGGAAGGAGAAGGCGATGGTTGGATGGTCGGCGACGGCCAAACAACGGCGAGGGTTTTCACCGGGTCGGCGAGAAGGCGCAACCTCACCGGATGCGAGCTTGCGGGTGCACAGGAGCACGGCGCCACCTCGCCGCGAAACGGCGATTAGCTGTAGTGGCTTGGCGAACAAGGCGGAGGAGAAAGGGAGTTGGGGCCGTCGCCTCGGCGAGGAGCAGTTCACGGCGGAGGTATGGCTGGGGGCTGTGGATGCTGGTGGTGGAGTGGCGGAGTAACATCATTGTCTTTGGTGGTTGGAGAGGGCTCGAAGCCCGATTTGCTCTTCCTTAAACCAAGACCCGATGCTTGGCGAGTTCGGAGCTCCTCGGCGGTTGCGTTGCAAGGAAGGTGGAGGGGCCGTCAAGTATTCGTTCAAAGGGAAAGACGAAGCGACATTGGCTGCGGCGCCCGTTGCTGCCGCTTGGGGCACTGCCTCGTTGGCGTTTGCTCAGCGACGAGGACGAATTGTAGGGAATTATTGTTGTTTATTCACATATTTAGCTATCAAGTTAAACTTTTGCATTTTGATTTACTTAAACAGGCATATAAAGATGCCATATTCCAATAGAAGTTAGTTCTGGATTTGGTTAGGTTCTCAACTTAGTGAATATCAAAGTTCAGGAAAGTAGTATGCGTATGCGCATTCTATACGGATCATTGAATACCGCATAAAATGTATGCTGGGGCATATGCGGAGTAAATGCAATTCTGTACAGTTTTATAATTTTTAATTTAAAGATAAATAAATACTATTACACTGAATTTGTGTAATAAAGTGGAGTTAAAGAAGATATAAGAAAAACATTTCATGTTAGATAGTTGAGTATATGTCGTTGATTGCCTAACATAACATTTAGTCATAAAAACTTTACATATTAGAGGATTCATAATAACAGATTTTCAATATGTATATTGCAGATTTGCAATACATGAGCAAAACCTCAATCAGCATATATTAAAATATTAAACGATGCATCGCATATACTTGTCAAAACAATACATGTACAATACATAAAACATTACGTATACATAATGGCATGATGCATTGCAATTGTATACAAAAGTATTGCATAATATTATGGCTAAATAGGCGAAGAGTCGGAGCTATTATGGTAAGCACTTGAATTAGAGGATTGGAGAGTTGGAGCAGTTAAAGGTGGAGCCATCAAGCTGATAGAACAATATGCGGGGCATATGCGGGATATGCATGTCGTACGGCGCATGATGCACCATTTCATAAAGTCAATGTGGTATGCATGCCACAAGGGTATATGTCGCTGCATATGCAGCCCGTGCGATCAATTTCCTAAACACTGGTAAATATTGTAATCGTAGAGGACTTTTGTATTGTATGTTAATCGAGATGCTGATATATTATACAGTAATGCAATTTAGTACATAAGGTATTTTTACTCCACGAACCCTATAAAATTTTTAAATGAAAGAGGAGTAGTTGCGGGTGCGGCGGGGAGCAGACCAACTACGACGGGGAGGGGTTGGAGGAGCAACCACACGTGGGTGGAGGAGCAAGGGGGGGGGGGAATGCGATGGAAGGATGAAGATGGCATTGTTTGTAATTTTTTTAAACAAAGAGGGTAATGCACACCTCATTTTAATGGATTTTGGTTAAATTTAACGGGTAAATGGATGTGAGTTAACCACAGGGTTCATGTGGTAAGAGTTGGCAAGTTTATGGGATCGAGGGAGGAATATCGATGTTTCGAAGGTTGTATAGGTCATTCACTTAGCAAGTTTATAGGGTTCGTAGGGTAAAAATCCCTTACATATATAATTACATCTATTTACATAGTGAGATAATTAATGTAAATACAACCATAATATGTTTTTTTAAAGATTTTGGTCTTTACACGTTTCTTAAGGTTTTAGCTGTTTTTGTGTGCATTATAAATGAAAAACGGAAATTGCAACTTCTACACAAATGAAGGCAATAATGCAAGGAGATAAGGTTTGTTCTTACTCAATTCAAGCTTGGTAAAATTTAAACTAATTATTACTAAAAATAACAAAGATTATGTAACTTTTGACTACAAATGTAACTAATAACCATTGTTATATAAATCATAGTTAGTGATGTAGCAAGAAATATACCATTCATCAATATTTCTAAGTATACAGATAAGTTATTATGTAATATGGGAGGACATGACGGATGTCAAAATTTGCAACATTATGGACTCATTTGTTGTAGTGCTTGTGTTCTCCTAGACTATGACTTGCAGTTTGGTAGATTCTTTCATAGAGTTCTATTAACCTTATCCTAGGTTGGCAAGTATGGTTTGTTTTATGTATCAATTTAGGAGAGTGAACAATCTAGTGAATGTTTGCCTAGAAAAATCCTAGTGAATGCCTTGCACACTCAATACAATTATAAGTGTTAATAAGCTTTGAATCCTAACCATCTTATCTAGGTTGAAGAATCATCATATGCACCTCATCCTGCTATACCATGCCCCAACAAGACAGGGGTCTTGCTGACGGTTCTATTTCTAGTCGGGTATATGAATCCGTTTGTGTCAGGGATCCGTATGTAATGGAGTAATATATTAACTCCATAGGATTAGGTTCTCAGTATCCTATGTACTTTCTTCATTCTCCACATAGTTAAAACCGATCGCCACTACCCAAGGACGTATCACAGTTGTGGGTGGACATTGTAAATCCTTGCGTGATTGATCATTTCTGCGTGTTCCAAATTCATGATTCGCAACAAACTTGTATCAGAGCATCGGATTTCGTCAGGATCATCAAGCAAGATGAGGTCGCACAATTTGAAGATCGAGGAGTTCATAGGGAGTAACATATTCAGTATATGGTGGATCAAGATACATGCCTCTCTGAAGCAGTAAGCCATTTGAGCGTCGTTGGACCAAGGGATGACGAACACACTCAAACCCTCCGAGTTGATGGTACGAGAAGAGAAGACACACTTAGCGATCATGTTGTGTTTGATGGATGAGATTATCGCAGAGGCCGTTGATGAGACGTCCGTGGTCAGTCTATAGTTGAGACTTGAAAGTCTGTACATGACAAAGTCTATGACCAACACATTGCTACTGAAAGCAATGCGTGTTCTCTCTCTTTATGTAGGAAGGTATATCTCTTAAAGAACATCTAGATGGTTTAAATACAATGTTGATGGATTTAAGAAACATATAGGTTCCGATTGAAGATGAGGATGCTGCATTGATTTCGTCGGTTTCTCTTCCACTATCGTATGCGAATTTGTTCAGTTGTTTATTATGGGAAGAGAATATATAATCCTAAAGGAAGTTCATGCAAGTCTGCATACGCATGAACTTCAGCATATAGCTACTGGAAAACATGACTCTAACTCTGCATGCTTGGTTATGACTCATAAAAAACTCATGACTGGCTACGTAAAAACGGAAAAGCAAAAGTCCAATTCGAGGAATCACAATTCTATGGACATCTAATTATTGCAAGGAACATGTACATTCGAAGAAGGACTGCTGAAGATGAAAGAGAAAGCCACGATTGCTGGAGTGGCTCAGGGAGCAGCTAATTTTAAAGATGATCTTCGCGCCGTCACAGATCATAAGACGGCTCATAACACATGGATTATTGATTCATGTTCTTACCATATGACTCCCAATGAAGATTGGTTAGGCACATATGATAAGATAGATGGTGGAAACATCGTAATGGGGAATGATGCAACATGCAAGATTATATTGATCGACTATGCGAAGATCAAGAAGTATGATGAAGTTATGAGGATGGTGACAGAAGTATGCCACATTCCATCTAAGAAAGAACTTGATATCCCTTGTAATTTTGGATTTTAAAGGATATATGTACAATGCTGAAAGTGGACTTATGTAGGTTGCTAAAGCCTGAATGGTTGTCATAAAGGATAACAAGCATAAGACCTAAATGTCGTGCACAACTCTACAGTTATGAGTTTTGTTGCAGTAGTAGCCCATGACGTGAAATCGAATTTAGAATTGTGACATATGTGACTGGGGAACATGAGTTAGAGGTGATGAATATCCTCAGTTAGAAGGGTCTCATCGGGGATCTCAAGGGATTTTGTATGATAAGATTGTGTATTATAATATTTTTTGTTGAATAAAAGAGAGAAATGGGTGATTTAGAATATTAAATGGGAGGAATAATTGTTATCGTGTGGGTACCACAAAAAGGAAATAAAATATGGCATGTAGGGCCCATCGAGGTGGAAATATGGGATTTGGGGGGAAACCCAACCACTGCCCCTCATTTTTTACAGGAAAGCCCTCATTTGGACCGGGTTATCTTTAATCCAAACGTGCGCGTAGTGCACGCAGTTGATCACACCAATCTTGATTAGGTTGATGCTGAACAACCCGAACCCAAGCAAGTAGAGGAGAGGCAACCAAGTGTTAATGATCAACCTGATAGAGCGATACACCCGCTACAAAGATATGACTTTGAGACATGCTTTCATTTGCATTACATGTTGCATAGGAGGCAGAGTCTTTAGAACCGTCCACTTACGAGGAGGCTATAGCCGGGGCCAAGGTTCGAAATCTCGATTTCGATTTCGTTTCGGTCACCTCCAATACCGAAATTTCGCCGATATTTCGGGAAATTTCGACTATTTCGGTGGAAATTTCGGAAATGGCTCAAAAAGTCATTTTTCGACCATTTTTTTGCAAATTAAGATCTTTCAAGTTATTTACAACAATAAATAGCTCACATATACATAATTTTATCATACATTTTGCTCATATATGCCCCTTATATCGCACATATCGGTCATATCAGTCATATCGGTCATATCGATCATTTCGCTGTTAAGGCTGATTATTGATGAAACATATTGGAAATGGATTCATTAAATCCAAGTTCTTAAAACAACAATAGCTAACAAATGCATACTTATATCACACATATCTCTCATTTATATGCCTTATATCGCACATATCGGTCATATCGGTCATTTCGTTATTAAGGCTGATTATTGATTGGTACATATTGGAAATGGATATAATTAAATCCAAGTTCTTAAAATAATAATAGCTAATAAATGCACATATCGGTCATATTGGTCATTTCGTTGTATGCATCCCCCCTGTTGCACCATACCCTACCAGAACGGGGGTCTCGCTGCCCCGTCAGCGAGCCTGGGGGGGCTAGGGGGGGCCCAGGTTGGCCCCCCCTTGCGGGGGTGCAGGGGGCAGCGCCCCCGTCCCAATTTTTTTTTCTAAATCGTGATGTGTTTTGATATATAGAATTGGTAAATACTAAATAGTTAGTATTAGTAAAATGATTAAAATTAAGATCACATGATTAATATCGTTAATTTACATAGGTATCGGCGAAATTTCGCCCATATCGGTCGAAATCCTAGAAATTTTGAACTGAAAACGTGAATTTCGACCGATATGGGTCGAAATGTCGAAATATCACCGATATTTCGACCCATTTCGGTCGAAATCCGGGAAATCGATATATATATATATAGGTGTTTCGAAAGACCCTCCCTGTCGAAACCGAAATTTTGGCGAAATTTCGCGAAATTTAAGACCATGTGGCTGGGGCGGAATCTGAGCAGTGGATTACTATTATGGGTGACGAAATGGAGTCTCTTCATAAGAAGCAGATATGAGAGCTTGTCAAGTTGCCATGGGGGAGGAAAGTCGTTGTTGCAATAATGTTTTTAAGAAAATGACAGGGATCTTAGGCAGTAAATGCATCAGATACAAGACATGTTTAGTTGCGAAGGATTATAATTAGAAGGAAGGTATATATTACGACGAGATATTCTCTCTTGTTGTAAGACATCCATCCATTAGGGTGCTACTAGCTCTTGTAGTTCATCGAGACTTGAAGCTGGGGCAATTAGATGTGGCGGCGACTTTCTTGCATGGTAAACTTGAAGAGGACATACACATGAGTTAGTAAAGGAATTCGTATTTCAAGGCAATAAGATCATATGTGCAAATTAAATAACTCATTGTATAGGCTTAAGCAGTTTCCCAGGACCCATGTAATGGTATGTTAACAACTTCATAATTGATTATAAGTTCAATAGGATCTCATATGATTGTTGTGTTCACCATAACAAGGTGGAGGACATGCCCTTCATCTATTTATTACTGTACGTCGATGGCATGCTGATTGCTGTCAAGAAGAAGAGTATCGTAGATGATATAAAAGGCTCCTTAGTTCAGAGTTTTTTTTGAAGTCCAAAAGAGGGGGTAACATGCTATGGTGCCCGCCCCAAAATTATATTAAAGAAGTTAAAAGAAACAAAAAACCATAAACAACTGGAGAGATATTCACACCATAATCCAGTCCTCAACAAAACCCTGGGACTGAATACAAACATTCTCCCTATAAAACCTTTGACCAGAGAACAATAAAGCATTCCTAGCCAATCAAATAGACCAGAGTAAAGACATAGGGCCCAGGATCTCCCTCCGAGACCGCTGCCGAGCCGACCGCAATGATCCCCAGAAAGCGTCGAAGGACCTCGGATTAACCCATCCCAGTCCGAGGTCCTCCCACAAATCAGCAATGCTTGAGCATGCGAAGAAGAGATGGTCCACGGATTCGCTACCAATCCTGCACAAGGGGCATCTGTTAGAAATCGTACCAAAGAAACGAGCACAACGATCCCGCGCCATCAAACGCTTGCGCCTAAGAAGCCAATCCTCTCCGGTAATCGAAGATCCCAAACAAAGTTGCAATCCCCAACAAGCTCATCAGTGCACGAAGGAGGCGGCCTGCGAATCGCCGCGTAAGCCTTTCTGATAGAGAAAGAGGATCCCCTCCACACCCAATGGTCCCTGTCCCGCACGGGGCCTTCACTGCCAGCCAGAGAATCACACAAATGAAGGAATTCCTCCTGCCTCTGATCGGAGAAGTTTGCACAAAAACGAGGCATCCAGTTACCATCTCACCTTAGTTCAGAGTTTGACATGAAAGACCTTAGTGTATTGAAGAAGATTTTGATGATGGAGATCATTAGGGATCGTGCATAAGGGAAGTTTTTCTTATCTCAAAAGAAGTACATTGAGAAAGTTCCAATGAGATTTGGGATGTCTACAACCAAATTCTAGGTACTCCATTCGCTGCGAATATTCATCTCTCAGCTTCTTTTGTACTCCAGTCAAATGCAGAGAAGGAATACATGTCACATGTTCCCTATAATATTGCAGTTGGGAGTCTTATGTATGCCATGATATGCACAAGACTTGATATCGCTCATGTTGTGAGCGTAATTAACAGATTTATGAGTAATCCAGGGAAGGAGCATTGACAAGCAGTTTAGAGGATTTTCCCCCTATCCGAGGGGAACATCAGACATTATCTTCATATATAGAAGTGTTTGAGTGTTTGGTTGCTGGATATTCAGAAATAGACTATGATGCATATGTTGATTTGTGATGATTCTCCTTCCTGGAAGAACCCTAGGTGATAAAAATATTTTCTCCATCTCCAAGCAGCACTGCCGCTTTTTTCAGGCGATCTCCAACAAAAACACGATCATCGCGTGCTGCCACACCTCCTCTCATATGCCCTGGCAGAGGCAGCAAAGACTCCTTCGAGCAATGCCGATTGCTTCTCCTTCTCAGGCAGCTAGACGACCAATCCTTCTTTAAGCTGCTACAACCCTCTAGGGTAGCGATGGTGGTGGCCCCATCTCTGTCCCGCATGCTCCTCGAGCTCCAAAAGAAGAGGCAGAAGAAGAGGAGACGGAGAAGCGCACCTCCAGGTGGTGACAACCCCTTGCTCGTTCCCTTTCCCCGACAACACCAATCTAGTAGGAGCCCATTGGAGGGAGGGGTGATTTTATTTGGCGCTCCCAAGTGGGAACCATAAATAAAAGCTCAAGTGGGCCGTTGGTTATAAAAAAGGAGGAGATGCTCAATCTGAAAAGAGAGAGGGGGCCTGTAGAAAAAAAGAAAATAGGGGCTGCAGTTTTTGGGCACTATTTAGGTTGTGTTTCCAAAAAAAGCAGAGGGATTTGTTTTGAAAATAGCAGGCATACCAAAAAATAACAGTTATACGAAAAAAAATGCAAAAAATGACGATGGCATGTTAAAAAAGAGAGATTATTTTTATTTCTCACCATCTTCATGTCTTCTCCCAACTTGGTCGATGTCATTGTTTTCCAACCAGTATGAGAGAAAAGAGGAGTATGTGTTGAGTTTTACAGGTCTCCAGTTCAGGCTCTACAGATGGTCAGACTCAAACTCCACAGTTGGTTTCAGAGTCTTCAGTTTGATTGCAGATGTGCGATCATTATTTGAGAGGTCCCTATCTTTGATTTGGACTCTGGATTTACATGTGATCCATAGGGACTCCATAGTAGAGATCCCATTCTCTGAGCCAGTACGAGAGAGACCCGGTTCTCCGATGAAGAGACTTCTAGTTCAGTCCTTTAGGGAGATGAAGCAGTTGCAGGTCAGAGTCCTCCAGGTAGAGACTCATTCCAGTTTCAGTGACTCTAACATACACAATATAGAGCACATGTTCTCCGACGCGGAGACCCAGTTCAACTCACACTCCATCCCTTTAGTTCTTCCTCACCAGCACGATGTGAGAAGCAACACCCTCGATAGAAACCGATAATACTAGAGAACTCATTGAGTTGATATTGTATGTAGTACCTTGTTTTATGAGTTTGAGACTTCTTTCTATTTGTTCAAGCTGAGCATTGCATGCTCTCGCTTGAGGGGGAGTATAGGAGTATGCATTATTGTAGTTATGGGCATAGAAGGACATATTGATATCAGTATAGATATCGGTATCATGTCGATACGATATATTGTCGATATATCGACGATATATCGACGCCATATCGCCGACATCGAACCGAGATTGTGAATAAAATGGCCTATCGATACCGATATTGACCATATCGGCGATATATCAGTGACCTGTCGATACCGATATATCGTCGATATATCGGGATACGGAGGGGTAATTGGATTCCTCCATTGTCCAATTACCACATCCAGTAGTTTAGTCCCACATCGTCTATTTGTGGGACTTGGAGAGTCAGTGTGTGCTATATAAGAAGCCCCACACCCATGGTATCATATGAGAAAAGTGACTAAGAAAACACAAGTCCTTTGAGGCATTCTCCCATGATTTCATCCCGCTCCTCACAAAGTAAGGTTCCACGTAAAATCCCATTGTTCTTTATGTTTGTTCTATTTCTTTGATATCACTTTTGAACATTATCGATTTCTAACAGGGTACAGATCTATATGAAGTAAACTAACCCGTATCTCCACACAAATGGTGTGAAGCACCAAAATCCATTACCCACTTTGTCATATCAACTCTGCTACAATTGGTAAGAGAATAGGCTATGCCTGAGGAGCTCGAAGATGCTTCGACAGAGGTTGCAACGTCTGAAGGACCTGTAGTAGTGCTGGCATCATGAGTCATTATCTTCCTTAGACGGGATACAACATCATCTAACCTTGGATTTGTAGCAAGGGCCGAATTGGCAATGGGCTCAACATGCTCAACTATGCGAGCAGATGCGAAATATCCATAATTCTTATAGCATGTCTCTCCGCATGACTAGGGCGATGGCAATAGTTGCATGGACCACATTGACATCCACCTCCTCTACCACAGGGACCACGCCCTTTGAACTAAGTAGTACCTCCCCTGCTACGAGATGCAGTCATCACTAAGGAGGTATGTGTGGTTGTAGCGGATGGGACAATGATCCTGCTGAGACGACTGTACGACTCCTCCATGGGAGGGATAGCCGTATCGATAAGAAGTTGGGTACATGCAACTTCATACTCAAGATATGAAGCAACCAGGAAAACTCCAACCATCATGGTTTCTTGTGTGCCATTTGCTACTCAGTAGATGCGGTCAGTGACATGAAGATATGAAGCTTCTCGAATATGTCATGAAGCAAAAAGTAGAAGCTGCCTAGATGACGACCATTCTGTTTGGCAATGAAGATGTCAAACTACAATTGAAGAATCTTGGACTCTTTCTTCGAGTGACCATATCTGGCTAGCATGATATCCTACTTTGCCTTGGCAGTGTGCTGATTCCCGATATCATTGGCTATCTCACGATATCATTTGCTATCTTCGTAACAAAAGTCCCAGAGAGCCAAATACGCGCGTACGTGTCTTCTTGCTTCCACAAAGCATTTTCCCCAGTTTTATTCGTCGGCTCCGGTTGGGTCAGATGTGCTTATTGTTATTGCACATTGTATAAGGGTCAAAAACTGCATGGACCACAACTCATAGTTGGTCTCATCCATCTTGATGATGGGAGCTGGACCCTTGAAGGCACCAGATAAAGAGAAGATATCACTCTTGCTCTTGACATTATGAAGAAGAAGAGGGTTGAAACGGAATTCAACTGGGACAGTAGATCGATCTGAACGAGTCCACACGAACATATAGAGGATTGGTTGTATGCATAGACTCATACAACCATCCCCTTGAACCTTGGATCCACACTAGGACCGGGAAAATGTGATATATGGGTCTGAAGTCACCTTTTTCTGATCAAAGCGAGATCAAACATTGTCCTCGGGTGCAGAAGCAACTCAATAAAGGCCTAGGCAGCGTCGAGAGTAGCACTGGGTGGCAATGACAATGCTGGCAGGCGCACGAATGCGGTCGCCTGGACTGCCATGCATGTCACCGGCAGCATGCAAGGCCTCGTGGGAGGTCTAGCGGCGAGGGGAGGGGGCACAGCGGATGATTGTGCCGTGCAAAGCGTGCGACGGTGTTGGCGGCAGGCGGAGAGGGCAACATGTGTGGTTAGTAGGGCACACGCTTTGATATTGTGTGGAGAGAATAATGAATTTGATTGATGACTCATGATTCTCTTATATACGAGGAGAATGATATTGGACAAATTACAAAAAGAGACGCAAATTAAAGGGAATACATAAAATACGAAAAGATAAATAATATCTCAGCATTTGCTATGATTATAATGTACTAATAATGTACTAAGCCTTCTCCCACTATAAGTAGGGTCGGCTACATGGATTCTTGCTCAAATCCATGTTGAAAGATTCAACTACTTTTTACGCCGGCCGTCGACTACCTAACGCAACCCCAACAAGATTGGGATTTGAACCCTGATCTTTTGTGTGGTAGACACACTGTACTACCACTTGACTATTATTCAACAGTTGCTATGATTATTATGGAATAATATCTAAAATCTGTCTGTCTTACTTAAAAAAAATCTAAAATCTGTCTCCATTATCTACCAGCAACCTTGTAATAACTGAGTACATTTTTCGTATTGTCGATGCATGTACTTTATCTGCAGATAAGAATATCACAATACTTTCATCTATTTCCGTATCTGAAGTTTGGATCCCCATTTTCATACCATATTCCTAATGGCAAGTAATTACTGCCAAATAACACGATAGAATCTTTTTCTTCATCCACAGGGAATTGAGTCGGAATTATCTATATGGTCCTCTACCAAGCTTCTTGGGAAATCTCACAAAATTGCAATACCTGTGAGTTCTGTAGAACACGCCTTATTTCTGTAACTGTTTTTATTCCTAATATCTTCATCATACGAAGAATTTTATTATATTTGCTCCCATGTCAACTTTGCTGCTGTAGGACAGTTGGGATCAATGCACTCTCAGGAGCCATCCCAAAAGAGCTCGGCAACCTCAATAAACTTATTTCATTGTAAGAAGAACATTTGACATTTTTATCTCCATTGGACGAGGGCCAACGTCCCCTTATCTTGAAATAAGAGGGCTTTATAACCCACAGTAGGTAGCTGTGATATGATGTGATCACATCATGGTTACATCATCCATTATATTTCTTTCTATACTAATTCTTCCTTCATGATCCATCAAACCAACTGAACAAAAATGAAGGATAAACTCCACTTATTTTGTATCCCTCCATATTTCTTATCCTCATCCTAACGTGGATACCAAATAACTTAAGGGTTTTCTTCCTTATTTTTATTGCTGCAGAAGCTTTGGCTCCAACAATTTTAGTGGTCCTCTTCCTTCGGAATTAGGAAACTTGATCAACTTAGAACAACTGTAAGATGTCTTGATGAATCACACGATTTGTTTATTAGCATTGTGTCTCTAACTTGTCTACTCTATGAATCACAGGTATATTTCTAGTGCAGGGGTTAGTGGCGAGATCCCACAAACATTTTCCAAGCTTCAAAATCTGAAGACCATGTATCTAAAATTTGTTTTATCTGAAAGCTATAAAAATACTTATAAAATTGTTCTAAGAACACTCACTCCATTGATATGTAACTCCTTTTCCTATATCTGGTTGCAGCTGGGCCTCAGACATCAACTTCACTGGCAAAATACCTGATTTCTTTGGATCTTTTACAAACCTTACAGATTTGTACTAAATCTTTTATGTTTGTCGTTTTTAGTTTTTAACTGACCTTCCAAACACAGTCTTTGAAGTATTTTAAGGCTAGTAATTTTTTCCTTTTTATAAGCTTTCACTGAAAATGTTGGTCAGGAGACTGCAAGGAACTTCATTGCAAGGACCAATCCCTCCAAGTTTTGTTAATCTCACAAAACTGACAAATTTGTAAGCTCGTCTGTAAATGATTGTTACTTTTGAATGCTATCATTTGTTGCAAAAATGATTTTCCATTGCTAATGGTGTCGATGGGGTTCAATAGTGACTGTATCCAATGTTCTTTTATCAGGATAATCGGTGATATAACCACCGGTGTCTCTTCCTTGGATTTTACAAAGGACATGAAGTCTTTAACGAGATTGTGAGGCGGCACTAAATTGACACTCATTTCATAGATTATGCATTATTATTAATGTTATCTTACAAATGTATATGCTCTTGATTAACAGAATACTGAGGAATGCAAAGATCACCGATATCATACCATCGAGCATTTCAGAAATTCCAAGTTTAAGTCATTTGTAAGTTCTGGTGGTTGTTTTTAGTTAGCAAATGAATCACGAAATCCGACTTGCGACTTTACCATCCACAGGGACTTGAGCTTCAACAATTTGTCAGGACCCATTCCAGCTTCACTCTTCAACATGAGCATGCTTGCATTCCTGTAAGAAAAAGATTAATTCCAATATGAAACTATTTTTCCTGTTAGTTTTTCTGACAATGTTATGTACTGTTTGATAGGTTTTTGGGCAACAATAGCTTGTCTGGGAGCTTGCCTCTGTCCAAAAGTGGATCTCTTCAGACCATGTATGCGTACTCATTTAGTGACATGCTAAACTTGATTGTGAAAATATGCCATGTTTTAAATTCGTCCTGAACAAGACCGTGAATCCTAGTTATTACCTTAGAAAGGCTGATTGGCAAGCAAGGTGTTCAACGCTGTATTTTTGTTAGTAAAGAATTTTGCTCATGTTGTGTATATTCCTTCTGCAGTGATCTATCCTACAACAACCTCGAAGGGGACTTTCCATCATGGATTAGTCAAAGAGACTTGCAGTTGTAAGTTCGAAATGTCACTAATTTACTTTTCATCTTTATGCTTTTTCACACCATCAAATCAGCACCATTTGCAGTAAAATACAGAGGCAGACACGGCAGGATGTTGTCTAATTAAACTTAGAAGAAGAGAGATGGTTCAATTTTTTAAAAAGTTTGGAATACTTTGTTGCCCTATTTTTATAAAAAAGCAACACTGCTTTGCAATCTACTCTCAAGATGCATCTATCCGATCTAGGTTGCTTGGGTTTAGCATTGCTCAAAATTCCATTAGTGCTTAATTTACTTTTCATAAAATATTTATTAGGGTTGTCGATGCTCCCTCATGTTATTAGGGTTCAGTTAGCAAGTTTCGCTTGGTTCCCCTTGCTCGCAGGCCTTGCCCATCATCCATCATGCCTCATGTATGTAATACGCATATTGTTTCTACCGATGACTCTACTGAGTTGTCTATGCAGCTTTCCATACATGATGAGTAGATGCCTTGGGCAGTTGAGTGCCGATTGCTCGGCGCAAGCATAAACATCAGTGGGCTACTTATCCTCTTGCAACCTAGGTTTCCTTGAGTAAACTGTCAGGGGATTTCAGGAGGTTTATGTTGGCACCATCAGCCGTTGAGATACCACTGACATATCAAGAGGTTCTTCAGGACAGTCAGTGGAGATTAGCCACAGAGGAGGAGATGGTTGCGTTATAGTCACGTGGTACGTGGAGTCTTGTTTCTGCTCTAGTTGGCGCATTCGTAGTGGGATGTAAATGGGTGTTCACTGTGAAACACCGTGCAGATGGCAACGTGGATCGCTATAAGCGAGACTTGTGGCACGTGGGTTCACCCAGACATATGGGGTGGACTATCAGGATACTTTCTCTCCAGTTGTCTGGCATTCTACTCTATGCATTCTACTTTCTATTGTTGTGACACAAGATTGACCCCTTTACCAGCTTGATGTGAAGAATGCCTTCCTCTATGGTGATCTACAGGAGGAGATCTACATGTAGCAGTCACCTGGGTTTGCTACTGAGGGGGAGTGTTAGAAGGTTTGCAGGCTTCACAAGATTATCTACGGCCTAGCACAGTCTAAGAGCATGGTTCCAGAAGCTCTCAGACTTGATAGAGCATCATTTTTTTGTGTGATTGACTGCTGATCACTCTTTGTTTGTGTACGTGACTCAGAAGAGATGTACTATTATCATTCTTGTTTACCTTGATGATATTAGTATTATAGGAGATGACAAGTAGGGTATTCAGAGTGCCAAGACATCCTACCAGTTTTTGGAAATGCGGTACATGCGGCCACATATGCGTATTCGATCACTTGACTGAAGCGCATATGCCATATGCCGTCAAAACACATATGCGGTCCGCCTATGCGGCATATGCGAACGCATATGTGATAGGATTCATGCTAATGCATGACACGTTGATGACACATTAACTCGATTTTTTTTTCCGAGCAACTCTTATATCATCATTTACATTGATGCATCTTTTCATTATTCTCGTATATGTTGTATTGGGGAATATAATATAGGGTATTTTTTATCATATCTGTTTAAGGGAAAATATTGGATACTTTATTAGAGGCCCAAGGTTCTCTTATATAGGAGAAGAACCTATTGGGTAAATTACATAAGGAAGAACATAGAAATAGAAAATATAAAATTAATACTAGAGATATTTAATATCTCAACACTCCCCCCTTAAGCTGGAGCATAGATATCAATAAGGCTCTGCTTGGAACAACATCTCTGATAAGGTCCTCTCGTTAGGGCCTTTGTAAGTACATCTGCTGTCTGATCTCCCGAGCTGACATGCGTAGTAGTGATAATACCCTTCTGTATCATGTCATGAGTGTAGTGACAAATGACAATCCACCTCCATGTGCTTTGTCCGCTCATGAAAGGTTGGATTGTTTGCAATGAAGAGAGCAGCTTGATTATCACATTTTAGGTGCATGGGAAGAGACACTTCTACGGTCATGTCAGTAAGAACGGATCTGACCCACATAATCTCCGTACTAGCCTGTGCCATGGCCCTGTATTCCGATTCAATACTCGATCTGGCAACCACAGTCTGCTTCTTACTCTTCCATGAAACAAGAGAATTCCCTATGAACTCAAGAAAGCCATATGTAGACTTTCTATCCTCTGGACACCCAATATAATCTGCATTTGCGTGTATTGGAGGTTTTGCCTACGTCATGTTGCAAGCAACTTCAACGACGTTCACAAGAATCAAATGATGAAGAAGATGATCAAGCGGGCTGGGAGTGTGTACTCGCAGTCCAAGTGGCAGATGTACATGGATAAGTTGAAGGAATGGAAAGAAGATGCTCCCAAGTGGTTTGATACACATGCTTGTCCGAAAGAGCAATGGACTATAGCCTTTGACGGTGGATACCGATTCGGTTATACCACTACCAACTTTTCCGAGAGCTACAATGCTGTGTTGAAAGATGCAAGGTGTTTGCCAGTTGCCGCCCTAGTGCTGAAAACATATTACAATTGCATTGGTTACTTTTACGAACGACATTCCGAGGCATTGGCTATGATAGCGCGAGGTGACCGTCGATTGGGTACAATTCCATGCAAACTATGTGCAGATGTGGAACAATCGAC
This sequence comes from Ottelia alismoides, assembly GCA_037367405.1. NCBI lineage: Eukaryota > Viridiplantae > Streptophyta > Magnoliopsida > Alismatales > Hydrocharitaceae > Ottelia > Ottelia alismoides. The sequence goes on along the minus strand of JAZKJV010005087.1, from coordinate 86,793 downwards.
GTGACTATGTGTTGGCAACGATACCAATTGGCCATGGAGGTGAAGACGTATCTGCGGATTATATGGCGTGGTACAATCGCATCACACGACGATTTGTAGGGAGACATGGATGCGTGCTCGATTTGGTGGTATGTTTGCGTCATTTCCGTTGATAAAATTTTTCTATAGTGAAGATATTGAGTAAAATTTTTCATTTTGCAGGTGACACGACTAGATGAGATTGTTCACCTTGTGGGACCTAATGAGGATGTGATCCGATTGGTGACAGACACTCGTCGCCTTCTCGATGACTTTATCCAGCGACAATTCATGGATGGAGTCCATGAAGATGAAGAGGATGAGGAGGGACTAACGAAAGATGGCACATCTTCACAGCAACAAGGACGTGGTAGACGACATGGACGTGTACGCAGAACTCAAGGAGGACGAACGCACCCCCATGTCGAGGACCTACAAGCTTCGGGGGTGGAATATCAAACTCCAACTGTTGAACGCGAGACCGAAGGAATACAACACACTCCACCTGCACCGATGAGAGATAGGCCACATAGCGAGGCCGGACCATCGCATCGCCATTCCCCATTACCTCTATTGGACTATGATGTAATAGTTGACGAAGAAATCTCACAAATCGAGCACATTGATCGTGCTAATCTATTGTCTTCGTTCTCAGTTGAGCCCACTACAACACTTCCTCAACAAACCCCAGTACATCGTCAATACACACGAAGAAGGCGACACATGTGATGTTATATGAGTTGTACTGTAGAATAGTTCTTGTATCATGTTTATGTAAACAATATAACTTTTAAACTTCATTAACTATTAAGCGTTTATGTTGAATGTTCCACTTATGACTTCTTTTAAAGGCATGGATTTTTTTTGGAATCAAGTTGTTGCATATATAGCTAGCAAAACTGCAAGCCACAGACTGTGGCTTGCTGTTTTCTGGCTACTGGCATGGAAGCCGCCTTTTAAGGATGCGACTTCTGTATGAAAGCCGCTTCTTGAGAAGGCGGCTTTCTTTTAGCAAAAGCCGCCTATTCAAGATGCGGCTTCCATATGGTACTTAACAAAAAAAATTTCCTCACCATATAGGGCGAAAAAGACTTCCACACAGGGGCATAGGCGAATTTTTCTCGCCATATCGGTATCCATATCGGTCCCATGTCGATATCGATATATCGACGATATATCGTCCATATATTGCGATATTTCTTTCCGTGGTTGTGAATGAGTCTGGACATGAGATAGCTACCCAAGTACCCACTTCTTGGAGGGTATGTGTGGACTACAAACGACTGAATTAGTCCACCAAGGCCTCCCTCCTTCGCCAATCGTCTACACTCGCTAGCGTACCTTTATACCTTCTACACCAGTGTCTGTACCTTTGCCTGTCCCTTTTATGCAGGATGATTTGACCACTTCGAGTGCTCCCACACTGCTGTCCCGGATGTACCTGGGGGAGCTTCCTAGCTCTATGCAAGCAAAAAAGATAATGTATGTATCACTTCATGTCACATTTTACTTCTACAGTTGGTTTATCTAGCTGTGACAAGAGATTTGCAGATGCTTTGAATGCTATTTCTGTTTTAAGAGATCATTTCAGTGCAATGAAGGATCATGGTTGGAGACAAGCCATGGATGAGGAGATGGATGCACTTACCTCTCGGGGTATGTGGGATCTTGTGCCGTGCCCCCCCGGGAGTTCACCCTATGGCTTGTCGATGGGTCTTCACGACTAAACAATCGCCTGATGGTTCTATTGATACTTTGAAAGTTAGACTTCTTGCCAAAGGTTTGACACAAACCTTTGGAGTTCATTATTTTGAGACCTTATCGCTTGTTGCCAGAATGGGGTCAATACGTACCATTCTCTCTGTTGCTGCCAACAAGGCTTGACCCATTTATCAACTTCTTTGTGGTGATCTTGAAGAGGTCTACATGATGCAGCCGCTGTGGTATATAGTCGAGGGGGAGCATGTATATCGACTACGCAAGGCCATTTATTGCCTGAAGCAGAGCCCAAGGGCATGGTTTGACAGTCTCACTGCGGAGATCAACACACTTGCTTTTCAGAGGACACCACCTGACTACTCTGTCTTTGTTAGACGACGATCTACTGGTACGATCATCCTTGCTGTCTATGTTGATGATATGGTTATCACAGGAGATGATATAGATGGTATTCAGGAGACCAAGACCTTCCTCCAGAAGGTCTTTGTCACGAAAGATCTTGCCCAACTTTTTTATTTTCTTGGCATCGAAGTAATACACACAATAGAGGGGCTCCATCTTTCACAGAGAAAGTATTGCCTCGATATTCTGACTGAGGCATGACTTCTTGGATGCAAGCCATCTGGCATCCCTGCAAAAGTGAGAAAATATTCAGCTTTTACTAATCCGGCTTTTGAAGATGCAACACGATACAAACGCTTAGTGGGAAAATTACTCTATCTCACTGTTACTATCATATGCTATGAGCAGAGCCAGTCATCATATGGAGAAGCCTCTTTACAGTCACTGGCAGGATGTTCTTTTGATCCTTCGATATTTGAAGGAATCCCCCGGATGTGGACTCTTCTATGGGATGAATGAGCACACTAATATCTCTGCTTATATAGATTCTGACTATGCTAGCTCTCCTGAGGACTGTCGATCCATTACAGGATATGCCATGTTTGTTGGGGATAACCTTATCACTTGGAGAAGCAAGAAGCAGACAGTGGTCTCCCGATCCAGTGCGGAAGAAGAATACATGGCAATGGCTCATGCCACATGTGCGATCACATGGCTTGTTTCTTTCCTAACTGAACTTGACATGTCAGTCGCCACTCATGTATCCTTATATTACGACAACAAGTCTGCCATGTATATCGCCATCGACCCAATTTTTCATGAGTGAACAAAACACATTGAAGTTGATTGTCATTTTATTCGTGATGCAGTACTAGGAGGATGAATCAACACTCCACGCATCTCCACTGAACTTCAACTTGGAGATATCCTCACAAAGGCTTTTACAAGGAAGCACCTCATGTACTTACTATCCAAGTTGGGCATGATCGGCAGATATGCTCCAACTTGAGGGGGAGTGTTAGAATTATTATATTACAATTATGGTTGTAACCTTTCAGGTTCCTTAACCCTTAACCCTTCGGGTTCCGTAACCTTTAACCCTTCGGGTTCCGTAACCCCTCGGGGGCCTTCGGGTTCCGTAACCCCTCGGGGGTATTTATGTATTTTTTCCCTTATACTCTCTAGGATTTTCTCTCTATATAAGAGGCCCTAGCCCTATGGAATACGTATCTTATTCATCTCTCTTCTTCACATAAACAATATGCTCATTACATACCTGAGACGTGCTGGATGATGGGCAAGGTCTATGAGCGTGGCGAACAGAACGATACCTGCGAGGAAAAACACGAGGCAAAAACTGAACCAAAGGAGGAGGTGGTGGAGGTGGTTGAAGAGTGGGTAAAGGATCAACTGTAGGAGATGGTAGCATGTATATCTCATCATCAGAGTTAAATGAGGCAGGTCTATCCCCTGTAGGAGAAAAATACTTGACAGACTCTAAGAAAGTAACGCTAACACTAACAAAATATTTCATCCTTAGTGGATCAAAGCAACGATACCCCTTTTGGCTACGGGAATAACCTTCAAAAACGCACTTGACAGCTCTAGGGGAGAGCTTGTCACGCCCTGGAGAGATATCGTGAACGAAGGCTATAGATCCAAACACACGAGGTGTAAGAGATAAAAGATCCTTATCAAGAAACGCAATCAAGAAAGGAACCTTCTCTCCTAACACGAACAAGGGCATACAGTTTACCAAATAACATGCAGTAAGGACAACATCACCCCATTAAGCATGAGGAGCACAGCTCTGTATCAACAATGTTATGGTCACATCAAGTAAGTGATGATGTTTGCGCTTGGCAACATCGTTCTGCTGGGAAGTGTAAGCACATGAGGTTTGGTGAACAATGCCATGGGATCTAAGAAACTCAAAAATCTGTAAGGTGCAGAATTCCAAGGCATTATCAGAACAGAGATACTTGACATTGGCAGAAAATATTCTTTAATTCATTAATAAAAATATTTGATAACGGATCTAGCCTTAGACTTATTCTTCAATAAGAAGACCAAGGAAAGTCTAGAAAAATCATTGAGAGCTACAAGATAAAAACGATGTCCTTGGTGATCAGGAACATGATTAGGACCCCAAATATCTAAATGAAGGAGCTTAAATAACTGAGAACTGCATCGACTCTGATGGGGTGGAAAAGAGGAACGGTGATGCTTCCCAAGTTGACATGCCTCACACTGAAAAGAGGATCTCTCAGAAATCTGAGGGAGAACATGACGTAGCTTCTGCAGTAGAAGATGTCCAAACCTAAGGTGCCATAGATATGGAGAGACATGTCCAGTAGGTATATTAGAAATAGTAGCATGAGGAGGTTGAACCAGTATGTAGAGTCCACGTTGCTCATGGCCACATCTAATCACCTTGCCCGTGAGTATGTCCTGAAACACGAGAGACGATGGGTCGAAAATGGTACGACAATGCATATCCTTAGTGATTTGACTAATAGAAAGTAAATTCATCTGAAAGGCAGGAGCATATAAAACATTCTTCATGCGTATGGACGGTGTCAAATGCACCTCCCCCTGTCCTGTAACGGGTAAGTGGTCGCCATTAGCAATGACAACCCATTTACCAAGTGGTATAGCCCTGTAGGACCTCAGATGCGTTCTTTCTCCATACAAGTGGTGACAAGCACTAGAATCCATAATCTACTCTATCATGTTTGCATTCGTACTACCAATAAAGGCGTAGGTGATACCTGAGGAGCTCGAAGAGGATCTGGCTGCTGCGCTTCTGATAGCACGTCTCCTTAGAATGACCAGGATGATGGCAATGCGAATACAGACCTCGCTGACATCCTCCTCGACCATGTGGTCCTTGGCCACGAAACTACGAAGTACCCCCTCTGCTACGAGAGGCTACCATAGTAGAAGGAGTCCGAGCCACTTTAGTAGAGGATGCAATAATTTTGCTCAACCACTTATAAACCTCCTTCATCAGAGGCATCGTCTCTCCAGTAAGAAGCTGAGTATGTGCTGCGTCCTAGTCAGAGTCTAGGGATGACAAAAATACTCCCATCATAGTTGCATTCCAATACGTCTGTTGTTGCTCAGTGCTAGTAGTAATAGGCATGAAGCTATGCAGACGCTTAAACATGCCTCTAAGATGCGAGAAGTGTACATGAAGAGGTCGACCATTCTGCTTGGTTGAAAAAATATCAAACTGTACTGTAAGATTTTGTTTACATTTTTCGCCTGTCCATACGTAGCTGCTAAGATATCCCACATAGCCTTCGCTGTGGATTGATTGACAATATCATTGGCAATCTCCGTGGTGAGCATCCCAGAGAGCCAAATGAGAGCATAGGCATCATCTTGCTTCCAAGAAGCATTAGCCCCAGTCTTGTCCTCCAGCTATGGATCTGTCACATGGCCTCAAATTTCAGCGAAATTCGGTCGAATTTCTGTCGAATATCGATATCCAGTCGAAATCGAAATTCGACCGAAATGACCGAAATGACCGAAATATGGGGGTCCTAGTACAAAAAATGACCGAAATGACCGAAATTTCGGTCGAAATTCCACCGAAATTCCATCGAAATTCTGTTTTGGTCGGTACCGAAATGGTGACCGAAACTGACATTTAAGGCCTTGATCTGTCATAATGTGCTCCTTGTTATGGCATTGCATAAGGGCGCGAAACTGCATGGACCACAACTCGTAGTTGGTCCCATCCATTTTTACAATGGGAGTCGGGCCCTTGAAGGCACCGGACGAAAAAACATCACCCTTGTTTTCTGACATGGTAGGATGAACGTCGAAATTCTGAACAAAACTGAGGAGTAGACTGTTATAAATCAGTCTACATAATCACATATAGTGGATTGGTTGTATTTGTAAACTCATACAACCATCCTCATCTCCTGTTGTTGTAGGATAGGCTGTACGCGCGCAAAAGAGAAGCGATGCACACAGATGCTCGCAGATGCACTGGAGATGTGCGTAGGTGCACTCAGATGCGTGCTGGATGCACACAGGATTGAAGGATATGGGAAGATCCCTAAGCGCATCACGGAAGCATGAGGATTGCATTGTATGCGATCAGGAGCGACTAGTCGCACTAGTTGCTCCGGCAATGGAATTTTAAAAAAGTTTCAACTGTGAAACCACATGATCCAAGAACATTTCTCGGATTATTTCATCTAAACTACAATTAGGTATTAAGGTTCTTTCTTGAAGCGTGGTTGCGATCAAGTCTCTAAACAAAGAGATCTTCTGTCTCAAATCCAATCCGACGGAGGAGACGCTTGCGAGTGCGTTGATGAGACGCGTGCTCCTCACAATCCATTTGATGATCCAAGCACGAATCTCATGATCTCGTCACACGAGATCTGATGTCTTTTTCATGAGCGAGGTACATCGAAGGAGACGGAGATCCACGAGCAAACAATCCGGCAGCGTAACGACGATGCTGCGGCAATGATGACTCTCTCTATGGCTCCATGGTGGACGACCATAATGAGAGAGAGGATTGGCGTGCAGAGAATGAGAGAGATTATTGTTGTTGTTCCTTAAAGAGCAAGAGGTGCCTCTTCTTATATATTATTTTGGGATCCATGGATCTCAATCCATGGACAACACAAACTCAATGATTGAGATTGGTTTGCGTTTCTTTCAATGGCCACGATCTTGTTGTGAAAACACAACAACAATTAATTTAATTTAAATTAATATGTATTGATAACTCAATATAATTAATTTCAAAAATTAAATGATTTATTCTTGAAGATAATGGAGGAAGAGATTGCCTCATCCCTAAAAAGGGGGGACGACCACCAAGTCCCTTTGGGACAATGTGGCAGTCCACCCTCTTGACTAGGTATGAGTCAATCTCATTCAAAGTCATGGGATTACATTATCTCATTTAATTTCCAAGATTATCTCATAAGGATAATTCATAATTATCTTGTGAAGATTGCAATCATGCCATTGGAATTATATGAATCACATTCACAACCCAAAATAAAATGTAATTATATTTTCAATTAATCATCCAATATGAATCCAATTCACATCAATAGTTAATTAACAAATATAAATCACAATATTCTCTTACTAATATATTATAAATCACATTTATAATATATTAATAATTGGATAGTGCTATCCACATTATTCATATCCATGATAATTAAATCACATTTAATCATCTTAGATCTCCATTCTCATGTGCTCAAATAATATGAATCACATTCACATTATTCATATCTTTGATAATTAAATCACATTTAATTATCTCATATAACTCTTCTTATACGAATCAAATTCATATTATTCATTATAATTAAATCACATTTAATTATCAATTTTCTCAATGCTCGTATACATTTTTTTTGAAAACAAGTTCGGCTAAACTCCCAAGTTGGGAGTTACCGCCAGATATATTGAAAGATGGATGTTACAATTAGCGCAACGTCCAGGAGTTATAGAGGACTTTACAATGAATCAATACATTTTCCGAGTAGAACGTGATGCTTTTAAAACTACAGTCAGTTCTTCCCTGCCAAATAGCCCACAGTGCCGCGAACGCAATAGAGATATGATCAGTGGAGCCCGATCCGATCCTCCTGATGGATTCCCAAAATGCTGTGGCGTCCTCGTGCCGCAGCCACGTTAGGTTCAACGCCCGCCAAACCTCCGATGAAGAATGACACTTGAAAAAGATATGTTCGACATCCTCCTGTTGTGCGTGACATCTATCACAAAAGATATCTTAGGCACCAAAAATGCATGCCCGTCTCATTTTGTCGCAAATACGATCCCTCTTGAAGCACCAAAGGAAATTTTTGACCCTTATATGTATCTTTATGGCCCAAACCAATCTTAAATCCTGAGTTAATTCCGCCCGTGGTACCTCTGTCGAACTGCGCAGGTGATCGTAGATGTTCTTCGTGGAGAGCTTCAGCCCCCTCCACTCAAAGTGATCCGAGGACTCCGCCCTCCTATCATGGAGAGTGTCAACAGCCGAAGGCAGCTCAGATTGAAGCACCAAGAAGTCCTCCATCCGCTGCAACGCTAAGTCGTTGACGAAAAGAGGGGCCCAAGTGCCGGTCTCCCCCACCTGTGACAGGGTACAATCTCGATCCACCGCCAACACGAACAATCTTGGGAATCTGATGCAAAGCTTGCCGTCCTCGGTCCAATCATCACTCCAAAAACGGAAAAGACGCCCGTTCCCCACCTTCGGTAAGAAAAAAGGATGTGAGCGCCAGGAGGATGCCACGAATGCCAGACCAGAGGGGGGGATTCCCACCGGAGCCTAGGGGTCACCAGCTCGCACCGAACATCATAGATCTTGCGGAGAAGCTTGTGAACAAGAGAAGGCGATGAGCCCCAAATCTGGGCTGCCCATTTACCAATCAACGCCTTATTCATGCTCTCAACGTCACGGATTCCCAATCCACCATCTTTCTTCTCTTTGTTACCTCCTCCCATCCCACAAGATGGAGTCCCGTCCTTTGTTGTTTGTCGTTCGACCAGGGGAAAGATTTCATCATCGCCTCTATTTTTTAATGCACGCCAGTAGGTAGAATACGTGTGGTGAAGAAGAAAATCGGGATCACGGAAAGAACATGTTTCAACAGTATTAATTTTCCACCTCTGGACAAGCACTTCCAGCCAGCCACCTTCTGCTCCATCTTATGAAGCACGGTGTCCCAGTCAGATTTCTTTAGCTTCCCATCCGTCAGTGGGAGGCCAAGGTAGTTCAGTGGTAGTGACCCCATAGAGCAACCTGTAATGCTAGCCATCGCCTTGTGCTCCTCATCGTTCATCCCGAATGTGACCACTTTTGATTTCTCGCTGTTGGCAACCAAACCTAAGAGCTCACCAAAGATGCCAACCAACATAGCCGCATTCGCAGTTTGGGACTCGGAACCGCCAAACAAGACTAAAGTGTCATCTGTATATTGCAGAACAAGGATGGATAGCTCTTCAAGACGGAATCCAACGCACAGTTCAGCTTCAACCGCATGGTTAAACAAGACATTCAAAGCATCGGTGACAATCACGAACAGATGCGTGGCGAGAGGGCAGGCCTGCCGCACCCCCCGCTGGGGTTGAAAAGGACCACCCTCCGGCCTGCCATTGACCAGAACCGAGAACGACGTAGTCGTAATGCATCTTTTCATCCAGACGATCCATATCTTCGAGAAGCCCCTACGTCTCAAGGAGGTCCAAATGAAGTTCCAATCGACACAGTCATACGCTTTGGAGAAGTCGATCTTCCAAAGAGCGCCTTTCGTCTTCGACCTTTTCCAGTGAAGACAAATCTCAGAGGCCAGCACCAAACCATCCGCCATTTGCCTCCCCGGAATAAAAGCACTTTGACCATGCAATATCACAGAATCAATGACTACCTTAAGGCGGTTCGCCAGCGTCTTGGCAATGATCAGGTAGATCGCATTGGATAGCACGATCGGGCGGTAATCCTCAATTCCTGTCGGAGGGTCCTTCGGCAACATGAATAATAGTGCCCTGTTTATTTTCTCAAAGCCTCTGTTGCCTGCGGCAAACTCATTCATTAGTTCAACAATTTCATCTTTCCGCCCAAAATTCCTTATAAAAGAGTACGGGGAATCCATCGGGCCCCGGAGCCCCTTTCGAGTTCAGTCCCCAAACCACGTCTCTGATTTCAGCCTCCAAAAAATTAACTACTAGTGCCTCCGCCTGCGTATCGGTTAAGCCCCTCACCCCTCTTCCCAACCAACTCCACCCACTTCTGCGCTGCCTCCTCGAAGCATACACGTAGTGGTTGCGGATCGCACATCCGATTATAGCCTCATCAGACACCCGTTGATCCTCCACATTGAGGTCGTGCATGAAGTTCCTCCGACACCTCCCCGATGCCATGTTGTGGAAGAAGCGAGTGTTGGCATCTCCCTCGCGAAGCCACCACTGCCTGGACCTTTGCCTCCATTCAATCTCCTCTTTCCGGTCTTCCTACATGATCTCCAGCAGCCTCCGCCTCTCCTCCACTTCCTCCAGATCCAAACCGCGTGCATCGTCAAGACTGTCCAGATTTCAGACACCCGCTTGGGCCTCGCTTCTCCTCATCTTCCGCCGACCTCTTATCTCCTTCCCAACGTGGGAAAGTTGAGAACGAAGAAGTGTCAGTTTCGCGTTGAAACGGGAGACCGCTTACCCTATCGGGTGCCATTCCTGCCACTTGGTAGACACCTGCTCCCTGAAGCCCTCTTCGAGTAACCAACTTTTTTCAAAACGAAAGAGAGACCTATATCTTTCCTCCTTCCCCGACGACCACAAGATGGGCGTGTGGTCCGAGTGAGCGCGAGGCATCACCCACGTGCGAGAAAATGGAAAAGACTCCACCCCTTTGAGCGAAACCAGGAAACGGTCCAGCCTCGAGTGAGAACGGAGATTCCTCCACGTGAAGGAGCAGCCCGCCGCATCCACAATCTGCAAGCCTAAAGAGTGAATAGATTGCCATAAATCCTGAGAAGCCACATCTCTGCCACCCAACTGGTTGGGACGATCCTCGGGGACGAGAGTGACGTTGAGGTCACCCCCACCAGCCAAAATCCATCCACGCGGTCCGACCCAATCGACTCAAGCTCGGCAGCCAGCGGCCCCCGCTCCTGCCCTGTAGGGCCGTATATATTTGTGATGAGAAAGATGAGCCCGTCCACTCTCTTCCTGAGCCGAACAGTGAGCGACGATTGCATGTTGGAGACCACCAGCAAATCGAAGACATCCAGCTTCCATCCCGTAAGCAGACCCCCGAAAGCCCCTGTCGCCTCCAGGTCGGCAATCTCCAAGCACCCTCCGCAGATCAACAGCTCCGCCAGAGGCTTTGGTTTCTTGGGGTCTGTTTGGTTGCTGGGTTGGGGTAACCTGATTGGAATAGTAGCTGTTTGGGATGGTTATGATGGTTGGAGAGGGTTGAAATAAAGAGTGCGATGTGATGTCACTATGATTTGTGATAGAATTCCATCCAAACGCTTCGCCATTGATCTGTCAAGGAGGCTGAACCTGTTCACCAGTTGTTGCCTCGGATCGCCTTGCAGTCCGTCATCACATGTTTCTTCTATCTCGCTAGCACGCATACGCAATGCCGTCCGACGAAGTTTCCGCCTCAGTGGTCTCGGTAAGACCCTCCTTGAGTAGCACAAGCCAAAGCGATGTCGCTCATCACTTGCGAGATCAGCCCTAACTTCGCTCGAAGAGATGTCCTGGGGAGGCCCTTCCCAGTGATTTCGGGTTCCTTCATTGGGGCTTCAGAGTTAGGAGCCTCATCCCGTTGCGCAGAAGCATTCCCCGCCCTTAGCTGCTCACGAGCTCCCTTCGTGGGGGTGTCGATGACGTTCTCAGGGGAAGAAGACACATGCAGAGCCTCAACGACCCGGAGGGAATTAGTATCGATTGCACGGCGAGCCCCCCTACCTTCGATGGGAACCCTAAATGGGTCGACCCGTTCTGCCATGTCTTCGGTCCCATGTGGGGCCACAATGCGGGCCCTGTTAACTTCAATAGACGAATGTGGCCTCACCTCGCCAGTCAAGGCGATCACCCTCAGGAAAGTAAAAGATTTCAAGTTGCTCCCCGTCGAGCCACGAAACGAACCGAAAAGAAGGTTACTTGGAAGACGAGTGGACTCCGCGCCACATCCACTCCCGGGACTCTTCGCCTTCCCGGCAGGCCTCGCCGAGGTAACCGACGAACGGATCATACTCGCCGCCATAACAACGAGATCACGAGATGTCGACTGAACCGCACGAGGTTCGCCCCCAGAACTCGGGACCTTCACCTCAGGCGCGACTGGAGGGCCCTTCTCCCCGGCGAAAGCAACAGGTTCCACCTCTTCGTTCCTTTGAACAAGACGCGACTCCTCATCCGGCCGCACCCGCAGAAGTTCATCACGGCACCTGGACAGACTCGATGAGGAAATTTCCACCAGCAACAACTTCCCATGCACGTCGATCTTCCAGCAACCCAAACATGATACGCGAGCGCGCCGAACCGCTAATACGGGGTCTGGCGGATCCCCAGGGTGGCAACCATTAGATTCCAACCCCAAAACCTCAACAACACCTCCCAGAGCAGCCCGAAGGGTGTTAAGGTTCCACATGGAATACGACACCCCTTTAACACAAATACGGTCAAGGTTCTTGTCTCCAAAAGCACCCTCCCATGCAGGGGGGCATCACCATCGCATACGTGAGATCCGATCACCCGACCATTTTAGCAAACCAACTTCCTCTTCCTCAGAGAGGCCCTTTACAAGCACCTTCCATGGGGATATTGCAATAATATCCCCCTTGAATCTGCCCTTTGAGATAGCGCCAACCTCGGAGGAAGCGACGAAGAGGGTCTCCTCGCCTCCTCCTTCTCCGATCAGAATCCCCCTCTAGCAAAGCACAGATGCCCGCTTAGAGCAGACGCGCCCTCTGTGACCCGAGCCTTTGCAAACGAAGCATCTTATAGGTTCTCAGCATGATCGTGCCCAATGGAGCAACGAGCCACACCGATAACATCCACGACCAAAAGGATTACTACGATGAAAGATCGTTCCAGCTGCGTTCCAGCCCACCGAAGCAGTTTTCGCCGCAAAACTTCCACCCACCCATCTCCTTTCTCTCGCTCATCTCGACAGCGCTCCATCGACCCATACGATACCAAAACATCCAAATCACGTTTCATGCTCAGATACATTTATCAACAGTGAAATTATCTATGAACTCTTTCAAGAATAATGTGCTTTCTATGTGGATATTTAGAGATAAGGACATGGCGATTGTATTGTTTCACGTATAGTGACTTGGATATTGAGATTACATCTCAAATCTAGATCTTGCGGACCTCTCATAGATGCTTGATTAAATCAAGACCGCAAATCTAATCTTCTCATTGCATCTGAATCACATTCATATCAATGTCCAACATTTGGATCAAGATCAGATCATTTCTCTAATGAGAGGAGTCACTAAAATCCAGACCCGTTTAATCACTCCCTGGAATGGAAGCATCATGGTTATACAATCTTTTATGATCACATCATCCTCAGGTATTCCTAATACCTGTACATCCTGCATACTAGAAGATCAAGAATAAACCTGAAGTATTAGATCTATTTAGACTGTCTTCTTTAGGGTTTTATCAGTAAGATTCACATTCGATCATTAGGAGTTGGTATCGATCATATACTTTCCAAAAACATATATCATACCTAGATATTGATCATATACTTTCCAAAAGCATATATGAAACCTACAAATTGAATCAAGCTTCCAAAACAAGACGATCATGCACAGAATTCGATTCTTCCCAATATCTCATGAGTGAGCTCATGTCTTCCGGTTCAACAATGAACTTGTATGATCCCTTTGAGAGATCGTATTACTCATATGCCCTTGCATACACACTAACACATCGGTGTATAGACCTTGGTTAGGTCATCAATCTATTGGTCTGCCAAATGTACATACTCAAACATATAGTAACACATCTGTCTCCGATTAGAGGATGCGTGCCTATATCGTGATAGCATATCACATAGGACTTTGGTTATCTCGATCTCCTTACGTCAACTCTTTGACCTAGCTAATCTGACACCTCCGAATCTCTATTTCTATGCAGAGGACATGCATCAAGAGGTCGGTCAGATATCAGTCTTTAGAGAAAGGATTGTCATCTCCTTCTCAGACTGGAGATCCTCTCTTAACAATCATTTGACGGTGGTTGATGAGTCCTCAATATAACTCTTTAGATATTCATCCAAGCACCGACATCTATGATTCAACAATTGAATCCACAATTATATGATCATTAAGGTGGCCATGGTACATTATCCCAATTGTACTAAGGGAGCTATTATGCAAATTAGTTATTCTTCATTTAAGATCGGGGAATGATATTTGTAATGACATTTATTGCATAATGGCTCGTCGTGGGCTCGCATGCCCAACAATCTTCCACAAGCCCAAAGAGCCATTAATGGGTTAATCTTTGAACCCACACTCATGTGACAATCATAGGCTATTTAGAAAAATAGGTAGGTAAGTTGATTAGTCACTCTGTTCCGGAGAGACTTTACTAAGTCCTTTTACAACACTTGCATATCCCTCAGTAATAGTGCTCCATCCAATGCGAGTGTTTCATCTCATGCAACCAATACTCAATCTTGTTATTTATAGTGTCCTTGACACTATAGCTTAATAACTATTATAACTAGTATATCCATAATCCTTATCAGAATACTCTTATTCCTGGAGATCTCTATTTCCTAAGGTATCCACAGTTAAGACCTTTTAGATCACTATCTATAAAATCTTAAGTTCTTGAAGGCATGGTTTCAGATTTCGCGAAATTTCGACGAAATTTTGACCAAATTTGGGTTTCGACAAGGAACCGAAATCTCGAGGGAAATGGCGATATGAGGGCAGTTTTCGGTCATTTCTTCACAAATTGTGGTCGATATGGGCGAAATGTCATCGAAATTTCGACGAAATATCGTATCGACTGGTATCGATACGATATCCGAAATCGATATTTAAACCCTTACTTGAAGGTAAGACTTAGAGATCACTGTATCGAAAGTCTTGTCCTCTTTGAAGATATTGTTATTACTGTAATTAAGTGTTTTATTTTCATAGTAGAATTAGTAACAATTTACTACTCCCACTGCATGGTAGACATCTGACTTTTGTACAAATTTAGCATACACTCGGCTTCTCATAACTGATGCACAAGGGCAAGCAGTTCTAGCATTCACTTCCTCAACTCCTTGAGGTGCTATCCATTTAGAGAGGTCAGTACCATATCTTAAGGAAAAGAAGCATTTCTTGGAATCTTCCAGAAAATGGAAGTCCAAGGTGTACCACTAATGTGATGTTCCCAATACCATCTTGTCTTTGCTTCTGAACAACTTCAGAATAAAGATCTAAGAGGTATCCTTGAGATCATATCTCAAGGAATGGAATAACCAGTCTATAAAACACTTATTATTATCCTTATATCATTATAAATGATTAGGATATTATATACATTTAGCACAATGATCAAAATGACACTCCCACTAAGCTTCGTATGGTTCACTAAGATTTTATCGGAAATCATAACATTTATAATTTCATCAAATCTTATGTTCCAATTACAAGAAGTTTCTTTGAGTCCATAGATGGAGTTTTTCAACTTGTACACCTTGCTTTCCTCAACTATGAAGCCCTAGGGCTACTTCATGTGAATATCCTCAAAGAGGTATTCCTAGAGGAATGCAATCTTGACTCACACCTTGAAGATGTCATGGTGTGTAGCTATAGTTAGCAATATTCTGATGGGTTTAAGCATGGTCACTAGAAAGCAAGTCTCACCGCAAGCGATGTCTTCTTTGTATGTGTATCTTGAGGATACGAGCCATGCTTTGAAGATCTGTACCTTCTCATCAGGTTCTCTCTTTCTTTAACACCTAATGGTTCTTACCCATATAGGTGGATCTTCGACGGTCCACATGCAACATTTGTATATGCAATCTACTTTAGGCTTTATTGCTACAATCCATCTTTCCATATCATGGCCCTCAGGAGCTTCATCACATGAAGTCCGATCATTTTAAGACTTAACTGACACATAGAATCCATCGTTAAACTTATTTGGAGAGGTATGAGTGTTTCATCTTTAGTTATCCTTTTAGTTTCCGATTTCAGGAGCCTCATTATCTTCTCAAGATTAAATGAGTTTCTTCACTTCATTTTCATCTTGATTCTTAACAAAGTCATTCTCTAGAATCCCATCCTTAGAGATGAAATCTTTAAAGAATCTAAAGGTCATAAAGTAGGCATCCAATACCATCATTTATTTTCCTAATGAAGTAGCACTCTCTGGTGCTAGATTTTAGTTTACATGCATGGAGCCTTATTAAGGATATATATTATAGTTTCTACTACATATATATATATATATACCTTGGAAACTAGGAGGTAATTATGCTAATATTCATCATTGAGCAAATTATGTCACACATAATCTAATTGTATCTCCCTATTGCTCCATTGAGTTTAGGTGTATTAGAAGGATTGAGATCATAGCCTCAAATTTCAGCGAAATTTGGTCGAATTTCTGTCGAATATCGATATCCAGTCGAAATCGAAATTCGACCGAAATGACCGAAATATGGGGGTCCTAGTACAAAAAATGACCGAAATGACCAAAATTCCGGACGAAATTCCACCGAAATTCCATCGAAATTCTGTTTTGGTCGACACCGAAATGGTGATCAAAGCCGACATTTATGGCCTTGATTGAGATAGGAATGATATTCCTTTCTCCATAAGGTATTCCACGAATTCATCTTACATGTACATGATACCTAGGTTAGATCAAATTCATTTCATCTTCCTTCAGACTTTGGTTCTAAACCAAAATTACGAAATCTTTGAACATTTCAAAGTATCTACGGAAGAAATCTTATATCACAAATAATCATCGAATGATATCACATATCACTATATTTTGATATAGATGATCGGCATGCATCAATATGTATGGGATCTTGAATACATAGACATCTTACACCATTCCTAGAGATGGGTGCATTGGACATTTTTTACTTTGAATACAATATTCACAAGTATGTAAGATTTGAAATTTTAGAGATTCTAAAGCATCATCTCTTACTAGTCTATTGATCTCATCAACATACATATGTCCAAGGCTTGATGTCAGATCATTGTCAAATGATCTTCATCCTTCTATTGATCTTTTAAGGTTTAAATTTTTCAGTATTTGAAATGTTAATGAACCATTCATAATATTCTAATTTTTTAGTAGAGTCCTATGGATGTTAGATTAGTTTATGAAAAATATCCATCATAATTCTTTATGATAGCCTGATGGTTCTATTCCAGAATTCATGTTTATTTCCAACATTTAGAAACAGACGATGAGTTTATTCTAATATCTAGGTCATAGAGACATTCTCTAAGACTAAGGGATCTCCCTATGAAATTATGAAATCCATCTATCCAATAGAGATTGTTGCAACAATTGCATCAATATCCATGTGGATGACTATTAAACCTTAAGATCAAATTTGTATGCAACCAATTGCAAGTGTTATTAGAAGAATGAGATATAATTATCAGACTTTTAATCTTATCCAATATGTAAGTCAATTTCAATGATCAAATGTAGATATAGTTTATTTTGGTGCACTATATGGGTCCTTCTCTAAGTATCCAAGATGGTCTAAATAGTCACACTATAAGTACATCGACTTATTGCAGTATTGATATTCATCCAACTCTTTGGATGCCATATGGAAATTATATTAGTATAGTCAACTCCTGGACTCTCCTTTCTTGGGTCAGACCCATGCTTCCACTGCGCTCCCTTCATCTATAAACAAACATTGCTTAAGACAAAGGATCTCTTATGTTGAACTCAAATGATTTCAATATAAGGGTATTTCAACATTTATACATGCTTTATTCAATTCATATAATATGAATATTATAAAGCTTCATGAATGACTTGAGTATATATAGAAGAATGATGACACTCATCTTATCTACATAACTCTTAACTCTTAAAGACTTAGGTTCAGGTAGGTACTCAAACATTTTGAGTACATCTTATCAAGCCACCATTCTTGCATAATGCAGTGAACCATGTTATTCATGATTAAATGTTGAGAGCACATATGTATGCCAGAACATCTTAGATTTATAAGGATTATTTGACAATTACGATCATCATCGACATGTCACTTCCAAAGTACACACGATGAGAGATCAAGACTATAAAGACATACAAACCTAGGTTGTTGTCCTGTTGTCCATTTAATTGTCATTCCTTATTATTATGAGGAAACTTGCACATTGCAACCACATACATTATGTGTCCAAATGCAAGTACAATATTTTGATCATAGATTTGATCCATTTTTTTTGAAATCCAGAAGCAAGGGGGGCTACGCTCGACGGTGCGCTCCCCAAAAATCTTATTCAATAAAAGAAGGGAACAAGGAGGACAACAAAAAGTAAAACAATAAAAACCACACTACAGAGTCATTACGACGCCCAATTCCTCACCAGGTGTTTAGCAACAGCACCCACATTCTCCTTGTAGAACCTTTGGCCCGAGAACAATAGGTCATTTCTCCCCCGCCAAACCGCCCATAGCACGGCAACCGGATATAGCACCTCCAGCCTCGGCCTCCCCTTATTGGCCTGAAGCGAAGACCAGAACGATTGGAGGTTAAAAGAGCAACACCAACCCAAATCAACCCCCTGCTAAATCTCAACCACCTTGGGGCATAAAAAAAGGTGCTCCACAGACTCAACAGCCGCATCGCAAAGGAGACATCTATCGGAAATCACGCCTAAAAGCCGGACACAACGGTCTCTCGTCATCAACCTCTTCCTCCTCAACAGCCGTAAAAAGAAGCCAACCCGCTTCGGAAGCTTCAGAGCCCATAGAAAGCCACAATCAAGAGTGATACTCTCCGACAACGATGGTGGTGGCCTAGCGATAATGCCAAAGGCCTTCTTGACAATCCCTCCAGCACCAGTGATCGCGCCCCTCAGTAGGGCGCCTAACCTCCCGCACCGCCTCGATGAACGCAAAGAATTCCTCCAGCCTCTGATCCGAGAAATTCGCCGTGAAAGATGGACACCAAATCCCATCCAACCAGCAAGCCACAACCGAACATGATTTATCTTCAGCCAACGCAAATAACCGCGGGAAGCGGGAGCAGAGGGGTCCCCCCCGTCCAATCGTCCGTCCAGAAGGACTCTCCCCCACCAAGCACCGGCCTGAAAAGCTCAACATTCTTCAAGAACACCTCCACCACCCCCTCCAAAACATGGTGGGGAAAGCAATACGACAGATCTGCGACGGCAAACCTCCCCCCACATCATAAATCCTCCGCACGACATTGAGGCAGAGATCCTCCCCCGGCCCCCAAATCCTGCACGCCCACTTAAGGACAAGGCCTCGTTCATATGGGCGAGCGATTTGACCCCCATCCCCCCTACTCCTTCCCGCAAGTAATATCTTCCCACCCAACGAAGTGAATCCCCCTCGCCCCCTCCCCTCGCTTCCCCACAAGAAGGCGCGCATACGCTTCTCCAGCCGAGCCTTGTTCCCCTTGGGCATCTTACGGTTGGACAAAAAATAAATCGGAATCGCCGAAAGGACCGCCTTAAGTAAAACAAACCTGCTACCTCTCGATAAAATCGCGGACTTCCAGCCCGCCAATCTCGCCTCCACTTTCTCCACAACCCTCGGCCAGTCCCCCATCCGCGTCCTCCCCACGTTCAAGGGCATCGCCAAGTATTCCATCGGCAATGAAGAGCACGCGGACCCCAGAGTCACCGCACCTCGCCTCCGCCACACCCCCTCCAAGAGAAACAACGTATCGTCCGCGTATTGCACGATAGGAATATGCACATCCCCCACTGGAAAAGCCCCGTGAGAGCCCGCTGCCAACCATATTAGCCGCAAAGTCAGAGAGAACATCAGCTGCCAGAATAAAGATCAAAGATGCAAGAGGGCATCCCTAACGAACCCCCCTCCGCGGCTAGATTCAACCCCCCTCTGGACGACCGTTGACCAAGATAGACATCGAGGCGGTGGTGATACAACGCCTCACCCACATTATCCATAATTCCGAGAACCCCTTCCTCCTAAGCACCGACCAGAGAAACCTCCAATCAAGGCAGTCGTAGGCCTTTCTGAAGTCCACTTTCCACAGGATGCCACGCACCTCCCTCCTTTTCCAATCCGTAATGACCTCCGACGCAAGCGTGAGACAATCAGCAATCTGTCGCCCCAGGATGACAGCCGATTGCGACGGGGAGATAACGTCGCTAATAATGCCAGACAACCGAGTAGCGAGTAGCTTCACAATAATGATATAAATGACGTTCGAGACCGCAATAGGGCGGAAGTCCTCAATGGATACCGACACCGACGTCTTCGGTAGCAAAATAAAGAGAGAGCGGTTGATCCTGTCGAAGCCCGCGTTCCCCTGACAGAACTCCAGAGCAACCTCAAGCACCTCGTGGTCCACGAGATCTAAAAAATCCTTGTAAAACGCGACTGGGAACCCATCCAGGCCAGGAGCCGCATCAGCATTAAGTTCCCACACCGCATCCTTAAGTTCCTCCAAGGACCAGTCACGAATAAGGCAGCCAACCTGATCGTTCGCCACCAGACGCGTGCCCGATCCCAACCACCTCCACATCCTTGAGATAGTTAAAGACGACACGCCCTTGAAGTGCTCCGCAATAGCCCTCCCCATCTCTCTATTTCCCTCCACGCGAGTCCCTCCAATGACGATGGACCGCATCGCATTCGCCCTGCGCCTCACACAAGCCTCACGATGAAAGAAGGAGGTATTTGCGTCCCCCTCCCTAAGCCATCTCCTCCTCGAGCGTTGCCTCCATTCCGTCACGCGCTTCTTATCCTCCCGAGCAACTACCAATTGGGCAGCAGTCCGATCGACAAGCTCCAGCTCCGAGAGATCCCTGGTGTCCCCAAGCGCGTCGAGACGTCAGATAGTCTCAACCGCGTCCACCCTTGCCGCACATCTAGCCGCTCTAGACTCCCTCTTGAAGGCAGCTAACCGAACCCGAAGCGAATCAAGCTTTTGAGCAAAACGAGATGCCACAGACCCTGAAACGACCGCCTCCGACCAATGCGATTCCACCAGGCTCCTAAAATTTTCCTCGAGCAGCCATCACTTCTCAAATCTGAACAACCCCCGCTGCTCCGGTGCCTCCCCTGAGAACTAAATGATTGGGTTATGATCCGAGCACCCCCTGCAGCTTCGCCTCCACCGAGGCTAGATCAAAAGCCTCCAAAAGCTCGCTGGAACAAGGTACCGATCCAAACGCGACCTAGAATTGGATCTCCTCCAAGTATACGCGGTGTCCACCGCATCCAACACCTCAGGGCCCAAAGAATTCACGGTGTCCGCGAAGGCGAGCGAGCCCGGGTCCTGGCCACCCTTGCCCCCAGGTCGGTCCGACGAAAATAGGGTAACGTTGAAATCTCCCCCGATCAGCCAAGGACCACCACCCACGGTCTTACCCACCTCCAGAAGATCATCCCAAAGCTCCACCCGCACCGCCCCACAGCGTGGACCGTAAACACAGGAAACCGCCAACCGCACGGAGGGAACAGAACAAATGAGCATCACCGTCAATACGTGCCTCCCGCGGCTCACCAATTCCAAAGAAAAAGACGATGACCTCCACGCCACCAGCAAACTGCCCGCGGACCCATCGCGTCAAGAGCACATAACTGATCCAGGGCGCCTGCCCCAAAGGACCTCTCCAAACGTCATCCGTCATAGATTTAATCCATGATAATATACTGGTTATTATTGAGTATAATATTGAGTGAGTTTAATGAAGGATAATATGAAATAAGAAAATGTGCATAAATACTAAATAAATATATACTTTGAGTTGATTTAGGAATTTTTATATCAAAGTTGTCTTGCCTTGTCAACACTGAAAGTTCATTTCCTTAATCACTTTTCAATGTAAGTAATATACTTACCATTATATCTCAAGCAAGATCAGGGATATCCTTTCTTATCTTTGTCACATCCCAATATATGAGAACCTGTAACTAAGATAAAAAGAGCGGAACACAATCCGCCTTGCAAAGTCCAACTTACATTCCCAACGGTCTTTAACAACCTGGGCCCACTACCCCTAAGGTGATGTTGACCCGTCATTAATGGAATCAACCATCAATGAGGTCCGTGAAAAAGAACTCGCTATGCGCAATTCAATATCGCCCTAATTATATGAGGACCCGATATTGGGGCCACTAAGCATACGTCCTTACTCTTTCGAGAAGGAAGAGCCCGATCCAGATGCTCTTGTATACAGGACTGTCACTTCAGACAGACGTCTCCTACATACAATCCCTGACGACAGAACTCTTTGCCTTGACGGGAGATCATGTGATGTCACTTATGTGATTCTCCATATCATGTTCAAATTCTAATTAATCATTATGACTAATATTCATTACGATTAATTTCATTCAAGGAAATACAACTCTATTCATAATAGTGTTTTAATTTTAATTGGATTCCAATTAATCTAATCACATTAAATCAATGATCTGAATTAATATCCAAACAAATCATTCTCCATTGTTACTTGAAATATGGTATTATCTCAAATACGTATTATTCAATTCTAAAAAATTAGAAAAATATATCATGATTTCTTAATAATTATCCCTTTTTACCCACTGCCATGACCAGTAGTCCGACGGGAGTGGACAGATCGCACACGTGGACCCGTACCTGCTACCCACCGCTCCCCGACTAAACACCATATCCGCCTCAGGCAAGGATAATGCCAAGTTGATCACTTTGTACTTGAAATGATAATAAGTTTTCAACCAAAGTCATACCATATAGTGATAATTAAAACCATTTTGATTATAAGGAAATTTGCTAAACAAATTCCCAATCTTATTCAAGCAAGTATGTTTGTTGGAGGATGATCATGTAACAATTTGTGATCTGGATCATATCTATTAATTATTGATTAAGGCAATGCCATTTAAGGAAATAATTATCATCAGGTTTTTTCTCAAATATTTATCCATAATTATTCCTGGAAATTAGCCTTTAATTTTACTAATTTCTTAAATGACAATCATAAGGTTCTTGATTAGGAATGTAATTTCGAGCAGTGACCTCACTCACTAAAATTATCTTTATCTTAATAAATTTAATTCTAATCAAGCAAAATAAGTTCCAAGTTTGCTAATTTGATTATAACAGAACCCAAGTGATTAGCACGTATTTCCAAGTATTTCAAAACAATAATTAACTCTTTAATTACGTCAAGATTTGCCATCCTCCGAAACAGTGGATATATGTTCATTAAAAGGATAATAACTTGAGTTATCGGATTCCAAATCATGCAAAGTCAAATCACAAGGTTTCCTTAATTAATGGGGAACATTATCCGAGGGATATGTGTTCAAACATTTTAAACAGGGTTGAAAATAATTCGCAAACAGAGCTGTGAGAATGAAAGCAATAAAATTTTCACAAGCCCTAATGAACCCAAGTCTTCTTAGGTTTATGGATCGTATTCAAAACTCCAAGCTAAGGCTCTGATACCACTTGAAGAATATGAGAAGATCCTTAAGCGCATCACATCGTATGCCACGGAGCGACTAGTCGAGTAGTTGCTCCGGGTAGAGAAATTTTAAAAAAATTTCAACGATGAAATCACATGACTCAAGAACACTTCTTGGATCATTTTATCTAAACCAAAATTAGGTATTAAGGTTACCTCTTCAAGCATGATTGCCATCGAGTCTCTAAATAAAGAGACCTTCTGTCTCAAGTCCGATCCCGACTGGAAGATGCTTGGGAGCATGTTGATGAGATGCGTGCTCGTCGCAATCCATGTGATGATTCCAAGCACGAATCTCTTGATCTCGTCACACGAGATCCGATGTCTTTCTCGAGCGTGGTGCACCGAAGGAGACGGAGATCCACGAGCAAATAATCTGACAACATAACGACGATGCTTGCATCGATAATGATTTCTCTATGGCTCCATGGTGGACGGCCACAATGAGAGAGATGCTTGGCATGTAGATAATGAGAGAAAGATTATTATGATGTTCCTTGAAGAGCAAGGGGTGCGTCTTTATATATAGTATTTTTGGGATCCATGGATCTCAATCCATGGACAATACATAATAAATGGATGAGATTGATTTGCGTTTCTTTCAATGGTCATGATCTTGTTGTGAAAACACAACAACAATTAATTTAATTTAAATTAATATACTGATAAATCAGATATAATTCGTTTCAATAAATCATATAATCTTGAAGATAATGGAGGAAGAGATTGACTCAACCCTAAAATGGGGGGGGGGGGGCACCAAGTCCTTTAGGGACAATGTGGCCGTCCACCCTCTTGACTAGGTATGAGTCAATCTCATTCAGGTCCTAAGATTACATTATCTCATGTAATTTCCAAGATTATCTCACAAGGATAATTCATAATTATCTTATGAAGATTGTAGTCATGCCATTGGAATTATATGAATCACACTCACAACGCAAAATAAAATGTAAATAATTTTCAATTAATCATCCAATGTACACCCAATTCACATCATAATTAATTAGCAAGTATAATCACAATATTCTCTCTCTAATGTATTATAAATCACATTTATACTAGAGTTTAATGGGCTGCCCCTGGGGCAGCCAACATGGCTGCCCCGCCGCCGATTTCGGCATTTTTTTTTATTTTTTCGAAAATATCACCATGTGTATTCATCCCTATATCCCTCCTATATGCCATTCGAATTTCGTCAGAAACAGAGACTCCTACGACCTCCATCCCAGACAGTCATTTTTTAACGGTAACATGATTTTTTAAATCGACACCACCTCGATGGAGGTCGTAGAGTCTGTTTCTGACAAAATTCGAATGACATATAGGAGGGATATAGGGATGAATATATATGACGATTTTTTTCAAAAAAATAAAAAATGCCGAAACGGCGCGGGGGCAGCCCCATTTTTCTCTTTATAATATATATGAATAATTGGATAGTGCTATCCACATTATTCATATCCATGATAATTAAATCATATTTAATCATCTTGGATCTCCATTCTCATGTGCTCAAATAATCTGAATCACATTTACATTATTCATATCTTTGATAATTAAATCACATTTAATTATCCTCAGATAACAATCCTTATCTAAATATGAATCTAATTCATATCATTCATGATAATTAAATCACATTTAATTATCAATTTTCTTAGTGCTCAGATGCATTTATCAATAGTGAAATTATCCATGAACTCTTTAAAGATACTTTTAAAGATAATGTGCTTTCTCCGCGGATATTTAGAGATAAGGATATGACGATTGTGTTGTTCCACGTATAGTGACTTGGATATTGAGATCACATCTCAAATTCAGATCTTGCGGACCTCTCATAGATGCTTGATTAAATCAAGACCGCGAATCTAATCTTCTCATTGCATCTGAATCACATTCATATCAATGTCCAACATTTGGACCAAGATCAGATCACTTCTCTACTGAGAGGAGTCACTAAAATTCAGACCCGTTTCATCAATCTCTAGGAATGGAAGCGTCATGGTTATATTATCGTTTATGATTTCACATCATCCTCAGGTATTCCTAATACCTGTACATCCTGCATATTGGAAGAGCAAGAATAAACCCGAAGTATTAGATGCATTTAGACTGTCTTCTTTAGGGTTTTGTCATTAAGGTTCTCATTCAATCATTGGGAGTTGGTATCAATCATATATTTTCCAAAAGCATATATCAAATCTACAAGCGAGACGACCGTGCACAAAATTTGATTCTTCCCCTTGTGAGTGAGCTCATGTCTTCCGGTTCAGTAATGAACATGTATGATCCCTTTGAGAGATCATAATACTCATATGCTTTTGCATGCACACCAACGTATCGGTGTATAGACCTTGGTCAGCTCATCAACCTATTGGTCTGCCAAATGTACGTACTCAGACTTATACTAATACATCTGTATTCAGTCAGAGGATGCGTGCCTATATCGTGACAATATACGACATAGAACTTTGGTTATCTCGATCTCGTTAAGTCAACTCTTTGACCTAACTAGTATGACACCTTCGAATCTCTATTCCTATGTAGAGGACCTGCATCAAGAGGTCAGTCAGATATCGAGCTTTAGAGAAATGATTGCCATCTCCTTCTCAGGTTGGAGATCCTCTCTTAACAATCATTTGACAGTGCTTGATGGGTCCTCAATCTAACTCTTTAGATATTCATCCAAGCACCAATCTCTATGATTCAACAATTGAATCTACAACTTTATGATCACTGAGATGGCCATGGTACATGACCCCAATTGTACTAAGGGACCTATTATGCAAATTAGTTATTCTTCATTTCAGATCAGGGAATGATATCTGCAATGACATTTATTGCATAATGGTTCGTTGTGGGCTCGCATGTCCAACAAGGATTTGTGCAGATGTGTGCAAGTGCACGTAGATGTGCACTTGTGCAGAGATGAGCCCTGGTGCGCGAGTCACAGAAGGGCATGAGGCGTAGATGGGTGGACGGGCGTAGAATCCTGGTGCATGATGCACAGATGCTCTATCGTGCGAGGCACATGTGCGCTAGGCGCAGATGCAGGAGGCGCAAGTACGCTAGGCGCAGATGCTTGAGTCGCAGGGTGTTGTGCACGGTATCGTGGCTGGCGTACGGGGAGTTGCGTGAGGCGAGAGGCTGCAAAGGAGAGGCTGCTCGTTGAAGTATTCATTGAGGAATGCTATCTTGACCAGTGTTTAAAAAAACGTGAGGCGGTTCGAGGCGTTTCCCTGAAATGTGAGGCGAGGCGTAAGCCTCGAGGCGGTCGAGGCTTAAGCCTCAATTTTTTAAAGAAAAATTAAAATTAAGAAAAATACATTAATATATATATATAATATTAAGTTATGCCAAAAAACATATTCAAAATCATTTTCACACTAGTAAAAGGTACAACACATACATAGAAATTCAGAAAACTAGTATTAGGCATGTGATTGTTTCCGCTATTCACAACAATGCATAATAATTATTCTACTCCATGTGTTTCTTTTCAACTTTTCTTCTTCGTAAATGTGATAACTATTTTAAGAACAAACAAATAACAACATCAAGTTGCAAACTTACAAGTAGTATAACAATTTTATTACAATTTAAACACGATCGTGTACGTTGTGTACAATAGAACTAGTATGTGTGGATGCAATATGATAAATTGAACATGATTTACAAGATCATTGAACTTCACTTGTTTCAAGCAATCTCTTCTCTATATATGGACATATTTATAGAAATATGCAAGGCTTAACATAGAAACAACAATACTAGCAAAAAAATGTATAATATTTATGACAAAACAAGGTCATGTGCAAAGCACATAACCGAAAAATTTAAAAAAAAGCCGCGCTTGAGGCTTACACCTCCGCTTCGCCTCACCGCCTCATACGGCTCACACTACCCTGAGGCTTAAACCTCAGAAATTCTGGGTGAGGCTTAAGCCTCGAGGCGCTTTTTGTCAAAAAAAACGCCTTGAGGCTTATGCCTCACCGCCTCGAGGCGCACTTTTTAAAACAAGGATCTTGACTTCCATCTTATAGATATCATAGTCAAGTTGTGTAGCTACAGTTTGCATTATTCTGATGGATTTAAGCATGGTCACTAGAAAGAAAGTCTCATTGCAAGCGATGCCTTCTTTCTATGTGTAGCTCATGGCTACGAGCCATGCTTTGAAGTTCTCTACCTTCTGACCAAGTTCCCTCGTTATCTTGAAGATTCATTTACACCCAATGGGTTTGACCCCTATAGGTGGACCATCGAGGTTGCATACACAACACTTGTACATGAAGTTTATATTAGACTTTATTGCTAACATCCATCTTTCCATGTTATGATCTACATAAACTTCATCATATGAAGTTCAATCATTCTCAGATTTATCTAACACATGGAAACCATACCCTCTAAGTGGTCTTACCACCCTCAAACTGATTTGAAGCGGTGTGAGTGTTTCATCTTTAATCGTCTTTTTAGTTTCCAATTCTAGGAGCCTCATTATCTTTTTAGGATTCAATGAGGCCCATTACTTCATTCTTATCTTGAGTCTCAAGAAAGGCATCCTCTTAGAATATATTCTTAGGGATGAAATCTTTTATGAATCTCAAGATCATAAAGTAAGTATCCAATACCATTCTTTATTTCCTAATGAAGTCACACTCTCAAGTACAAGGTTCCAGCTTTCTTGCATCTATGTTGTAACACTGACCAAACAACCCTTAAATTCTCCAGTGTCTGGCACTAAGCTTGGTTCCAAACCATAGCTCACGAGGAGTTTTGGATTCATATTGGCATAGAATCTTATTAAGGATATATATTGCAGTCTCTGCTACATATATATCTGGAAACTAAGAGGTGTTAGAAGAAAAGAGTCTTCGTTATTGTATTGAGAAAACCCTAGGCTCTCTTATATAGAGAGAGGCCGTAGGGGTAAATTACACGGATGTCTAAGTAGAATAGAGAAATAGAAACTGGGTACATCAACATATAATAATAATAGAAACTAACTATCTCTACACTCCCCCTCAAGGTGGAGCATAGATGTCGATCATGCTCAGCTTGGATGAACATCTCTGGAAAGGTCCTCTGAGCAATGGCTTGGTGAATATATCGGCAGTCTGATCCCCTGAGCTAACATGGGCCGTGGATATCAATCCTCTCTGGATTAGGTCCCTGGTGTAATGGCAGTCAACTTCAATATGCTTGGTCCTCTCATGGAAGGCTGGATTGTTGGCAATGAACAACGCTGCCTGATTGTCACACTGGAGCATCATCGGTAGAGATACGACCACATGTAGATCTTCTAGTACTGAGCGAACCCACATCATTTCCGTACTGACCTGAGCCATGGCCCTATACTCAGATTCAGCACTGGACCTGGCCACAACAGTTTGTTTCTTGCTTTTCCAAGAAACCAAGGAGCCACCAACAAACATTGCAAACCCTGAGGTTGATTTTCGGTCCTTAGGACAACCTGCATAATCTGCATCTGCACATGCTGATACAGATAAGTCCGTGCCCTTTCTAAATAGCAGCCCTGAGCCTGGAGAAGTCTTTAGATACCTCAGTATCATGTGTATAGCATCCATGTGAACCTGTCTTGGCTGCTCCATAAACTGACTCACCCTGCTAACTGCAAACTGGATGTCTGGGCGAGTTATGGTGATATAGAGGAGTTTTCCCACCATCTCTCTATATCTCCTCTTATCCACTTCATCAGTATCATCATCATATATCTTCATGCTGGGATCCATGGGGATGCTAGATGGTTTGCACCCATCCATACCAGTCTCAACCAGGAAGTCAGTAATGTACTTCCGTTGTGTCATCACCAAACCATGTGCATTCCTTGCAAATTCCAACCCCAGAAAATATCTTAGGGTTCCAAGATCCTTTGTAACAAACTGACTACCTAGGAATGCCTTCGCCCTTGCTATGCCCTGAGTATCATCTCCTGTAACAAGAATATCATCCACATAGACCATTATGACAACCGTACCTGCCGAGGACTTCTGGACAAATAACGAATGGTCAGCATTGGACCTCTTAAATCCCTGGTGCTCAATTATATTGGATAGTTTCTGGAACCACGCCCGTGGACTCTGTTTAAGTCCATATGTTGCCTTGTGAAGTCTACATACCATATGCTTCTCCCCCTCAGCAGTAAACCCAGGTGGCTGCTGCATGTAGACTTCCTCCTGTAAGTCCCCGTACAGAAAGGCATTCTTGACGTCTAGCTGATAAATACTCCAGTCGCGAACCACTGCAACAGACAGAAGGATACGGAGAGTCGTGTGTCTCGCAACTGGAGAGAATGTATCCATGTAATCAACGCCATATGTCTGTGTAAATCCTCGGGCAACCAAGCGTGCTTTGTACCTATCCAATGTGCCATCCGCATGATACTTGGCTGTGAAGACCCATTTGCAGCTGACAACTGATGCATCAGGTGGTGCAGGAACCAAAGACCATGTGCCACGGGACTGCAGGGCCTCCATTTCTTCCTCCATAGCTCGTCTCCAGCATGCAGTTTTCAGGGCTTCCTGGTATGTCCGTGGTATGTCCACAGAAGACAAAGCTGTGGCAAACTGCTGGAAATCACCTGTGAGTCGGTGAAAGGAAACCTGGGAAGCAAGTGGATATGATACACACTGTCGTCTCGGTTTCCGAAGAGCAATCGGAACATTCAGATCACCGTCTGTGTCCACCTGTAAGGAGTCATCCTGCATATGAACCGAATCTGACCCGTCATTAGTGATATTATCCGAACATACCTGAGGCTTAGTGATTGGCGGAGCTGTCGGCTGAGCAGGACCTGAGCGACGCGTATAGTGATGAGGAAATGGTGAGACGATTTGCCGTGGACTGGGTGGAGGTGGAGGTGGTGGTGGAGGTGGTGGTGGTGCTGGCATAGGAACGGACACATGAGATGTGTTAGGTAAAGGACAAGTAGGTGGTGGTGGAACCAAAATATCATCAGCGGTGGTGGATGGTACCATTCTGTCTCCAGCTGGCGAGAAGTACATGACCGACTCGAAGAAAGTGACATCCGCACTAACAAAGTACCTTTTGGTAGTAGGATCATAACACCGGTATCCCTTCTGTGTTCTGGGAATACCCAACGAAGACACACTTGACTGCTCTTGGAGAGAGCTTGTCAAGTCCAGGAGAAAGACGATGGACAAAAGCCACAGCACCAAAAACACGAGGTGGTAGTGAGAATATCTCCTTGTCAGGAAAAATAAGCGAAATGGGGATCTTCTCTCCAAGAACAGAGGATGGCATTCTATTGACCAGATAGCATGCAGTGAGGACAGCATCCCCCCAGAAGGAAATAGGAGCACAACTCTGAATCAATAAGGTACGAGTGATATCCAAGAGATGACGATGTTTTCTTTCTGCCACCCCATTCTGTTGGGATGTATATGGGCAGGTGGTTTGATGAATAATACCCTTCGATGACAGAAACTGAGAAAGAACACGTGTACAAAATTCCAGGGCATTATCAGTTCGAACATATTTTACAGAAGACGAAAAAACATTCTGTATTTCATTAATCAAGTTTTGAATAACATCGCCGGCTTCAGACTTATTCTTTAGAAGAAAAACCCAAGAGACACGGGAAAAATCATCAACTACCACAAGATAGAACCTGTGCCCTGATGATCGGGCACACGACTCGGACCCCATATATCTATATGCAACAACTCAAAAGGGGAGCTACTGCTCCGACTCTGACGACCTGGGAAGCTCGACCTGTGATGCTTTCCCCAACTGACATGTTTCACAACGAAACGACGAACTTGGAGAGATCTGGGGTAGAAGGTGGCGCATCTTCTGGAGCGGAAGGTGACCAAAACGAAGATGCCAAATGTATGGTGACACTGGTCCAGCAGAGTGAGTGGAGATGCCAGCATAGGAATCCCGGACCAGCCGATATAGACCGTTCTGCTCAGAGCCACAGCCAATCACCTTGCCCGTGAGTATGTCCTGAAAAATAAGAGAAGACGGGTCAAATATAGCGCGACAATTCAAGTCCTTTGTAATCTGACTAATAGATAATAAATTCAGGGAGAACTCAGGGGCATATAAAACATTCTGTAGCTGCATGGTGGAGGATAAGAAAACCTCCCCCTGACCAACAAGGGGTGAGTAGGAACCATCTGCTATCTGTACTGAGCGACCTGGAGGAATAGCCCTGTAGTCTTGTAGTCTTCCTCTATCTCGACACAGATGATGTGTAGCTCCGGAATCTATAACCCAGTCAGATATATCATGTGAAGATATGAAGGCTGAAGAGCTACCTGAGGAACTGGCTGCAGCGGATGAACTGGCTGAGGCTGTGGCAGCAATATCTGACGAGCCACCAGATGAATCACCAGAAGACTGTGGCATAATATCACGAAGACGAGCCACGAGTTCATCAAATCTATGATCTGCAGTAGACGGTAATGGAGACTGTGAGTGCTCCGCAACCCGTGCCGATGCTGGGAACCCATGCTTTGAGTAGCATGTCTCCTCCGAGTGTCCAGGTCTGTGACAATACGTGCATGTCTGACTGACTCGACCGCCTCTTCCATGAGAGCCACGGCCACGTCCACGACCACGCCAAGAAGGTGGTCCACCTCTCCCACGCGAAGCTGCCATCGCAGATGGGGGTGGAGTAGATGAGCTGGAGGAAACTGGGATACGACTGAGCCTCCTGTAGACATCCTCCACCGGAGGAATAACTGCATCGGCTAAGATCTGTGACCGTGCAGCATCGTACTCAGGATCGAGGGCAGCAAGTAGAACACCCACCATGGTGGCGTTCCGGAACGTCTTCTGCTGCTCTGGAGTAGCAGTCAGAGGAATGGTACTGTAGAGCTTCTCGAACATCCCTCTTAGGGATGTGTATAGAGAATGAAGAGGTCTGCCGGCTTGCTTCATCGTAAAGATGTCATGCTGAAGCTGTAACATCTTTGTCTCGTTTCGCACCTGCGAATACGTAGTGGCAAGAATGTCCCACATTGCCTTAGCAGTGGGCTGATGGAGACATCATTAGCTATCTCCATCGTCAGCGTGCCGGACAGCCATACTTTCGTATAGGCATCATCGGCCTCCCATGAGGCATAGATCCCCGTCTTCTCCGCAGGCTCATCTTCGGTAAGAATGTGTTTCTTACCGTTTGATTTCATGAGGCTCATGAACTGCATGGCCCATAACTCATAGTTGGACCCGTCCATCTTCACTATTGGCGCCGGACCTTTGAAGGCGCCGATGGAGGGCGAATCGACTTTCGATTCTGACATACTGCTGGTCGAAGAAGACGAAGGGATAATGGACACTGCGATGAATGTCTACACCAACTGCATTGGATTTGAGTACGTGTGTAGACTTTTACGTACTCAAATCCATAACCCGAAGCGCTTCTGGACTTCTGGTGGAGCAGCGGAGGGGCGAGGGCTGGGAGCTGCTGGAGTGGCAGCGGTAGGCGAGAGAAGGAGAGGGGAGGGGCGGCGGGTGGGGAAGGGAAGGGGTGGAGAGCCCTAGGGCGGCTCTGATACCATGTTAGAAGAAAAGAGTCTTCGTTATTGTATTGAGAAAACCCTAGGCTCTCTTATATAGAGAGAGGCCGTAGGGGTAAATTACACGGATGTCTAAGTAGAATAGAGAAATAGAAACTGGGTACATCAACATATAATAATAATAGAAACTAACTATCTCTACAAGAGGTAATTATGCTAAGTGTCATCATTGACCAGATCATGTCTAACATGATCCAATTGCATCACTTTACAACTCCATTGAGCTGAAATGTATTAGGATGAGTGAGATAGGAATGATATTCCTTTCTCTATAAGGTATTCCTTGAATTCATCTAACAGATACTGGCTACCTAGGTTAGATCTAAATCATTCATCTTCCTTATAACTATGATTCTCAACCAAAATTATGAAATCTTTGAATATTTCAAAGTTTTCTAATGAGTAAAGGAAGAAATTTCATATCATGAATAATCATTAATGGATATCACATATCATTAATGTTCATTATGATATAGAGGGCCAACATACATCAATATGTATGAGGTCTTGTATACCTCGGCATCTTACACCATTCTCAGAGAAGGATGCATTAGACATTTTAACTTTGAATACTATATTCACAAGTATTTAAGATTTGAACTTTCACACTCTAAAGTTCCATCCTTACTAGTCTATTGATCTTATCAATAGACATACCAAGTCTTGATGTCAGATCATTGTCAAATGATCTTCATCCTCCTGTTGATCTTTTATGGTTTAAAATTAAGTATTAGAATAGTTAATGAACCATTCATTACTATTCCAATTTAGTAGATCCTCTAGATGTTAGATTACTATCTGAAATATATCTATCATAAATCTTTATGATAGGTCTATTCCATAACGTATGTCCATTTCTAACAAGTTTAGAAATAAATAATGAATGTAGTCTAATATCTAGGTCATAAAGACAATCTCTAAGACTGATGTCTCTCCCATTGAAAATATGTAGCCTTTCAATCCAATGGAGATTGTTGCAACAATTGCATTAATTCTCCTGTGGATAACTATTAAACCTTAAGATCAAACTTTCTATTCTTCTAAAACATTTGCAACCAATTGCAAGTGTTATTAGAAGGAGATACAATTATTGGGCTTTTAATCTTATCTAATAAGTCAATTTCAATGATGATATGTAGATGTAAAATATCCCGATGTACCATTCGGGTCCTTTTATAAAGATCTTAGATAGTCTAGATAGTTATAATATCAATACAACAACTTTATGCAGTATTGGCATTCATCCAACTCTTTGGATGTCATATGTATTAAAGTCACATAAGTATAGTCAACTCCTCGATTTTCCTTCTTACATGGGCCAGACCCCATGCATCCACTGTGCTTCATTGACACTTAAATAACCATTGCTTAAGATAAAGGATCTCATAATTGAACATATCCTTAAGGGATTTCAATATAAGAGTATTTCAACATTTATTCTTCCTTCATCCTATTCATACAATATGAAGAATATGATGCATAATGAAAGACTTGAGTAGAGATAACAGAATGATGACATTCGTCATATCAACACTCATCTTAACTTTAAAAGAACTTGGTTCAGGAATGTTCTCAAACATTTTAAGTACATCATATCTAATCGAGCCACCATTCTTTATAATAAAGCGAACCATGTCATTCATGATTAAATGTTGAGAACATATATGTTTTCCCGAACATCTTCAGCTTTTAAGAAGATCTTGACAATTGCAATCATCACTGATATGTTACTTCCAAAGAACACTCGATTAGAGATTAAGACTTTAGAGACACATAAATCATAGGTTGTTGCCATATTGTCTATTTAATTGTCAATCTTCATAATCATGAGGAAACTTGCACATTGCAACCACATACATTATGTGCCCAACTGCAAGTACGTCTTGATTATGGATCCAATTTATGATATTATATCGGTTCTTGATTATAAATTTGAGTTGATTTAATGAATGTTATCTGAAATAAGATAATTTGCATAACTATATTTTTTTTATTAAGTTTATTAATATTTAAGTCAAAGTTGTCTTGCCTTTTATTTAAACTCTGGAAGTCCATTCCCTTATTAAACTTTCAAAGCAAGAGATTATCTCTAGCAAGATCTGGGTTCTCCTTTGTATCTTTGTTACATCCCAATAATACGAGAAATTACAACTCCGATAAAAAGAAGCGGGAACTCATTCCGCTTTGCAAGTCCAACTTATATTTCTTAATTCAGTCTTTATTACCCGAGCCCACTACCCCTAAGGTGATGTTGATCCGCCTGTTAATTGAATTAACCGTCAATAAGAATAGAACTCAATTTGCGCAATCCAATATTACCCTAATAATACGAGGAACCGATATTGGGGTCACTATGCATACGACCTTACTTTTTCGAAAAGCAAAGAGCTCGATTCATATTGTGCGTGTGTGTAGGAGCTGTCACTTTGACATGTGTCTCTAGTATACAATCCATGGCGATAGAACCCTTCGTTTTGACGGGAGACCATGGATGTCACTTATATGATCCTCCATAGCCTATTCAAATTTTAATTAATTATTATGAATCATATTCAGATAATAAATTCTTTCAAGGGAATTACATCTCCATTCGTAATGAAGTGTTTATTTTAACTAGATTTAATTAATCTAATTATACTAAATTAATCAACAATCCAATTCAATCAACCAACAAACATTTAGGGTTTGCTTGATATTACAATATATTATAAGCTCTCACAAGTACGCATTATTTTGTATTTAATTATTAAAGTACATCTTGACTTATATCATTCTTTCCTCAAAAATAGATTCGGACAATACTCTCGAGTTATGCTGGGAGGGTACATTCCTTGACATGAAAGGTGCTAACCAGCATACCCGGACTAGACACCTTCACCATTCTGATTGAGAACAATACGAAATAATGTCAATGTACTTGCAGTTTTATCGATCAACTTTGATGATCGGTATTTTACTATATATAGTATTCACTTAGAAACATTAGGCATCTTAAAAACTTTTGAGATCCTAAATTTCTAAGCATATCAAGCAAACATGTTCTTGATTTTTTTTGAAGCCAGAAAAGGGGGAGACACTCATAAGTTTTCGCCTCAAAAGTATATTAAAAACCATCAAATAAAAAGTATCAGGAGTACAAGAAAAAGAAAAAGGGGGCGCTCTAAGCAAGCCAGGAGCGCAACACACCCAAAGCACGAATACGGACATTCTCTACATAAAATCTCTGGCCAGCAAATAATAGCTCATTCCTAGACAACCAGATAGACAGATCAACGCCAGAGGCCGCAGCAGCTCCAGCCTCGGCCAAAGCCTGGCTGCGCCCAAAGCCTTGCAGAAATCTTCGACACCCGCCCTGCCAAGTCAACCCAGGTCCGGATCCACCCAAACAGGTAACACCGACGGGCAGACAAAGAAGAGATGTTCCAGAGTCTTGATCCCTGCTCGCAAAGAAAGCACCTTTTAGATACTGCCTCGAGCAACCCTAACACAATGGTCCCGAGTCAAAAGCCTTTTCCTCCTGAACAACCAGAAGAAGAAAGCAATCTTCGCCGGAAGACCCAGCCCCCAGAAGAAAGAACAGTCCGCAACCAACTTCGCCGAACGAAAGGGAGGGGGCCTGCAGATCGTCGAGAAAGCCTTCCTGACGGAGAAGGAGCCCCCGCGCCAAACCCAGTGGTCGCGACCCCAGGAAGGACCCGAGGCATCCCAAAGCGCGTCCAGCAACTGCAAGAACTCCTCCAGGCGTTGATCCGAGAATCCCGAACTAAAAGCCGGCATCCAGTTCCCATTCACCCAGCAGGATGCAACCCTAATTTCCTTGTCCGCCGCCAAATCAAAGAGACGAGGGAAGCACAAGGAAAGCGCTCCCCCGTCCGTCCAGTCGTCTCTCCAGAAAGCGAATCGTAGCCCATCCCCCAACACCGGCCTGAACAACGTCCGGAAGTTGTGGGAAAACGATTGGACGACCCTCCAGAAGGGAGACGGTCTCCGCCCGCGTACACCAACTGCCGCCGCCCCTCGGGAGCCGCCACGTCGACCCTGTAGATACGCTTAAGGAGAGTGCAGCAAAGGTCCTCACTTCCACCCCAAATTCTGGCCACCCACTTCATCAATAACGCCTCATTCAGTTCGCCCAGCCGGCATATCCCGTGGCCGCCCTCCTCTTCTGCAGAGTGACCTCGTCCCATCTTACCAGGTGCATCCCCGTGCCCTGTCCGTTTCTATCCCACAAGAACCGCCTCATCAAGCCCTCCAATCTCCTCCTAATCCCCACCGGTATGAGTCTCGTGGAGGAGTAGTACAACGGCATGGCGGATAGCACCGCCCTCACATGTTCTTGATTTTGCATGTGAAACTTGTCCTAAACTATTGTAGGATAAACTAGGCTTTTGTCATGAAACATATATTCAATGGTCTTTGATGTTTAATCAATTATTTTCATAAATTTTAAACAATCAATTTAATAAAGGAAAATTCATAATTTCCATGATTTTCATTTAATGATAAATACATTAATTAAAAAGACTTGATAATCCAATCATCATCCGATCTATCTCCACTGAATATAGAATATCTAGGGAAAATGAAGTCGGAATCATGTGAAATAAATTTTGCGGTTTGCTGGTTTAATTCTCTACTTAATTAAGGTGTATATTTCATGTTTCATGACATGGAAACAATAAGCAAAACTAATTTCTTCCATATCCATGAATGCATGCAAAAATAATTTTATCGCGAGAACTTTTCGAATTTTAATTCATGCACTTTTGGTGCTAACAATTGATTATTATTTTGGGGACATATTTTAACATTCTAAATA
Organism: Ottelia alismoides; assembly: GCA_037367405.1. Taxonomy (NCBI): domain Eukaryota; kingdom Viridiplantae; phylum Streptophyta; class Magnoliopsida; order Alismatales; family Hydrocharitaceae; genus Ottelia; species Ottelia alismoides. Next base: position 49,117 of record JAZKJV010005087.1, on the reverse strand, counting down.
CATTTTATTATCCAAAAAACACGTCCATACAATTCATAAGCAAGGCCTTTTCAATTTAGAAAAAAAATAATTTGATATGTGTATCATATGCACAAACCAAGAGTCCCCGCGCAACCAATATGCAAAACCTTGTTCCCTAGGGTTTTGGATCATATCCAAAACCTTTGACCAAGGCTCCGATACCACTTGAAGGCTAGAGTTTGTGCCTTAATGCATTACGGAAGCGTAAAGATCACATCTAATGCGATCAAGAGCAGCTAGTGATACTAGTCTCTCGCGGCAGCGAAAATTAATTTTTTCTAAAGAGATGAAGCCACATGATTCGAAAAGACTTCTCGAATCATTTCATTAAGATCACAAACAAGATACAGGAATACTTCTTGAAGCGTGGTTGGGTTGCGGTCGATGTCTCTAAAGTAAGAGACCTCATATCTCAAGTCCATCCGATGGAGGAGGTGCTTGCTAGCGCGTGGATGAGTTGCATGCTTCTTGCAATTCAAATCGAATATCCAAGAAATGAATCTCCTGATTTCGTCCCATGAAATCCAACATCTTCTTCATGAGCAAGGAACATCGAAGAAAACGGAGATCCATGAGCAGTCGATGTGGCAACATGACGGCGTAGCGACAACGACGACGTTCTCTAGGTCAAGGGGTGGACGACCACTCTTGAGAGAGAGTGTGTGTTGGCGTGTGATGAGAATGCGAGAGAGAGAGAGAGTGTGTGTGCTCTTGCAATTGTGTTGTTAAACAATAGGTACGATTTCCCTTCTTTTATATTAATTGGGTTGTCCATGGATCACAATCCATGTACTTCACAAAATCAATGGTTTTGTTTATTTTATGCTTTTAATCAATGATCATGATTTTGTTGCATAAATTTGCATTACCAGTTAAATTAAATTAAATTTATTGAATAATCATCGATATAATCTAGTTCAATTAAATCAATATGCATAGAAGGATTAGGAAGAAGCTAGCCACCTTCCATTAATAGAGTGGTTGAGCTCCTTGATTTTAAGAGTCAAGGGTGGCCGTCCACCCTCCAATTATGGAAGGTTTCTTCCTTCTTCCAATTATGTGAAATATTATATCTCACATAATCCTTCATTATTTGCAATATCTTTTGTTATAATTTTATTCACAAAATTAATTCTAAATTATTTTATGACAATTTCAATCATGCCAAGTAAACTTGTGAATCATATTCACAAATCCGAAATAAAATGTAAATTGTATTTTCTATAACATGTTTAATGTGCATCCAATTCAGATCAACATTTAATTCGTAAATACTATTTACAATTATCTCTCTCTAATATATTATAAATCACATTTATAATATGTGTTTTATGTAGATAGTGATATCCACATTATTCATATGTTCGATAATTAAATCGTATTTAGTTATCTTGGGCATGCATTCTCATGTATCTAAATAATGGGATTATATCATATTATTCATGATAATTAAATAACATTTAATTATCAATTTCACAATGTTCCAATGTATTATTCAACATTGGAATTATTCATGAACTCTTTCAAGAATAATGCACTTTCTCCGCAGATACTTGGATATAAGGACATGATGATTATATGTTTCATGTATAACAACTTGGATATTGAGATCATATCTCAAATCCAGATCTCGAGGACCTCTCAAAGATATTTGATTAAATCAAAATCATAAATCTAATCTTCTCATTATATCTGAATCATATTCAGATTAGTGTCCAACATTTGAACTAAGATTAGATTACTTCTTTACTGAGAGGATTCGGTAAAGTCTAAACCTGTTTCATCACTCCCTTGGAATGGAAGCATCGTGTTTATACAATCATTTATGATCACATCACCCTCGAGTATTCCTAATACAATACCCGTACATCCTGCACACTGGTAGACCTAGAATAAATTCGAAGTTTTAGATCACTTTTAGATTGTCTTCTTCAAGATTATCATTAAGTTTCTCATTTGATCATTGGGAGTTGTTATTATTTATATATTTTCCAAAAGCATATATCATACCTAAGTACTGATCATATACTTTCCAAAAGTATATATCATACCTACAAATTCAGTCAAGCTTCCAAAGCGAGACGTCTGTGCCCGGAATTTGATCCCAATATCTCATGATTGAGCTCATGTCTTCCAGTTCAGTATTGAACTTGTATGATCCCTTTCAGATATCGTATTACTCATATGCCCTTTGCACACCAGCTCACCAGTGTATAGAAATTAAATAGGTCATCAACCTATCGGTCTGTCAAATGTATATATTCAGACATATAATAGCACACTTGTCTCCGATCAGATGATGCATGCCTATATCGTGACTGTATATGACATAGGTCTTAGTTATCTCGATCTCGTTAAGTCAACTCTTTGTCCTAACTTATCTAATATCTTCGAATCTCTATTCCTATGCAGAGGTCCTACATTAAGAGGCTGGTTAGATATCGACCTTTAGAGAAGAATTGTCATCTTCTTCTCAGACTGGAGATCCTTTCTTAAAAATCATTTGACGGTGCTGGATGAGTCCTCATCTAACCCTTTAGATATCATCCAAACACTAGCCTCTATGATTCAATATTTGAATCAACAACTGTATGATCATTAAGATGTGGCCATGGTACATAACCCTAATTGTACTAAAGGACTTATTATGCAAATTACTTATTCTTCATTTCAGATTAAGGAGTGAATTGCAATAACCTTTATTGCATAATGGCTCATCGTGGGCTCACATCTCCAACATCATACACCGCCTTTGTCACCATGCATATTAGGACATCTGCTTCCAAGATGAACAATAAAGGAGTCAACGGGTAGCCCTGCCTCATCCCACGTTGTGGTTGGAAAAAACCACCTTCAGGTCACCCCATTGACCAACACCGAGTAAGATCCTGGACATTGACAGAGTAACTCTCCAACATTATCATGGATATCTCTGACAAAGGGCTTGGAGGTTAATGGGGGCAATGTCGGCCTTTGCCCCCTTGGACCTTATTTCAGATGACGCGATAACCTGTGAGGAGATTTTGTGAAGAACAGAGAAAAGTCTTCCTATCAGCTATCTTGCTAATATGTGGGAGACTTATGCTGGTAGACTGGTTGCCTATTATAAAGCTGCTGGTGAAGAGGTTGGCAGGCTTGAAAACATCGTACCTTTCAAGGGGTGGGAGATTGGTTCTGGTGAATGTTGTTGTCTCAGCAGTTCCTTTAATTTTCCTTTCCATGAGAACGTTAACTGTGGGCATCTGTAAGCGGTTGGAGGCATTGATGTGACGTTTCTTTTGGTTGTCAAATCATGATGCTAAAGGAATTGCACTATTGGATTGGGTGTTGGTGACAACACCAATCTAGGATGGAGGGCTCAAGGTGTTGCGAATTGGTTATACGAACAAGGCATTGCTTATGAAGTGGGTGATGAGGATCTGAGGAGATGGGAATGACTTGCTTTCTAGACTGGTGAGATCTATTTATGTCGTATTGCATGCCTATGTGCCTACGCTGATGTGGTTTCGTCGACCACTTTTTGGAGGGGTGTGTTTGATCATGCCGATCTTGAGGGACCTGTTGCAGCTGCTTTTGGGGGATGGTCGAGGTTTCCGTTTCTAGATGGACGACTGGTCCGAGGAGGGGGCTTTTTCTAACCTGAATCCCATACTTTTTGCTTTAACTTTGGACATGGAGGCACGCGTTGATGATGTGCGGTTCGGTGGTTTTTGGATGCCTACTTTTCTGGCTGAGCTGTCAGATTAGAGGGTGGAGGATTTTCTTTATCTTTCTGGCGGATTGGCGTGGCTGAAGGTGTCGTCTTAAGGTAGGGATTCATGATGCTTGAGAGATTGCGCGCTCAAAGTCAAAAAGATGTACATGGTGATCTTTGATCAGGCTGCTTCGGTTGATACAGAGACATCTCAGGATCGTGTTAGTCTTGGTGGATGGAGGATCCCTATGAGGGTTAGGGTCTTCATGTGGTTGGTGAGAAGAGAGCGAGTTATTACAGGTGCCAGGCGAGCCAGGCTTTTTCCTGGAACTGATGAGAGATGCATAAGGTATGGTGGAGAGACATAAGATGCCAATCATCTTTTTTTTTAATGTCCTGGATCAATGGAATCGTGGCAAAATGCAGACCTTTCTGTTGTCGAATGGAGTGGTAGAGATTCTTTTTTGACTGCAATCTGTAGAGATTATTAAGATCAATGGAAGGGAGAGTAAAGGCTTGCGCACATCTCTAGTTTTTATGGCTATCTAGAAACAATGTTGTCTTTTTGGGAGGGAGTTTTATTACGGCAATGTACTTGGGCATGCCAAATCCCTCTCTGAAATGTCGTGTTTCTAATTACTTTATAAAATTTTAGTATATTTTTTGGATGGGCTTTTAATTGAGGTCCATCCCACAATTACTAAAAAAATTATATGTAAATTACTGTAAAGAAATCCTTCGTTGATGCTAAAATAATGATACCTGCATTATTTCGGATAGTTACCATTCAACTTCTCAATGTTAAAAAATCCAAGATCTTTTGAGCAAATTTTGGATTATTACTTGTGTAGAACTTTGAATAGTTTTCCCCTTCTTTTTTGTTCCTTTTATTATATGTAATGACTAGTATGATGAAATGCATTGTACCGGATTTATTAGAGTATGAGATGATATAATCATACTAGGATGCTCGTATCATTTTTTATTTTCTGAAGGATATTTTGGTAGAGGGTCTGGTGGAAAGAAAAAAAAATCATGTTTGGAGGATTTATCATTAGCTCCATAACTTAACGGGGGTTAAACTTCTACTACTAAAGTGGGGGTATAACCTTTAAAAAGTGGGGTTCATGCTTTATTTTATTTAAGTACTACATGCAAAAATGGCAAAGCCTTCTCCTACTATAAGTAGGGTCAACTATATGGATTCTTGCTCAAATCCATATTGATAGATTCGACTATATTTTACGCTGGCTGTCGACTACCTAACACAACCTCCACACAGAGGCATTTGAACTCTGATCTTTTGAGTGGTAGATACACTGCACTACTACCAAACCATTTAGCCGATCCTACTTAACGTAGAAAAAGGCTTTGTTGTTGTTATACTGCACATGCAAAACTGCTATTATTAGTATAAACAAGTGGTTCTGCATCTTATTTATAAATGTATCATTGTGCACAGGAACTTAGTCGCCAATAATTTTTCAATCAACGGCTCAAGTAACAGGTATTTATCTAAAAATTCGAAGCACTTTGTTCTTGAAATCCTTTTTTTATATCGCTTTATGTTCAGTTTCCTCAAAGAAGGCTTAGAATGCTTGCAGAAGAACATCCCATGTCAGCGTGGATCTCCAATATGTAACATTCTCATCCCCTCATATTTCAGGGGAGGTAAAGATTGTAATTTTAGGATTTACAGGGTTTCACTTCCATCTTCCAGGGTCCAACTTTGGAATAAATTGTGGCGGTGCAAAGAGAATTACAGCATCGGATCAGTTGGTTTACGAGAAAGATGATGCAAATGTCACTGAAGCATCTTATTACATTTCTCCAGAACGAAGATGGGCAGTTAGCAGTGTTGGTGTGCTTCTAGATTCTCCAATTGGTACCCCGTCTGGTGAGTTCAGTGGATCACAGTTCACAGACACCCTCGACTCAGAACTCTTTCAGTCTTCAAGGTTATCACCATCATCTCTGAGATACTTTGGCATTGGGCTTGAGAATGGAGGCTACACTGTAAAACTACAGTTTGCAGAATTAAGGTTCCCGGATGCTCCACCGCTGGGTCGTCCAGATTTCGCGAGTGTCGGAAGGCGTGTTTTTGATATATATGTTCAGGTATGCACCTTTAATTGAGCGTTGAATCATGGATTGTTTTCTCCGGTGTATTCATGGCAAAGGGTTCTTGGGTCCAAGTAGGGAGATCCCAATAACCTAATTATAGTATGAATAAGAGGGAGAACCCAAGAACAAAACCATAATGGATAATGCGGAGAACGAAGAAGAGAGCGAAATGACTTATTTTTTCCATATGGCTTAGCACTTCTTATATAGCGTGAAACTCTAGGGAGTCAAGGAGAATGACAAAGATACCCTCGATAGCTTACATAACAGAATAAAATAGAATAGTTCTAACACACTCCCTCAAGTTGGAGGATATATGTTGATCATACTCAACTTGGATATAAGTTCAGAGAATCAGAAGCACATTTGTGACACCCGTGGATCTGGGATACCCGTTTACACATCACTCATAGTATCATGTTCGCTAAAGATCGCATTAGAGTACTGAAAAATAGAGAAAGTTTTTCGCATTTAGGAATGACATTCACATTTAACTAATAAGAGAAAGTTTTTCGCATTTAGGAATGACATTCACATTTAACTAATAAGCCACAGAACTATAATATGACACCAATTATATTGCATATTTCCATAGAATTTAATATGTAACAAAAGAAACTGTATAAAGTACATGTATCCCAATTTTAGCAGAAGAGAAAGAAAAGCATTTATAATATCTTGAACAAAAACTATAACATATGTACCTGATAATACTTACTGTGGGAGTTTACATTCAGCTCTCCTAATACCACAATACATGTGTTTTTCATGCCATCCATGCATTAGGAAGAACAGAACATCAACAAATGTTGAGTAAATCTAATTAATTAGAAATAACATGAATTTAGTGGCTCCAAAAGAAAGCAAGTAGTTAGTGTTTATTAATTAAATTTAATGAACTACTTGCTTTTGAAACAATTTTTCAAGTTATTCGGTATTTGCATACTTTTCATCCTATCTTAATTACCCATATTTATCATTTTTATACATCGATTATATGATCCATATTTATGCTAATCACTCTTTTTTATTATAATTCATGATTGATGATCTTGGTAATATGGATGATGAGTCTCTGATCTAATCATTGTCTTTCTTAAATGTTTATAATGATCGAGGTGATCCATATATCTCGACTGTCTAAGTTTTAATATGATCGAGGTGATCTAGATCATTTTCCAATGTTTATGAATCATGTGGATGGTTCATAATAAGTGTAGATGATGAATCTGGTGTTATGATTCTTTTCTTGTTAAATTTCCCAAGCTCAGTGGATAGTCTGTGGTCTTGATCTGGTTAAGACCTCACACTATGACTCTAAGGCAACAAAGAAGCCTTAGGGTTCGAGTGCCTCCTTAAGCATGCATTGGAGTAAAATGCATCCTAACTAAGTTCCCAACACATCCACTAGCTACGTCTAACAACCGTGCTAGTAGCTCGTAGTCTGATAAGGATGATTTTCATAATATAATCTTTTCTCTTCGCTAGGAAGTACTGACAAACAATAACTAGCTCATTGAAATCGAGCTCAACTGTAACCAAGCTCAATTGTACTCAAATCATCTGAAATCAAGCTTCACTGCAACCAACTCAACTGTAGTCGATCTCAATCTCAACTGTAACTCATCTCAACTCTAGCCTAACTTATTTATAATTCATTCCAAGCTCAATTGTAACTCCTCCAAATTCAACTATAACTGATTTAGATGTAATCATAGAAGATTCAGATGTAGACATCGTCGAGCTTATTGGAGGAATGGTAACCAAAACTCAAGCAATGAGGTAGTCTCCTAAGAGACCCTTCCGTCTTACCCACCCAGTGGAAGTGCAGTCTAGGGGAGGGCTAGGCCTACTCCTAAACTATGCCCCTGAGATTGAGGGGGACTTTCCGGAACAAGTCACTCCAAAAAAATCGGCCTGACCGGTACATACCTACATCCATCTAGACTCTTAAAAGGCTTTGGTTCAAGTAGGTACTCAAACATTCTGAGTATATCATCTTTTATCGAGCTACCATTGTGCATAATGTAGTGAAACATGCCATTCATGAATAAATGTCGAGAGCACATATGTTTGCCAAAACATCTTCTTAGATTTTATAAGGATTATTTGACAATTACGATTATCATTGACATGATACTTCCAAAGTACACTTAAAGAGATATCAAGATTATAGGGACATCCTGCTATCTATTTAGTTGTCATTCCTCATTATTATGAGAAAACTTGCACATTGCAACCACATACATTATGTGTCCAATTGCAAGTACTATATCTTGATCATGAATCCAATTCATGAGAATTTATTGGTTATTATTGAATATATTATTGAGTAGGTTTAATGAGGATTATCTAAAATAAGACATTTGCATAAATACATATTTTACTTTGATTTAGGAGTTTCTATGTCAAAGTTATGTTGCCTTGTCAATATTGAAAGTTCATTCCCTTAATCATTTTCAATGTAAGATATATACTTACCATTATATCTCAGACAAGATCTGGGATCTCCTTTCTTATCTTTGTTACATCCCAATAATATGAGAACCTGCAACTCGGATAAAAAGAAGCGGGAATGCATTCCTCCTTGCAAGTCCAACTTGCATTCCAATTCGGTCTTTAACACTCGGACCCACCACCCTAAGGTGATGTTGACCCGTCGTTAATTGAACCAACCGTCAATAGGAATAGCACTCGCTATTTGCAATCCAATATCACCCTAATAATATGTGGACCTGATATTGGGGTCACTACACATACGACCTTACTCTTTCAAGAAGCAAAGAGCCTGATCCACATGCGCTTGTATGCAAGAGCTGTCACTTCGGACAAGCATCTCCTACATACAATCCCTATCGATGGAATTGTTCGCTTTGACGGAAGACCATGTATGTCACTACTGTGATCCTTCGTATCTTGTTCAAATATCGAAGAAGGAAGCAAAGAAAGCCGTAAGCGAAGCTAAGTCAAAAGCTTATGAAGTTTGTATAAAAATCTCGACTCTAAGGAGGGACAGAAGGATGTATTCAGGTTGGCCAAAGCAAGAGAAAGAAAACCAAAGACCTTTCTCAAGTGAGATGTATTAAGGACGAGGAAGGTCATGTGCTTGTTACTCAGAAGGATATAAAGACTAGATGGGAGCAATACTTCCATAAACTTTTCATTGGGGAAGGAAATAGAGATATCACTTTGGGTGATCTAGCTTGTAGTGAAAGTTACTTGAATCGTGCATGCTATAGACGGATACAAAGAAAGGAAGTAGAGGAGGCTTTGAAGGTTATGAGACCTGGAAAAGGTGTAGGACCGGATGACATCCCTGTAGAAGTATGGAGAGTTTTAGGCGAGCGTGGTTTGACTTGTCTTACGAATCTATTCAATGTTATTTGGCGAAGCAAGAAAATGCCTGAAGATTGGAGGAGTATCGTGGTGCCTCTTTATAAGAGTAAAGGAGACATTCAGAATTGTTCAAATTATAGAGGTATCAAGTTGATGTGTCAGACTATCAAAATTTTGGAACGTGTGATCGAAAGAAGGTTGAGGCAAATTTCCAATGTAAAAGAAAATCAATTTGGATTCATGCCAGGTCGCTCAACGACTGAAGCCATCCATTTGCTGAGGAGAACAATGGAGATTTATAGAGCTAAAAGGAAGAACTTCCACATGATCTTTATTGATTTGGAGAAGGCTTATGATTCTGTCCCACGAGAGATATTGTGGAGAGTATTGGGAGAAGAGACAAATACCTGTCCTATACATTAACCTCATAAAGGACATGTATGATAGGGCTTTATCTTGTGTAAGGACTCCGTCTGGGAAGACTGGATATTTTGACATCAACATTGATTACATCAAGGTTCTGCTTGGAGTCCATTTCTTTTTTACTTTGATTATGGACGAGTTGACCAGTCACATTCAGGATGAGTTACCTTGGTGTATGTTATTTGCTGATGATATTGTGTTAATTGACGAGACTAGAGATGGAGTAAATGAGAAGCTTGAGGTCTGGAGACATGAGTTGCAGACTAAAGGATTTCGTATAAGTAGGGCCAAGACAGAATTATATGGAGTGCACCTTTGATGGAAGCAATGGTGAAGGAATCGAGGTGAAGATTGGTGACGATAACATTCAGAAGAGAGATTCCTTTAGATATCTGGGATCTATTCTGCAACATGATGGGGAAATTGATGGAGATGTTACTAATAGAATAAATGCAGGCTGGCTAAAGTGGAGAGGAGCCTCTGCTGTTCTCTGTGATAAGAAAATTCCTTTAAAGATTAAAGGAAAGTTTTACAAAGCAGTCATGAGACCTGTTATGCTTTATGGATCTGAATGTTGGCCTGTGAACCATAGACATGTGCAGAGAATGAATGTAGCAGAAATAAAAATGCTAAGGTGGATGCGTGGGCACACACGTAAAGATCGGATTCGGAATGATGCAATCAGAAAGAAAGTTGGTGTAGCTCCAATCGAGGATAAGATGCGAGAAAATCGCTTAAGATGGTTTGGACATTTACAAAGAAGATCAACTGATGCTCCAGTTAGGAGATGCGAGTGTTGAGATGTTGAGCCGGCTAAGAAAGGTCGACGACGACCCAAGAAGTGTTGGAAAGAGACCATATGAAGGGATCTTAGTTTTATGGATATAAGCCCGGAATTGGCCCAAGATAGATCTGAATGGAGGCGAAGAATCCATGTAGCCGACCCTACTTAATTGTGGGAAAAGGCTTTGTTGTTGTTGTATATTCACATAATTAATTCTTCCAAGGGAAATAATACTCTATTCATAATATAGTATTTATTTAGATATAATTAATTTAATCATACTAAATCAATTATTAATCCAATCAATTAACCAACAAATAATTTTTAATTGTTACTTGAAGGATGGTATAATCTTAAAATACGTATTATTCAAATTTTAATAATTAGAAATATACATCATGATTGCTTCAAGCATTATCCTTTCCTTACCCGTTGTCATGGCCAGTACCGACGAGAGTGTACATACCGCTTACGGAACAACCTGCTACCCAAACGCTCCACGACTAGACACCATATCTGCCTCATGTCAGGATAATACGATTTGATCATTTTATATTTGAGATGATAATCGGTCTTTCAACAAAAGTTATACCATATAATATTTATCAAAATATTTTTTTGAAATATTATAAGTAGATTTTCTAAATAAATCCCCAATCCTATTCAAGCATCAATGTTTGTTGGAGGTTCATGTAACCAATTGTGATCGAGATCATATCTAATCAATTTTGGTTAAGGTAATGTCATTTAAAGAAATAATCATCTTTAATTATTTTATAAAATATTTATCACCCATTATTTTAGGAAATTAACCATTAATTTCCATTAATTGATCAAATGACAATCATAAGGTTCTTGATTAGGAAAGTATTTTCGGCAATGATCCTCACTAAAATTAGCATATCTCAATCAATTTAAATCCAAATCAAGAAAAATAAGTTTCTAGTAACTCGGGGCAAACAGAATTTATTTTTTTTAAACGATAAAATCACATGATCTAAGAACACTTCTCGGATCATTTCATCTAAACCACAAACAAGTATTAGGTTTACCTCTTGAAGCATTGTTGCGATCGAGTTTCTAAATAAAGAGACTTCCTGTCTCAAGTCCAATCCGACGGAGGAGACCCTTGCGAGTGCGTTGATGAAATGCGTACTCCTCGCAATTCATGTTCATGATCCAAGCGACGAATCTCCTGATCTTGTCACACGAGATACAACATCTTCTTCACGAGCAAGGACACACTTAAGGAGACAGAGATCCACGACCAGTCGAAGCAGCAACACGGCGACATGACGATGACGGAGTTCTTCTCTAGGTCAACATATGAACGACCAGATGTTGAGGGAGAAGGAGAGAGAGGACGTGTAGAGAATTAGAAAGAGAGCATATGATTTGTCTCGTGTTGTTGTTATATCTTGAAGAGCAAGGGGCGCCTCTTTTTATATAAGGTTTTGGGAGTCCATGGATCTCAATCTATGGACAACACAAATTCAATGGATGATATTGACTTGTGTTTCTTTCAATGATCTTGATTTTGATGTTAAAAACATAACAATAATTAATTTAATTTAATTTAATATATAGTGAACAATAATCAATATAAATTAATTTTAATTAAATCAATCTCCCATGAGAAATAGGAAGGAGGCTAGACTCCTTCCATAAAGGGAGGTCGGCGGCCATGAGTCCTGTAAGGACTTGGTGGTCGTCCACACTCCTTGTTAGGAAGGGAGCCTTCTTCACATATTACATGGAATCCAATGTTCCATGTATTCTCCATTATTCTTGCAACAACTTTTGTTGTAAATTATTTCACAAAATAAATCCAATTTATTTTTGTGAACATTGTAATCATTTCATTGGAAATTTATGAATCACATTCTCAACCCAAAGTAAATTGTAAATTATATTTTCAATTAATTTGTGTACTGTGAATCTAATTCACATCAACATTTAATTTGTAAATGTTATTTACAAATATCTCTCTCTTATATATTATAAATCACATTTACAATATATATATGATTAATATGGATAATGCTATCCATATTATTCATATCTGTTGGAAGAAATAAGCGAATTATTATTCAAGGGAAACCCTAGCCTCTCTTATATAGAGAGAGGCCTCATGGGTAAATTACATAGTAGTCCAGAAAGAAATAAGAAACTATTGAAAAGGTAAATAGAACATAATAATAATACCACTCTCTACACTCCCCCTCAAGGTGGAGCATAGATATTGATCATGCTCAGCTTGAAGAACATTTCTGGAAGGGTCCTCTGAGCAACGGCTTGGTGAGAATGTCGGCAGTCTGATCCCCTGATCTCACATGAGATGTAGATATCAAGCCTCTCTGAATCAAGTCTCTAGTATAGTGACAATCAACTTCTATATGTTTGGTTCTCTCATGAAAAGCTGGATTGTTAGCAATAAACAATGCTGCCTGATTGTCACACTGAAGCTGCATAGGTAAAGGTACGGCTACATGGTAGATCCTCTAGTACAGATCGTACCCACATCATCTCCGTGCTTGCTTGCGCCATGGCCATGTATTCGGATTCTGCGCTAGACCTTGCCACAACGGTTTGCTTCTTGCTTTTCCAAGAGACTAAAGAGCTCCCAACGAACACGGCATATCCTGAGGTTGACTTTCTATCCTTAGGGCATCCTGTATAATTGGCATCTGCACATGCTGAAATAGATAGATCTGTGCCCTTTTGGAATAGCAACCCTGAACCTGGAGAGGACTTTAGATACCTCAATATCATGTGTATTGCATCCATATGAACTTGTCTTGGTTGCTCCAAAACTGACTCACCCGGTTTACTGAAAAAGCAATATCAGGTCCAGTTATGGTAATATAAAGGAGCTTACCCACCATTTCTCTATATCTCCTCTTGTCTACTTCAACAGTGTCATCATCGTATAGCCTCATGCTTGGATCCATAGGAATACTCGAAGGTTTGCATTCAACCATGCCTGTTTCAGTTAAGAAATCTGAAATATACTTCCTTTGGGTCATCACTATACCCTGTGCATTCCTGCAAATTCCAACCCCAGAATGTATCTTAGGGTTCCAAGATCCTTCGTGATGAACTGATGGCCTAGGAATGCTTTTGCCTTCTCTATTCCCCTAACATCATCTCCTGTAACAAGGATATCATCAACATAAACCATGATGACAACCGTACATGTAGAAGACTTCTGAATAAACAATGAGTGATCTGCATTCGATCTCTTGAACCCCTGTCGTTCAATCAGGTGAGAGAGTTTCTGAAACCACGTCCTTAGGTTCTGTTTAAGGCCATAAATTGCCTTGTGAAGTATACAGACCATATGCTTCTCCCCCTCAGCAGTAAACCCAACTACTGCATGTAGACTTCCTCCTGCAGATCGACATACAAGAATGCATTCTTGACATCAAGCTGGTATATAGTCCAGTCACGTACCACTGCAACTGAAAGAAGTATATGACTGGTAGAATGACGAGCCACTGGAGAGAATGTATCCATATAATCCACACCATAGGTTTGTGTGAAACCTCGAGCCACCAACCGAGCCTTGTATCGATCTAGACTGCCATCTGCATGGTATTTAACTATGAATACCCATTTACAGCTAACAATAGATGCATCAAGAGGAGGAGTAACCAAGCTCCATGTGCCACGAGACTGTAATGCCCTCATCTCTTCTTCCATAGCCATTCGCCAGACATCACTTTGCATAGCATCCTGATAGTTCCGTGGTATCTTCACGGATGACAAAGCTGTAGCAAATCTCTGAAAATCTCCTGTGAGACGATGAAAAGATACCTGGGAAGCAAAGGGATAAGATGCACACGTCCTCTTTTGCTTCCAGATAGCAATAGGAATGTCCAGGACATCGTCCAATGTACTGGAAGGTGTAGTGTCCTCCTGTAATGAAGAATCCTTCACATGTACCATATCCGACCCGTCAGTAGTAATGCTATCAGAACATACCTGAGGCGTGATGGATGTTGGACATGTAGCCTGAGCAGGACCTGACCGACGTGTACAAAATTTTGGTAATGGTGGAATAGGAGGTTGCGGAGGTGGTGGTTGTGGAGGTGATGGTGGAGAAGTAGACGTAATACCTGGTTCAGTAGTGGACTCCGGTGAACCCCATCTAGGAGGTGGAGGGACATAGACATCATCATTGGTAGTGGATGGTACCAACCTGTCACCTATAGAAGAGAAGTACATAACAGACTCATAGAATGTGATGTCAGCACTCACAAAGTATTTCTTGTTTATTGGGTCATAACAACGATAGCCCTTCTGAGTCCGAGAGTAACCAACAAAGACACACTTGACCGCTCTAGGAGAGAGTTTGTCAAGTCCTGGAGTGAGAAGATGAACAAATGCAACAGTACCAAAGACACGAGGTGTAAGTGAGAATAAATCCCTATCAGGAAAAAGGATAAACATAGGGATTTTCTCACCTAGGACAGATGATGACGTACGATTGACCAGGTAGCAAGCTGTAAGAACAACATCCCCCAGAAAGAGAGAGGAGCACAACTCTGAATAAGAAGAGTTCGAGTAATGTTAAGGAGATGTCGATGTTTTCTTCTGCTACTCCATTTTGCTGTGATGCATAGGCACAAGTAGTTTGATGAATAATGCCCTTTGACGAAAGAAACTGAGAGAGAGATCATATACAGAATTCAAGAGCATTATCTGTACGAATATATTTGACAGTAGAAGAAAAAACATTCTGCACTTCATTAATCAAATTTTTAATCACATCTCCTGCTTCAGATTTATTCTTTAAAAGAAAGACCCAAGACACACGAGAGAAAACATCCACGACAACTAGATAAAACCTGTCCCTGATGATCGGGAACACGACTAGGACCCCAAATATCAATATAAAACAACTCAAACGGGGAGCAATTGCTCCGACTCTGATGACCTGGGAAGCTGGATCTATGATGCTTTCCCAACTGACATGCTTCACAGCGAAAGGAAGAACTGGGAGATATCTGGGGCAGAAGGCGGCGCATTTTCTGGAGCGGGAGATGACCAAAGCGAAGATGCCAGATGTAGGGAGACACTGGTCCGGCAGAGTAAGAAGAGGCGACAGCATAAGAATTCTGGACCAGCCGATACAAACCATTTTGCTTAGAGCCACAACCAATCACCCTGCCCGTTTGTATGTCCTGAAAAATAAGAGAAGATGGGTCAAATATGGCACGACAGTGTAAATTCTTTGTAATTTGACTAATAGATAACAGATTCATGGAGAACTCGGGAGCATGCTGAACATTCTGTAGATGCATGGAAGAGGATAGAACGACCTCCCCCTGACCAATAAGAGGGGAATGGGTACCATCTGCGATCTGTACTGAACGACCATGGGGAATGTCCCCTATAGGACTCAAGTCTCTCTCGATCGCGGCAGATGTGATGTGTGGCACCAGAATCTATAATCCAATCAGATATATCATGACAAGATGTAAATGCAGTAGCACTACCTGAGGTACTAGCGATAGCAGAGGAGCTAGCAGCAACAACATCAGAAGGTCCATCAGAAGAGTTTGCGGAGGATGGTGGCATAATATCTTATAAACGTGCCACAAGCTCCTCAAAACGGTTATCTGCGGTGGAAGTTGTCTGGGGCAAAACATGCTCCGCTACACGTGCTGATGCTGGAAACCCATGCTTAGAGTAGCATGTATCCTCCGAGTGCCCTGTGCGGTGACAGTACGAGCAAGGGCGATGAAAGCGACCACCCCTACCACCTCCGCGTCCACGTCCACGACTAGATGACTGACCACCTCTCCTACGCGATACTGCCATCGCCGATGGGGGTGGAGTAGATGAGATGGAAGCCACGGATATGCGACTGAGCCTCCGGTAGACATCCTCCATTGGAGGAATAACTGCTTCAGCCAAAATCTGAGAATGGGCAGCCTCGTACATAGGATCTAGGGCTGTAAGGAGAACGCCCACCATGGTGGCGTTCTTAAACATCTTCTGCTGCTTAGGGGTTGCTGTAAGTGGAATGATACTATATAGCTTCTCAAACATCCCTCTCAGGGACGTGTACAAGGAGTGAAGTGGTATGCCGTTCTGCTTCATTGTGAATATATCATGCTGAAGCTGTAACATCTTGGTCTCATTCCGCACTTGTGAATATGTTGCAGCCAGAATGTCCCACATTGCCTTAGCAGTGGGCTGATGGATGACATCATTGACAATCTCCATCGATAGTGTACCTGACAGCCAAACCTTGACATATGAATCATCAGCCTCCCCCAAGGCATATATCCCTGTCTTCTCAGCAGGCTCATCCTCGTTAAGAATGTGCTTCTTACCGTTCGACTTCACGAGGCTCATGAACTGCATCGCCCAGAGCTCATAGTTCGACCCGTCCATTTTGACGATTGGCGCAGGACCTTTAAACGCGCCTATGGAGGGCATATCAACTTTGGATTCTGACATATCGTCGCTTGAGAAGAACTAGGGTTTGTAGACAAGATGACAGATGTCTACACAAACTGCATAGGATTCGAGTGTGTATGGAGACATTACACACTCAAATCCATAAATCCGGAGAAAGAAGCCTAGTCGTGGACGGCTAGGGCACGATCTGGAGATGGGGGCTGCGGCCCCCTATGCACTGGACGACGCCCTACGGGCTTGCGGCGGCAACTGGGTGCTGCTAGGGCTGGGGTCGGGTGCCGCTAGGGCTGGCGGCGGCGAGAAATAGGGGCTGGCGGCGCCTCTACGGTCGGTGGGAGGGGCTGGCGGCAAGTGTGGCCGGCGAGAGACCCGAGAGAGGAGGAGGGGGTGGGCGTCGGCTAGGGTTGAGAGCCTAGGGTTGAGGCTCTGATACTATGTTGGAAGAAATAAGCGAATTATTATTCAAGGGAACCCTAGCCTCTCTTATATAGAGAGAGGTCTCATGGGTAAATTACATGGTAGTCCAGAAAGAAATAAGAAACTATGAAAAGGTACATAGAACATAATAATAATAACACTCTCTACAATATCCATGATAATTAAATCATATTTAATCATCTTGGATCTCTAGTCTCATGTGCCCAAATAATATGAATCACAGTCACATTATTCACATCTTTGATAATTAAATCATATTTAATTATCTTAGATAACTCTCATAATATGAATTAAATTCATATTATTCATGAATTAAATCATATTTAATTATCGATTTTCTCAATGCTCGGATACATATATCAACAGTAAAATTATCCTTGAACTCTTTCAAGGATAATGCGCTTTCTCCGCGGATACTTGGAGATAAGGACATGGCGATTGTATTGTTCCAGGTATAGTGTCTTGGATATTAAGATCATATCTCAAATCCAGATCTTGCGGACCTCTCATAGATGCTTGATTAAATCAAGACCGCAAATCTAATCTTCTCATTATATCTGAATCACATTCAGGTCAATGTCCAACATTTAGACCAAGATCAGATCACTTCTCTACTGAAAGGAGTCAATAAAATCCAGACCCATTTCATCACTCCCTAGAAGTGAAGCTTGATGATTATACAATCGTTTATGATCACATCACCTTCAGGTATTCCTAATACCCGTACATCCTGTATACATGAAGGCCAAGAACAAACCCGAAGTTTTAGATCTCATTTAGACCATCTCCTTCAGGGTTTTATCATTAAGTTTCTCTTTTGATTATTGGAGTTGGTATCGATCACATACTTTCCAAAAGCATATATCATACGTAGGTGTTGACCATATACTTTCCAAAAAAAGCATATATCAAACCTTACAAATTCAGTCAAACTTCCAAAGCGAGATGACCGTGTACGGAATTTGATCCTTCCCAATTTCTCATGTGTGAGCTCATGTTTTCCAGTTCAGCAATAAACCTGTATGATCCATTTAAGAGATCGTATTACTCATATGCCCTTGCATGCACACCAGCGCGCTAATGTATAAATCTTGGTTAGGTCATCAACCTATTAGTTTGCCAAATATACATACTCAGACATATAGTAACACATCTGTCTCCGGTCTGAAGATGCGTACCTATATCGTGACAACATACGACATAGGTCTTTAGTTGTCTCGATCTCGTTAAGTCAACTCTTTGACCTAACTAATCTGACACCTCCGAATCTCTATTCCTATGCAAGGACCTGCATTAAGAGGTCGGTCAGATATCAGCCTTTAGAGAAAGGATTGCCATCTCCTTCTCATGCTGGAGATCCTTTCTTAATAATCAGTTGATGGTGCTTGATGAGTCATCATCTAACTTGTTTGATATTCATCCAAGCACCAACCTCTATTATTCAAAAATTGAATTAACAGTTGTATGATCATTAAGATGGCCATGGTACATAACCCTAACTGTACTAAGGGGCCAATTACGCAAATTAGTTATTTTTCATTTCAGATCAGGGACTGATATTTGCAATAGCATTTATTGCATAATGGCTCATTGTAGGATCACATGTCCAAATAGTGTAGACTCATACAATCATCCTTATCAATCCTAGGTCTGTGTTAGGGCAAGAAAAGGTGATTTACAGGTCTGAAACCACCTTTTCTGATAAAAATCAGACCACACATCAGATCAGGTTGGTGTCAGAGGGGATCAGTAGACTGTCGACAACACTAAGAGGGACCTAGCGGTAGTCCAATGCTCCAACGATAACACAACAGCAGTCTAGGAGGCCCTAAGGGGCCTAACAACGCATACAAGGGCCTTAGGGGTAGGCAGCGGTGCAAGGAAGCCCTAGCGAGGCTTGGCGACGGTGTTGCAACCCAAGGAAGGGACAACCGGTGGTGCAACAACCAACGACACCACTGTTGGGTCCTTCGGATGTGCCCTATACTGTGGCAAATGGTCGGCTATGCGTTGATGGAGGGAGAAGGGGGTAGAGAGTGGGGTAGGGTACGTGGTACGAGAACTCGATTTAGTATTATCGCTCTGATACCATGTGAAGAAAAAGAAAGTTATTTATTCATGGGGATCCTAGGGTTCTCTTAGCTATAGGAGAAACTTGTTTGGGCAAATTACATAATATAAACTGAAAGAAGAGGAAATACATAGAATAATAAAAAGATAACTAATATCTCAACACGCACTCTTTTGGATTTATAGAGTGCCCTATAAAAATGCACTTGTAGATTGAGGAGATAGCTTGTCTCGGCATGAAGTGAAGTCGTGAACAAAGGTTGCACACCAAAAACACAAGGTGTTAGAGAAAATAAATCCTTATCAGGAATGAAGTCGAAAAAGGTATATGTTCCTCTAAAATTAAAGATGGTATGCAAATGATTAAATAATAGGCAATAAGAATAGTTCTCCCCACTAGTTGTGAGGAGCATAACTTATATCAAGAGAGTCCTCGTTATATCTAAAACATGTATGTGCGTCCTCTCAATAACACCAACCTGTTGAGACGTATATGCAATATGAGGTCTAATGTAAGATCCCCTGAAACAGAAGAAATGAGATAAATAGACCTCGCAAAATTCAAGGGCATTATCAGATCGATATATTTGATAGTTGCACATAAAGTTTCTTTATTTTGATGATAACGTTTTTCATACCATTACCACCATCAAACATATGCTTCGTAAGAAAAAAACCAAGACAAGTAAGAAAAATCATCTCTAACAAGATAGAAATAGTGCCCTGGCGATGAGGAACATGACTCGAACACCGAATGTTAAAATGCTATAACTTAAATAATGAAATACTATTGCGATCAGGATGACTTGGAAAACTAGCACAATAACTCTTCCCAAGCTAATAGGTCGCGTACCGAAAGCTAAAAAACTCATGGCTATTTTTTAAAATAAATTGAGCTCATCATTTTTTTTTCATTTGGACTAGCAGCACTTGGGCTTGAAACCTCTTGTCTTCCACTCTTTTTTGTTAGCCCAATATGGGCCCAAAACTCTCTTCTTTCTTTTGTTTAATAAATCAGCAAATCGGGCCCCCTTTTATTTAAGTAAAAGGGGTATCGAGCCCCTTGGTATGGTTCAATGCACCCCTTTGGGTTTCTCCTATGGAACCCTGATGGCGCCCCCTAGAGTCGATTGAAGGAGCCTATAGATCCCTGAGAGGACCAGCATCCCCACCCTAAGGTGATTTTGGAGAAAGTGTGGGGTCGTCACCACCACCTAGAAAGGAGGTGCACCAACGCATACGGAAATAGGTGCGACAAGGAGGGGTCGTTGCCTGTGTTCATTGCAAAGGAGAAGGTGGGGCTTGGAGTTGGCGTCGCCTACGCGTAAACTAAGGGTATTGCCGAAAGAGGTCGGGAGGCGAGCACCTGCTTTCTACTCGTCACAGCAGATACGAGTGCACGTTGCTTCTTCTTCCTCTTTCATTGCTTCTTCGAACTTCTTCTGCATTGAGAACATGTCACCACCATGGAGAGGGTTTGTTGGGCCACATGATGTAGCGGGTCACCCATCTTCTGGGCTTTAGGGTTGCAATCAATGAACCCATTAAAAAATGGTAATGGGTCTTCTTCTCCAAAGGACATTATTGGTAGTCGAGGATTGGGGTTGATGTCAAGATGGAGCTTCATCTTTGCATAATTAGGATTTTGGAAGTCAAGGCCATTGTGTACGTGAATATCATGTGTTGGGAAGCTTTCTTGCCTTGAGATCTTGCCTGGGATACTCGCCCATGCTTGGATAATTAGGGTTTCAGAAACCCAAACAGATTCTGGAGATGATTAGATCGTCGTTGGTGGTCGAAAATTAGGGTTTCATGAAATCCTAAAACTGAATCTTGAACTCAAACAAATCTCGACGTGTACAAATCACAAACATGAACATACTTAAGAATAACAATATTCAAGAACCAATCCAAAATCGTGCATGCTCTTATACCATGTAGAAAAGGTAGTGTGAAAATATATCAGAAACAAAGAAATATAGAACATGAAAGAACATTGAGATTTTACGTGGTACCCTACTCCATACGGAGCAAGATGAAACTATGGGAGAATGCCTCTCAAGGGTCGGGTATTCTGGTATTCCTTTCTCTCACCTATTACAGATGGTGTAAGGCTTCTTATATAGCCCCACCAGTAAGATCGAGTCCCACTCACAGTAGATGTGAGATTAAACCTGTGGATGTCGTCATTGGATAGGATCCTGGAGGGATCCGATTATCCATGTCTGTATGTGACATACTCTAACACCCCTCAAACTGGAATTAGTATGTGTGAAAGGGGTGACCATCCTGCTTGATCATATAGATGTCATACTGAAGTTGAAGAATCTTCATCTCATTTTTCTCCTGAGAATATATCGTTGCAAGAATATCCCACATATTGTTCATTACCAGTTGATGTAAGATATATTAGCAATATATGTCATCAGAATGTGTGATAGCCAAACTTGAACCCACACGTTATCCTGCTTCCACATGGAATTAACACCAACTTTGTCGATTGGCTCTACATTCATCAGGATGTACTCCTTTTTTTGGCTACGCTTGATGCTCATGAATTGCATCATCGATAACTCATAGTTTGCCTTGTCCATCTTGACAATTGAACAAAGATCATTGATGACTCCAGGAAATGGAGTGACATCAACCTTTTCTTCTGCCATGATGAAAGAAGCACGTGCAGGAAGGAAAAAAAACATGTGAAAGATGACCAAACTTGTCTACAGAAGCATACAATAGAGGTTGTATGTGTATATTTAGATACACAACATTCCCATCACCATTAGAAGCTCTTTAAAATCTCAAAAGTGATTTAGGAGACCAAATATTGATCGAACTGTCCAAAGCACATCTAAAAAATAGGGAATTTGAAAACTTCTCATGGTGAGAAACGGATGCCAAGGGGTCCGTAGAACAAAGTCATGGGACTCGGAATCGCCTGGCTGGGTGAGCAAAGAGATCGCTGGAGAGGCAGCTTGGATCATTGCCAAGATGGGCGACGACGGCAGTGAGCAGTTGCTGTTATCACTGCTTATTGCAGTTGTCGTCTCCATTTGTTGCTTGTTATTGTGGTTTTGCATTGTTGGTGATTGTTACGATTTCAGCCTCAGTTGTTGTGGCAATGACATATGTGTGTGAGAGAGAGGATCAGCAATTGGCCTTAAGGTTTTGAAAAGGCCTCAAAGCGTTGGTCCAAGACAGTCACTTTGATATCCTGTGGAAAAGGAATAAGTGAACGAATCCCTAGGGTTCTCTATATATAGAGAGGAAACCTAGAGGCGGAAAATATGTTGCATGATTGGGCTACATAAATGCCATATTGGGCTTACACATAAAAAGGAAAGAAGGATTGTCGTATTATAACTACAATAATACTATGATTGTGACTCTTAAAGGCTTAGCTGCCATCATTGAGCGCGACTCAAATTTCTGTTGGTTGTTAATAGTGGAGACTATAGTCCACTAACATTGCTGAGCAAATTGGGTCATTTGTTGGTTATTAATGATAAAATGATGGTTATGGATGATTGTGGTTGGGCAATCCCTGCTCTTTTGCTAGTTGATTGAATACTATCACTAATAATCTCCAAGTTTAGTGTACCATCCTAACTACTCTAGCATATGTAGTATGTGAGAAGTTAATTTGCAGATGGCATGGTCAACCTTGCCCGCTACTTTTGTCTACTAGTTGTTGTAGCTTACATGCTTAATGCTTGTAGAAGACACATGACTCTTCCAAGGTTGTGTGATTAGCCATTGCATTGTGGATGTCGATAGGGTTTTGTTACTAGCATGGTGTAGATGCTCTTCTTCCTCTAAGTTGATTGCTTAAATGAAGCTAGTTGTACGTTTGGTCAATTTTAGGTCAAAATGATTGGCATTACATTGCGAACATAATCACTCTTGAGGGAAACATGAGCATTATCCCTCATTTAAGGAGTGTTTTTTGAGTTGATTTATTGATAGCATGTGTACACATGAATGCTAGACCTTTTGGAATTTATAACTCATTAACATAGCATAAATTGATTAGACTAGATGTCTATGAATTAGGTCTTTTGTGAGCATTGGACACGGTATAACATGTGTCACTTTCTAAAGATCGTGTGTTCATATGCCTTGAACTTTAACCATCCACAGGTTGAATCATTGGATGTACCCTTTCTGTCGTACCATACCCCAACAAGAAGGGGACCTCGTTGTATCAAGGCACATTGATCTGTTTGTATTAGGATACACGAACCAGGTTCTATTGTAGCATATCTATTTGTATTCGGGTACATGGATCCATTTGTATCAGGGATCCATCTGTATGTGAGTAGTATATAAACTCCCCTAGGGTTAGGGCTCTAACTATCCTCTGTATCTTATTCTCCACACAGTGAAAACTAATCGTCACCGCCTAAGGACAACCCAGTTACAGGCAAACCATGTAAATCCAAGTTTTAACATCTTGCTTGATTGATCTTGTTTGTACGTGTTTACTTCCGCCATTCGTAACACATGTATCATATAGTTAGTGATACCCAACACTCAATCAAGGTGTTTCTCAGTTAGTTTGACATGTATGCCATATGAGGAGTTGATTTCTTGTGGAATATGTACCATGACTCTTTCCTTGTAGTGTCAAGAGAAGTATGGTGGCATCCTCTTTGAATCAACTTATGTGCGCCCTCAATCGACTAGAAGTGAATGGTTGCACTAAGTTCCAACTAGTGTAAAGACACATGTTGAAATGAAATTGCATTGATTGACTATATCTACTTTAGTCAGCTATTATGTTTTCATATTTGAGCGACAATCAAATTGGTCGTATGTCATGGCTTTGTAAATCGATTGATTCTGGTTTATTTTATGTTCCGTTCAAAACATTATTCTTGGTACTAACTTCAAAGATTGGTTTATATCACTTATTACATCTTAAACTTATGATCCTTGAGTAGATTTACAAGTTAAGTCTTTACATTTTCCATCGTTCTCCAGCATCTTAAGATCAAACTATATATATCATATATCTAAAACATAGATATTTACAAAATTCATAATAATATAAAAGTTTCATTATTTTTTTGTCTTCATTCAAGGTTATGTGAATGGCTTGCAATTCAAATAATTGAGCAAAAATATCAATCATACCCACAAAAAGGTTTGTATTAGTATTCCTGAAACCACATTTTCTTTTATAAATATTCTAGTAGTGAAATTTGAATCAACCCAATATTATATGAGCAAGCTTCATCTCTTGATTTATCCTACAAACATTTGTGATTCCTTGCGAGATCATGCATCTCATATTCCATAGAGAGATCATATGTTTCATATAACCTTGTATATACACTAACTCACCGATGAATAGTATTTGGTTTGGACAACAACCTATTATTTGCTTAATTAAAATACATACATATATGTCTCTTATTATAGGAAAAACATTCAATTTACGGCAATTTTATGATGGGCCTTTCTGTATCTTGACATCGTAACATTCAAATATTACCAAATTGAAACCCCAATCCGTGCCTAGGTTCAATTGAACAATTCAACTTGAACGAACTAGCACCTCCCCTTATTGTAAGTTGTGGGATTTCAATAAAATCAATTAAGTGTATACAAGAATTTTATACAGGTAATTAGGTTATGTTAGAAAAATTTGGTATTATATGAATAGTTGGAAATTCCATTGAATCCAATAAATAGGTTGGGTATTTGTGGAGTTAACAATATGACAGGAGAAACAAAATTAAGTGAGAAGTGAAGGCCAATAAGCAAGGTACTGCTACAATGAATTAGTTAAGCTCAGTATGCCAAATCTCATTCCTTTTGCTATAAAAGAACCTCATGGAAATATATAAAGGTCGAGCAAAATTATTGGAAAATAATGGGAGATTGCCGCTGTTGCAATTATACTTAATGATTTTACAAAAATCCTCTTTTAAAAAAATTCATAATACATGAATAACCTTGCAAACTTCATATCTACAAAAATATCCGTATATACCCTATCTTACAAATGTACCCTTCAAATTCATAAAAATATTTTTCTAAACTTTTCAACTTACAAAAATAGCCCTGATGACAAAAGTTAGAGAAGGGATTTTTTCTAATATTGAGAAATTTACAGGACTAGTAATGTAATATTGCAAGTTTACAGGGCTGCCGTAAAGAAAATAAAATGTCAGAAATCTCCTGTGGATAAGTAAATCAACCTAGTTATTTTTGTTATTCTTATTAAAAAGTTTCACCGGTTTACAGTTTTAACTGTTTCTCACTTACTCCTTTTGACCAACTCACACAGGAAAGTTAGTGCCTGTTTCTCCACTTACTTTTTGACCGACTCTTACAGGGAAAGTTAGTACAAAAAGACTTTGACATACGGAAGGAGACAAGTGGGAAATCTAATGCTGTACTTCTAAAGAATTTCATGGCAAATGTAACAAGACAATTTCCCTCGAGATCCATCTTTTTTGGGCTGGAAAAGGCACCTGCTGCATACCAACTCAAGGATACCATGGTCCTCTTATATCAGCTGTTGGTGTAAAGTCAAGTACTTTCCAATGCCAATGCTGTCCAAACAGTTTCCTCCCCATGGTCTTCTATTGATCTTACCGTTTTCATGTCTTTTGCCAGATTTTATTCCCACTGTTAGTAATCAACTGCCAGGATCATCGAAGAAAAGCCACACAGCATTGATTGTGGGAGTAGCTGTCGGATGTGTAACTTTGTCATTTCTGTTAGCATGTGGAATCTTCTTTTGGATGAAAAAGAGAAACGGAATTGATGAAGGTAAGAATAAAACTAACAAGTGCTTTATATGTTGATCGTCGTTGTAATTCATAAATTGGACGTCTCTATATGATTAATTTATATAAGTAAATTTATAGAACGAAGAAGTTGATATACAATTTAGACATCTTTCTGAAATGTGCAGAACTTAGAGGCCTGGATGTTAAGTCAGAAATTTTCAGTTACGCGGAACTAAGAACAGCAACTGGAGACTTCAATCCGGCAAATAAATTAGGAGAGGGAGGATTTGGAGCTGTGTTCAAGGTACTCTAGTTCAAGTGGGATAACATATATGCTCTTTTCTTCCTCCAGAAATTCTGGTGAATTGAGGAGAAGCAATATTTTTATCCTAAATGCAGTATTAGTATTAACAATCTAATCTGTCTTTGTTCGCCGCCAAGAAAAATCTTTCTACTTTGCAATTCTGTCTTGAAGTTTAGGATTCAAAAGTCTTTCAATTGCAAGTAATATGCACATTGATATTCGATCACCAATGTGTTTGTTTTTATTTGAAGTGGTTTTTGTGTGTTTGTCGTGCTTGTTTTCTTGAAATGTACCAGGGTAAGCTGCAAGATGGAAGAGCAGTCGCAGTGAAGCGACTCTCTGTAATATCAAATCATGGAACACAGCAATTTGTCGCAGAAATAGGCACCATAACTACAGTTCTACATCGGAATCTTGTCAAGTTGTATGGTTGCTGCTTTGAAGGAAACAAAAGACTTCTCGTATATGAATATCTAGAAAACAAGAGCCTTGATCAAGCACTTTTTGGTATGTGGACAACTCTGATGTTGCAATTACGATTTGATGTTCTACTTTGTGTTTTATCTGGAGAATTATATACCTGTGACATTTCAGGTACTAAGGGTCTTCGTCTCGATTGGTCAGCCCGATTCAATATATGCTTGGGTACAGCCAGAGGATTGGCGTATCTGCACGAGGAATCAAGTTCTAGGATAGTGCATAGGGACGTCAAGGCGAGTAACGTTCTCCTTGATGGCGATCTCAATCCAAAGATATCTGATTTTGGTCTGGCGAAGCTCTTTGATGATACAAAAACTCATATTAGCACCCGAATTGCAGGGACAATGTAAGAAAATCTACTAAGTTTACTATTATCAGTGCTTGCAATTTTTTGGACAATACTAAGCTGCATTTGTGTTAGTGGGTATCTTGCTCCAGAATATGCCTTGAGAGGCCATCTATCAGAGAAGGCTGATGTATTTAGCTTCGGGGTCCTTGCTCTTGAGATCGTCAGTGGACGCCCAAATACAGTTTCATCTTTAAGTGAAGAAATGGTGTATCTCCTTGAATGGGTAAGCATGGATTCAAAGAATATCTTCCGGATGTGTTTGTTCTTTTGATCAACTGTCTGATTTGTGTAGCAAGCACTTGTACTTCCTGTTGACGAGCTAATTGGATTTCTTAGGTGTGGCATTTACATGAGAACAACCTCGAATTGGAAGTGGTGGATCCAGAATTGAAATCATATGATAGAGAAGAGGCGATCCGCATGATAAGAGTTGCTCTTGTTTGCACGCAACAATACCCTTCGTCACGTCCATCCATGTCAAGAGTGGTAAGCATGCTCTCTGGGGATACTCCGATAGGCGATGTAACTTCCAAGCCAGCTTATCTTACAGATTGGCACTTCCGAGACTTGGCTAATGGCTCCTACACGAACGATGCTTCTTCGAGCACATCAGGAGTTCAGAGTCGAGGCAACCAGACAGGCTTTTCATCCACTGAGAAATTATGGTCTGCCCCATCACCCTCACCTAATGACAGTCGTGCAATACTGCATAGTATTAGTACCATTAGAGAGGGGAGGTAATTAATCTTTTATTGATATTCAATGCTCGAGACCTGCCGAGTACTTATCATTCATCTGATACTTGTGCAAGGAGCTCTCCTTCGAGTATCATAGTTACGGCGTGTGTAGTGTGGCAATTTCTATCAACTCCCTGTGTGTTAATAAGTTTGACATTTCTCCGGTAGGAACTTTATTGGCTGTTTTTAAATCTGTAAATCTGTAATCTCAAACAGTTTGAGATATATCATACTTAATTGCATTTACCTGAAACTTTGTGACAGGAAGTTCTCAAAAAAGGTAAGAAAACCAGCTTTGTGGAAAAAAACAAAGATTTATATGCTTCTCTCTTGAAGGTATCCATTAATTGTTTGAGCTTTGAAATTCCTTTTTTTATGAAGTACTTGTCCCTCATTGGATTAAACATATGATTCGCTTATCTAGGACTAGATGATGAAGAAAAATTTGCACATACAGCCTTTTAGGATTCATATTCGCCAGATACGGCAAAGTTTTTTTTGTTAAGTACCGTAAGAGAGCCGCCTCTTGAGAAGGCCTCTTGAGAAGGCAACTTTTACTTTGTGAAAGCCGCCTCCTGAAGAGGCGGCTTATAAGGAAGATGCCTCTTGAAAAGACAACTTCACATAAAAGCCGCCTCTTGAAAAGGTGGTTTCATGAGCAGACAACCAAAAAACAACAAGCCACAGTTTTCCGTGACTTGATGTTTATCTAGCTATATATGCAACATTTAGATACTTAAAAATTGCATGCTAACAAAAGAAATGATAAATGAAAAATTCAATAGAAAAGTTTAGGAGCCAATAAACATAATGAAGCTTAAAAGTTACAAGGTTTACATAAACAAAGTACAACAACCATACTACAGTAAACTCCAAACAACAATCTCTACTCATATGAACCCTCAAAAAACAATAGTCACCCAAATAACAACTCATATAACATCACATGCGTCGCCTCCTTCGAATATATTGATAGTGTGCAGGTGCTTGTTGAGGAAGTGTCGTAGTTGGCTCTACTGAGAATGAAGACAATAGATTGTTACGATCAATGTGCTCAGTTTGCGAGAATTCATCGTCAACCATTACATCATAGTCCAAAGGAGGTATGGTGAATGGCAATGTGATGGTCCAGGCTCGCTCGATGGCCTCTCTCTCATAGGTGCAGGTGGAGTTTGTTGTATTCTCTCAGACTCGCGTTCAGCATTAGGAGTTTGATATTCCACCCCCGAAGCATGTACATCCTCGACATGGGAATGTGCTCGTCCTCCTCGTGTTCTGCGTATACATTCATGTCCTTTACCGTGTCCATATCTCTGTGAAGATGTACCCTCGGTCGGTCTTCCCTCATCCTCTCCATCTTATGGAGTCCATCCCTGAATTGTCGCTGGATAGAGTCATCGAGAAGGCGTCGAGTTTCTGTCACCAATCGGATCACATCCTCGTTAGGTCCCACAAGGTGAATAATCTCATCTAATCGTGTTGCCTACAAAATGAAAATAACATTCACATAAACTACCATGTAAATTTCGGTTTGGACACTTCCTCCTATTGTGACCGTCTCCCCGCATAGACAACACTTATTTGTGTTATTGGTGGAATGTCGTTGATTTCTGACATTATGGCCTTGTAAGTGAAATGATCCACATTGTGCGTGAACAACCGACTCCCTTATATCGATCTCATTGTGGATCCGTTTAGACTTTGGTCTACCCTTTGTCCTCAATCTAGTTGGGTTGGGGATTATAATATCGTGTTGAAATTTTGGCCACTTGTCTTTATCACCAATTGGGAAGAAAATACCATCGTAAATTTCTTTTTGATCACTCCATAAGTACCATGGCTCCACGTACTCTTCCACATCCACATTCAAATGTGACATGACAACACAAGCTTGGGAGCAAGAAATCATGTGTACCTACCATTTCTGACATGTGCAAGAAAGGTCATTAAATAGGATTCTATGCTTCTTCCTTCCTTTCAAACCAAATTGTGTTAATCGTTGCCCCGTGATGACCTCGTAAAGATGGAGTTGAGCACCCCTTATACGGGTAATGTGATGACTGTTACGCTCCACCCATTCTTTCAACTTATTCGTGGCAAATTTTGTGAAACGGTTACCTCGAGCAATCATAGCCAATGCCTCGGCGTGTCATTTGTAAAAGTAACCAATATAATTGTAGTAGGTTTTCAGCACCAAGGCGGCAACTGGCAAACACCTTGCATCTTTTAAAACAACATTATAGCTCTCGAAAAAGTTAGTAGTGATATAGCTGAATCGGTATCCACCGTCGAGTGCTATGGTCCACTCCTCCTTCGGGCAACCGTATGTATCAAACCATTTGGGAGCATCTCCATTCCATTCTTTTAACTTTTCCATGTAAATCTGCCACTTGGATTGAGAGTACACACTACCGGCACGCTTGACCATTTTCTTCATCATTTGATCTTGTGAACGTCGTTGAAGTTGCTCACAACGCGACGTAGGCGAAACCTCCAATACACATATGGAGGATGAAATTGTACAGCATCATTGTGTAGGGATGTACGAATACCAGGTGCACGATCAGATAACAAACATATGGGCCCTGGACGATCCCTAAAAACATGAAGTCGCAACCTTTGCAAGAACCACGTCCAATTGGGTTCATCCTCGTTCACAAATGCAAAAGCTAGGGGAACAATATGATTGATAGCATCACGTCCACATGCAATAAGAATCTTCTGCCTGTACCTTCCGTACATGTGAGTCACATCAACACTAACTATATGCTTACATTGCTTGAAGTCATTGATACAAGCTCTAAAACACAGAAGGTCCTCTCAAACATTAAACCAGTCCCGACAATAGTAATATCCAAATCTGTAACAGTACCTGGAATGGAAGTTTTGAATGCTCTAAATAAGTATGACAATTCATTGTAGGACTTGGCCCAGTCCCCGTAGACAATCTCTATTCCTTTGCGTCTAGTATCCCAGACCCTTCTGCGACTGACCATGTAGCCATAATCCTCGGAAATCATGCCCTCCAAAACTGCAACTCTTATGGATGGGGAGATTTTTATCTGGTTGAGAAACTTCTGGGCCATGAAATTGCAATCAAATTGAGGATGATCTTTATTAGCTACTCGATGCAAACAAGTGTGGGGTGCATCCACCTTAGAAATCACAAATTGTCCATCTAGTAGTCGCATGTGACCTCACAAACGCTAGTTACAACCTTTCTCTTTCTCGCTGCAGTAGACAACCCAAACCAACTTATCTGACTCGTGCACATAAAAATTGTAATGTCGCTTGATGTGAAACATCTTCATGAAGTAGACCAAATCAGCTTTCGACATAAAGGTCATCCCATTCCTCAGCTCATCTGCAAGACTAAGTCCCTCTCCGACATCGAAGGCATCCTCGTCATTTCTTATATATCCATCACCACCGTGGACATTATAAAATGGTATATCAGATACATTGTGAGCCTCAGATTCCTCATTATTCTCCATTTCATCTTCCATATATTCAAATCCAAGTCTTCATCAGTGCTCACCCGATCAATTTCTTGAGTAATTGTGTTATTCATATCAAACGTAGCAACACCATGAGCTCGATTTAAAGGTGAAGAGGCTCGGTGACATTCGGTGATCACTCCTCTTGGTGGGTTACATACAAAATTGGACGGTATGATGAACCCATCATTCTTGCATACTCAACAACATCATGTATGCCATTATCGTACTCAACATTCGCCAAGTAACTACTGTCGTTCCCGTCCATTTTGTGAAACAATTTCAATTCATCGCATTGTGTACGTTCAAGCCGGAATAACGACACGATCTTCTCCAACAAGATATCAAACTTCATGTTCGGAACTAACTTCCTGGAATTTATAATCATTCCTCCGAAGTGACAAAAGCACAAAATATCTATGGACATACTATATGTATCGAGAGACGAACACATCATATACAATCTCAAACTAGGGTTACTAATATGGATGAAGAGCTCACCATAGGTCATCGTTGAACAACCCAATGATGGGTGAGGATGACCTAGGTAGCGGAGGCGTGGACAGAGGGGGATTCGTCGGATGGGGGGGGGGGGGGGGGGGGCGACGACGGTGGAGGAGGCGTCGAGGCGATCAGAGCTGGGAAATGGATGTTGCTGGAGGGAAGTGTGGGCGAGAGACGGGGAGGGCCGTACGTTCTGTTTAGTGTTGAACGAAAACCACCTTTTGGACATGCGGCTTCTAAGAGCCGTCTCTTTAGGAGGCGGTTTTCGCAAAGTAAAGCTGCATTCTCAAGAGGCAGCTTTCTTACGGTACTTAACAAAAAAAGAAACTTCATCGTATAGGGAGAATATGATTCCAAAAGAGCGGTAGGTGCGAATTTTACTCCTAGATGATGATCAAACTCCTGCTTTTAAACAATGAAATGCATGCCTCTTGTGCATCTTACTTTCCAACCATAGCCGGACGAGCGAGGAGGTGGAGGAATGTGAATTTGCTTAGGGCACGTAGAGGGGGGCTTTACCTATCCCCTATTTTGGACTGTTGCTTGTGGGTGGAGTGTGGCAGGTTGATTGGATGCTCTTGATAGATAGAATGAAGGAAAAAATGGTCGGGTGGAAGACGTCATTTGTTTCTAGGGGAGGGCGTCTGGTGACGGTGAAGATGGTCTTAGTCGGCATTCCCTGTCTTCTTCCTTTGTGCATGTTTATTACCTGTGGGGTTCAGAAGCATCTTGAGGTCATGATGAGACGTTTCTTTTGCGCTTCCTTGGCAAACTCAGCTGGTGTCCATTTAGTAAATTGAAATCCAGTTACTCAACTCATGGATGGAAGATGACAGTTTGTGAATCCTGAGGCTAAAGGAAATGAACAAGGTGTTGATTGCCAAGTAGATCTTGCGGATTTGTGGGGAGTAAGACGACTTGCTTGTTAAGATGATTCGATCAATCTATGGGGTCGGGATGGACCTTTTGGCGCAGCCCTAGATGGTTGATTCATCCTCTACCTTTTGGAGGGGTATCTTTGATGTGTTACCTATGGTGATCCAGTTTTCTGAGCCCCGTGGTTGGGGTTGGACAAGGTTTTATATTTTGGACTAAAAACTGGTCATGGGAGGTTGCCCTGTGTAATCATTTTCCCTAACCTTTTTCTCTAGCGACAAACAACGACACGCTCCTTTCTTATACCTGATTGAACAGAGCCTAGACCCCTTGTTCTGAGAGGGGGGCTATTTGGTTAGTGAGCAGTAGACTTTATTTAGATGACGAGTTGGGTCAACGAGGCATATTACCCGACTGTTGAGGAGGCTCACGTGGATTTGGAGGGATGGTCATTTCTTGGTGAAGAACGCTTATAAGGCGCTTTCTTGACCACAGTTTTGACCCAGGGATCTATGTGTGAGATTGTGCATGTATTTGGCCGTGAAAGGTGGTATCACATATGGAAGTTTTCATTTGGCTTTTGAAAAGAGAGCTCATAATGACTTCGGCTAAAAGAGCGCAGTGGTTCCGAGGCGTGGATACGCAATGCATGTGTTGTGAGGAGGTGGATACAAAATGTATGTGTTTTGGTTTGACCACAGCAGAGGATCTGTTTCCCGATATGATCCACCAACGCATCTACATTGGTATTAGTTTGCTCCATATATCATATCATCATCCACAAAGATCCATCTAAACCATTCGTAGCGAAAGTTTTACACATAAAGAATCCATATACTTGCTCTTAAGAATGTTTATAATATCATCATTCTCTATATAATCAATAATTTTGAACACAAGTAGATGTAGAAGATAAAATGAGATGGCATCGTATACGAATATTTTTTTAATAAAATTTATGCTAGCATTAATATTTCTTCTCTTAAAGAATTACAATGTCATCCTTTGTAACTGAAAGTAATGTGTGTATCATCATAAGGCACATCATCATGGGCATTGTCACTATTGAGACACGTTGAATCCTACCCATATGTTCAACTCAATCCCACCTACATCTCTAGCAAGAGAAGCACCCTAGCTGAACGAGGATTTCTTTGTTTTGTCAGTGAACCTAGGGGTCTTGGGGGAGTAATTGCATCCCCCGATGGTCGGAGCAACATAGTCGAGACAACATTAGTTCTTGGATTATGTTCATATTGGGACTTGTTGATCCACTTGTTTAAAAGAATCTGTGTATATGGAAGCTGCTATATAAACCACCTATCCTAACCATTCTACTATCAAATTAGAAAGAGAATCGGTTGATCCCATGCATCCTCATTAGAATGCAATATGTAGCAACCAAACATAGTTTGACATTTAGTAATCACAATGTGCTATAGTGAGATATAAGTGGTAGGGATTACTATTGAGCTACTTGGACTTAAGCATTTTGGGCAGTGGTCAATGGGTGTAGTTAGGTTCGAGCCGAATAGATTGCGATGGATGGTTATGCTTGATAACACACCAAGTCTTGGCCCGAGTTGTTACAAATGGTATCAGAGCAAGTTCACTCTAATAGTGGAAAAGGCTACCCTAGAGGTGGATCTGTCTCTACCAAAGAGATGGGAGGAAAGGGCTCTACATAAAAGTATACAACCGCCATTATTACTAGGAATAAGTGATGGGTCATTTGGCAATGAGGGCATTGCATGTATAAGTGGATGGGATTGTAACTCCCTAAACATAGGCTCATATTTAGTAATCACAAAGTGGGGTAATGGGTTGTAAGTAGTGGGGACTTCTACTAAACAACTTGGCCATAAGCATTTTTGGCAATGGACACCAAGCACAGTTGGGCCAAAGCCTAATAAGTTGTGAGGGAAAATTGTTCTCCTTAATGACTCGGGAGACGAGGTTCAAGATGTTACAAAAGCAAACATTACTTTTAGAAATCAATACCTCAACTAGTTCTTTATTTAGACCTAGAAAATTGCGTGTGCACCCTCTTAAGATTTGTTGGAATCAATAAAGAACATTACAAAGAAGAAGGGATTTACCTTGAAAATCCTATGGAGAGGGAGAAACCATGGAGATGCACAAACCCTAATCTCTATCATTAGAGATTAGGGTAGTCTTCACTAAGATAGTTGTTAATGGGGAGTGGCTACAACAGATAAAGTGATATTGATTATCAATGCATCGTCCAAAGATCCAATTACCCGCTTGCATACAATGCCAACTCAACACTCCCCATCAAGTTGGGCATACATGTTAACCATGCTCAAATTGTTTACACTTAGCTCAAATTGTACCATAGGAAAGCCCGTTGTGAAGAGATCAACAACTTGATCATCAGGTTTTAGATAAGGCATAATTGTCCTACATCATTTTTTTCACGAATAAATTGTATGTCTATCTTGACGTATTTTTTCATGTCATTAAAGGATTGTTGTCCAAGTTTATTGTAGCATTGTTATCGAAGAACATCTTCATTGACATAGCATCTTTAGTACCTAATTCATTCAACAAAAGTTTTTGTCACATATCTTCACTGACACCATTTACAAGGGCACGATATTCAACTTCTCCACAATATGGAGATCATATTACATATTTTACTTCTACAAATAATAAGGTTTCTACAACAATATATGACACATCCGATACCCAATTAGCATCCATGTAGACTTCAATAGTCACAGCAAAGTTTCTTTTATAATCCCTTTACGTAGTGACTTCTTTATACAGTATAAAAATTTGTTGACAACAGCAACATGTACAATGGAGGAGCATGCATGAATTGACCAACAAATTTCACATCATAGGTGATATCAGATCTTGATAGAGAGAGAAAATATTTTTCCAGTTAATCTTTGATAATTTCCTTTCCCCGGATCATCGAGAGTTTCCCTTTCCTCCTTAGTTTATGATTTTCATCTAAAGTGATCAATCAACAAAGAAGCAGTGGTCCATCAATTCTCTAATGATCGACCAAAAGGTCAGTTACAATATTCAAATTCTAAATAAATGAGCAATCATAAAATTTCTCTTATCGATCGATGAATTGAAACGGTCAAAGGTAGATAACGTTCAATAATGATCGATTGAGGAAATAAAAAAATATCTATTAGACAATCTTACCAATCATGTCAATAGAAGTGATTGATCAGTTTAAGGTGTTCTTCATAAGTTGTAGATGATCGATCAGGTGAAGTTCAATGAGCAATCATATATCGATCTGCAGAAATGCAATGAGCAATCAACTTGAAGTTTGACTTGAGGTTGACTTTGTTTCATAAGCTTGACTCGACTCGTAGCAAGACTGACTCTAGTGTAGATCATCAAAGATACAACTTTGGAATAATATTTAGAGTACAATCGATGATTGCATGATAAGTACTAAGCTTAAGGCTTAAACACATAGTATGAAATTAAAACTTATGAAGAGCTTCTCTTAAGGTCTTGAACTTTGTGTGAAGATCATGCAAAATCAGTACACTGATGCAAGTAGATATAATATGCGTGTTATTTTTAAAATGAAAGTAAACACGATTTAACAATCTCCCCCTTTTTAAAGATGACAAAACAACACACTTTAAACTTTGAAAAACTTCATGCGGTTAAACTTTGTAAATACTACTTGATTAAAATTTTAAACTCTTAATCAACTTTTGATTAAACTTTCCCCCTTAAGATAAGATCCTTTTGTCATAATTAAAAAGATCACATGCAACAAGCTGAAAGAGAAAGTTTAAGAAAGTCATAAGGAAATACATATGAAATGTGAATGCATGGATAAATATACGTCTAACCATAGTCCAAACACCACCCATGACTGGGTCAAGCTAGGTCGTTAGGTTGGCCTATCTCGGAATATGTGACTTCTCTTGCACATGAGTGTTTAATAAACCCTAAAAAAACGCATATAACCTATTATAAATTTCTATGTTCTATCATACAGATGTTTGGCTAATCCGGACACACCCGTACAGCATGGCTTGCGACGTGGAAAAGAGAAAGGATCTGCTGTAATGTGTTTTATAACAGAGGTGCTGTAATTTTTTTTGCGATTTTTAGTTTTTGAAAATCCAACCTTATGGATCATATCTTCTACTAATATTCCACGTATCTTTTAAATTTCGCCTAAATCCGAGGTCATTTGCTATTTTATCTTAATGGTGAAATTCCGGTTGACAGTTAAGCTACTTAAATCCCATTTGAAAAGAACTAAATTTTTGACCATTAAGATAAAATAGAAAATGACCTCAAATTTAAACGAAATATGAAAGATATGTAATGCATTAGTAGAAGATATAATCCGTAAAGTTGGACTTTCAAAATATAAATCACAAAAATAAAATAAAATTACAACACCTCTATGCTATAGGATCCTTTCTCCATGGAAATGTTCTTCACTAAAATAGCTTCTACCAAATATATTTGTAAAATTTTCATACTAAAAGAAAAGAGCGGTTTTCCCGACTTGAGAGGAAGGTCTTACCTGGGTCCTGAGATATATTCTTCCTCATGCTCGATGAAATAGACAGGCTGTATATTTCAAAATATTTATTTGAACGGTACATGTGCATGTTGTCTTTTAGGGGTCTTTTTATATTTGTTATTTTTCATTTTGTATATCTATTTGTTATAATATTTCAAAAGTTTATAATAATTTTAAAAAATAACAATGAAATATAAATAAGTTGTATCATAACAAAAGTTTCAAGATGATGTGCTCTTTATCGAAGCAAAAAAAGGTTAGAGTTTCGTAACTTTTGTCCGTGTCCATCCCCAAACAAGCGGGAGTTTATTAATATCATTAATATATTATATTATCTAATATATAATAATATAATAACATGAGTTGTGGCTTATATTACATTAATATATAAAACAACATTAAATGTTGTATTTAGATATCCGGATACTCAAGCCGTTACAATATCTATATCCTATTCGGAAAATTTTTATAATCCATATGCATATTCGATATGTATTCGATTAATATTCAGATACGGATATCAATTTTGTGAATACGGTAAACGGATATTCAAATATATATGTATCTGATTTCATATATAATGTTGATTTTTAGGATTTTTTTAATTTGTTGTAATTTTTCCATTTTGCATTGCTATTTGAACGTATCAGCTTCCATGACCAGTCACCAGTAGGACTCCACTTTTATAATTACGGTAGCATAGCATTCTTCTTAAAAAGGAGCAGCAGTGGAGACCATAGCCTCCAAGTGAGAAGAGATATGCCTCTCCCTTCATCATCTCAGTGTGCTTCACCTCCTCTTCTTTATCTTCATCTCCCCTCTCCTATAAGCATCTTCACAGAGCACATGACACCCATAAAATCAACATGTTTTTATAAAAAATTCAAATAAATTCAACATTATTATTCTATCCATCAAGCCAATCAAATTTTAATGATGTCGAAAAGTTTAATTTACCCTATGCATGAGCTGAGCCAACTCATTCTGAAAATATGTAGCTTGCGTTGCACATTGAGTAATTAATCAATGCTAAAGAAATACACACGACTGATTTTATAAATAGATGTGGCCTATCATCTAAGATGCTTATAATTCCTTCTTTTTAGTATAACAAAAGTAGTTTATGGTGACGTTTTTTTAAATTCATCACCATATCATCCATTTTTAAATATATAATGATGGTATTATTTGTTGTTAAATTATTTTTTATAATTGAAATTAACGGCAAAGGTTAAGTCTGTCGTTATATCTTATTAGGTTTAAATAAAATAAAAAAGGAAATGATCCACCTAGTCCATCATTTTGGTGTATATTGCTAAACCCGTCTCAAATATATAGAGAGAGAGAGAGGGAGAGGAGTGATCCTGTGAGAGCAAAAAACTGTGAGAACATGAGATGAGTGATTCTGGACCACTAGATTCAACTAGGAGAGAGAAGACTAAGAGAGAGAAAACATAGTCTAGTGGTCCAGAATCACTCATCTCATGCTCTCACAGCTTTTCGCTCATCACCCCCCCCCACACACGCACACACACACACACACACACACACACACACACACACATGGGTAAAATGTATATACCCCATAGGGGAGCTAACTTAGCTCCTCCCCTCCTATTTTTCGCATATTTTTTTATTTTTTGAAAATAAAAACCGTGTAAATTTATTATTAAATCTCTATATTATGTCATTAAAATTTCATGCGAAACGAAACTCCTACGGCCTCCATCCAGATGGGGTCGATTTAAAAAATCCTGTGACCGTTAAAAAATGATTGTCTGGATGGAAGCCGCAGGAGTCTTTGTTTCACACGAAATTTTTATGACATAGTATAGAGATATAATGATGAATAGTTACGGAAAAAAATTTCAAAACAAATAAAAAATGGAGAAAATGGAGTGAGGGGAGCTA
The DNA here is from genome assembly GCA_037367405.1 of Ottelia alismoides. Taxonomy (NCBI): domain Eukaryota; kingdom Viridiplantae; phylum Streptophyta; class Magnoliopsida; order Alismatales; family Hydrocharitaceae; genus Ottelia; species Ottelia alismoides. Next base: position 9,851 of record JAZKJV010005087.1, on the reverse strand, counting down.
AGTTAGCTCCCCCTAGGGGCAACCCCATTTATCCTTATATATATATAGAGAGAGAGAGAAAGAGAGAGTTTAATGGGTCTGCCCCCGCGCCGTTTTCGGCATTTTTTATTTTTTTTTTAAAATATCGCCATGTATATTCATCCCTATATCCCTCCAATATGCCATTCGAATTTCGTCAGAAACAGAGACTCTTATGGCCTCCATCGAGATGGTGTTGATTTAAAAAATCCTATTACCGTTAAAAAATGACCATCTCGATGGAGGCCGTAGGAGTCTGTTTCTGACGAAATTGGAATGGCATATAGGAGGGATATAGGGATGAATATACATGACGATATTTTTCAAAAAAATAAAAAATACCAAAAACGGCGCGGGGGTAGCCATGTTGGTTGCTGATGACCCAAAAATCCGAGCGACTAAGGGTAAAAAGTGTCACAGGTCGTTGCGACCTCAACCACTCGCATCGGAATCAATCAAGAAAATCAAGAAGACCACCAATATAAAAATCAAGCAAGCAAATCAATCAAATAGCGGTCTCGCTATTTTATTTTACCTGGTATAGCTACCAGGGCCGAACACAATGAGCACGGTTTGGTAAACCTACGAAGTAGTCGGAGATCCAAAAAGAACTATTTTTGGTGGATTTTATATATTATAGTTTTTAGAATTTTTAATATTAGGAAAAAGGGTCAAAACACTCACAAAAGCTCGATCAAACAATTATTAAGCACATCAAAAGTACTCAGAAAATTCAAATAAAAATCTTTTTGGATTTTAGAAATATTCAGATGTTTTTGGTATTTTTCTTGGATTTTTCTAGTTTTTAGTGAATTTTATAAAATGAAACAAGGCTGAAAATATCAAACAGTGTGCAGCCAGAATCTAAAGGCACTTTAAAAATACCTAAAGTGCGTATAAAAATCAAGCAACAATTTTATTGTAAACTAGAAATAAAACTCTAACTACAGAAACTGGAAATGTTTTTTTTTTTTAGAAATTTTTAATGATTTATCTGAGTTTTTCAATTTTTATTGTTTTTATAAATTCAAATGTGACGAAAATTGGATAGAATTGAAAATCAACAAAACAAAAAAATCAGTAATTTTTTGAATCTTTTAGAGGATTTTTAATATTTTTAGTTGATTTTTGAAACTGGACAGAAGCAAAATTTTAGGTTTTTGAATTTTTAAAAATATCAAATGCAAACAAAACGAGCCCAAAAATTCTTAGAAATTTTTACACCATGGCAGGAGTCAGATATCCAAATTTCACGAAATTTGGGTGAGATTTGCTATTTATTCCAACCAATCAAAGAAGCACAGCACACATGGACCAATATGCAATTATGGAAAAGTATTCAACCAAACAATAACACATGGAAAGAGTATAGGGATGAATATGCAAAAATCTCATATCCGCACGAGGGCGGCACGTGAAGCAGGTAAACAGGGATATAAATGAAATTCCTATGTATAAAATTCATTTGATAACAGTAATAAAATCCATGCAGGAACATGCAAATAACCCAAATATCACGTGACAGACCACATGAAGCTCAAACAAAGGGACTAAAATGCAAATTCTGAAAGAATGAGGTCCTAAGTGCAAATTATCTAAATTAAATACAATGGCTAAAAATATTTACAGGACTAATGCTGAAATGTAAATAGATAGGAGGGCCTAAGTGCAAATTACCCTTATTATGGATGATACAACGGTCGAAAGCTCTCCACTTAAGATATGACGGTTGGGCTCTGCGGATAACGATTCGACGATGGATGGCTGGAAATCGATCCTCAGATGGATCTGACGGACGAGACCCCCCGATGACGAACGATCATGATCAGAACTAGCGCAGGGGCTCGATCCAACGAAGGAGACGCCTCCTGGAAGAACAGCGAAGAACTCGCCGCCGGTAAACTTCGTTCGATCGATACGAGCCACTGGGGCGTCCTCCGGAGCTGCTGGGATAGGGAAAAGATTGTTGACGATGCTCCGCAGTTGTAGGGATGCTCCGATGAGGCTGGGAGCTCCTGGAATGCTCCGGCGATGCGAGGGGCTTGGAGCGGCTGTGCCCTGATGTTCGGACCTCCAGATGAGGCCCCTTTCACTTTCTGACCTACACAGACGAATCGCTGGGTCGAGGGTAAAGTGCCTCGACCCGTTAGCGCACGGAATGGAGGGGTAGATGAGGCGGGGAGTGCCCTCCGATGAAGCGACGACGAAGGAGGGCTAATAGCTTGTTCCTAGGAGAACCGAGGTGACTGGATGGGCGTAGAAGGTGGGGGGAAGTCTCGTGAAGGTGATACGATCGTCGGTGGGTCAAGCGAATGGTCCGATCACAAAGGAAGATCCGATGAACGTTGGCTGAACGGAATCGAAAATTTGGAATCTAAGGCAAACTAAAGGCTATCGAGGCTACCTGGTGGATGTTGGCGTCTGTGCTGAAGGTCGCGGACCTTCGGGGGTCTTTGCCTCGATGGATTGACACGTCCATAGGCTAGAGTCCACCTCGCGGTGGAGCACGGCGATGAAGCTCGCTGGACCTAGGGCTAAATGCCTCAAAACCTTGCTACGACACTCCCACTCGCTCGCTGTCACTCAAGGAGGAGAATGGAGCTCCCATGAGACGAAGGCAATGGCCGAAGATGTGGGAAAAGGTGCGGCTCCTTAAGGTTTTATACTTTGCAGGGTTCGCGAAAGGTGGAGCTCACGCGGATCGAGGAACGGATCCCTAAAGGAATCAGCGGGGGAGAATCATGGATCATTCCTCAGTAATCGGAGATGCGGAGTGGTGATGATGGAGGTCGGATCAATTCGGGAAAAATTTGAGAAGTTGGGCAAAAATTTATATCCGGGCGAAGTCCGGTCCAGGGGGGCAGTTGACCGGGGTCAACGATCCCCCGTTGACCAATCAGAAATTAGGAGGGTCAAAATTATTTGTAAACTAATTTAAAAATAGAAAATGATTTTATTTTAAAATAATTTCAAAATGAAAAATGTTTATTATTTTTCAAACTAATTTTTAGTGATTTTTATTTATTTTTATGAAAAATAAATTATGGTATATACATTATATTACATTATGTTCATGTATAAAATATTTATTTATTTTTATTTTTATTTTTTTGTACAAATACCTAATTTATATTTTATTTATTTATAACATAAAATTTGGAGCATAAAATGATTTTTAGTTTATTTTTATTATTTATTTACAAGTGTGAAATAAATAGATATAGGTTACACATGTACATGTATATTACACAAGGTGAGAGAGAAAGTATTTCCTTTTCATTTTTATTTTATTTTTCTAATTTTTGTTTTATTTTTAGGAATATATAAAAGGGAGTAAAAACACATTTTTATTTTGTTTTTGTGAAAATAAAATACACACATATATAGAGGGAGGGAATATGTACAAGGTGGAGTGGCCCTATCTCTCTCTACTTATTTTATTTGGCGATCAGGCCCACGTTGGGACCTCTCTTGGGTTAAGGCACTCAATATTTGTACTAAATATTTCCCTCTTTTTCTTTTATTTTTTATTCTTTTATTTTTGCACAAATACATGCTAATTATTGGTATTTAACAAATGCATGCTTATTTGTAACTTATTGTGTTTATACTTATACATGGTGTTTTGCCAAAATATCTAGCTAAAATAAAAGAATAAAGAGTGATGAATGGGTATTCATCACCCCCCTATACTTTACTTTTGCTGGTCCCTTAGCAAACACTTATTTGAAAAAGAAGTGAAAAAGAGAAAGAAAAAGAAAAAGACGGGAAATCAAGGTTGATTATTAAACTTGCTTTCATAAAATTGAAGTATGGAGCTCAGTCAGGCCTTTGGATTATTAATTTGTCGGAACCTTATTTGGACTTAAGCGTAAAACTCAACAACCTCTAAGTTCTACCAATCTATAGTCAAGACTCCTCAATAATCCAGAACAGAACAAGTCTACATACACAAACTCTAATGACCATGAATCTTTCCTTGTACTGTGTAAGTGATATGTAGCTTCCCACCTCAGAAATGACAAAGTGGCAACCCCCCTTAACAAGGTAACTCTAATGCCTCAGTCTGGCAGCTCTTTCCTCGAGGAGCGAGGTATTCCCTTCTAAGTTCAAGTACAACCGACTCAAGAAGAGGAGGAAGAAGAGAATGGACCATGACCAATGTAGTCATGTATCCTAGGGAACCCAACCAGTGTAGCTAAGTCTCCCTGCTGCAAACTTCATGAGATGGGAATGGGTAACATAAGCTTTTGCTTTATTTGGCTATATACACTCCGGTGGGTATTTTATTTTCAATCAGACCCACCACTTTTTTGGAATTTTTCTTTCTTTGCACATTTTTTTGATGTGCATATGTACAACATATCTACATGGTGCAACATATATACATAAGGAGTTTTTCCTCTTGAGCCAATAGACTATCCCTCTTTTGAAGCTTTATTGCAACCCACAACTCCTGTCTTTAGACTTCAACACCACCAGACCAAGTTGAGATGCACTTCCTTCACTATAAGAAGAAGAGAGGTTCTGCCTAGAAGTACTACCCTCATATGCTACCCCAAGCCAAAGGAAACTGCCTCCTCACCACCTCATCCGTGGAGTGCTATGTGTAATGTGCTGGTGCAAGTAAAGCCATTGTCTCTGAGAGTCATATGTGTGTTGTTAAGTGTTCTACTTAGGCTCATCAAGATGACATGTGATCATAGCCTAGTAGAATCAAAGAATTAAGTCCCAAATTGGACCTGAAAAGTTTTAACCCTAAGCCCTCTAAGGTTCCTCTTAGAATTAGGTGGATTAAGGTCTTAACCAAGCTCCATTTTCTAATTTAATTCCAGGCCGGTTTAAATGTCAATCACGATTCAGAAAAACTGTACAAATATATACAAAAATGTTTTTATGCATGTTTTTAAAAATATGCAAAATTTTTGAAAAATGTTTGAATGAATGAATGCATGGAGTTTTGCAAAATATTTACAAACATTTACACAAGGTTTTTGCAAACTTTTGTTTTTCAAACATTTTACAAAAATTTTGTATTATTTACATAATTTTGATATCAAAATATTTGCAAACTCTTTACACAAAATCATTTCTACAAACATTTGTACAAAAATAATTTTTATAAATAGCTATGTATGTGCATGAAGGATTTTTTATGTACAAGGAAAAATTTTATTTTTTTATGGTTTTTGGATAAAAGAATTTTAGCCATTTTATCTATGAACACACTCACACAAAGTACGAGTTATGGCTAAAGTATATATGAAATATATACGACAATATCCTCAGAGTGGATCAAGAGCGATGAAGAAGACATAACTCGGTGCTTAGTATAGGGCAGTGAAAAGAAATAGTATACTACAATGACAAATCAAAGAATAGAATGAAGAGGACTCGGTGTTTCCCCCTATATTTAGGATCAAGTAATCCTAAGTATAGCAAGTTGTACATGAAGGGAAATCCGAGTGGAATAATGTACAAGGTCTACCTCCCCTATACTTAGGGTAAAATTTCCCTAAGTATAGGCAGCAAAATAGAGGTAGAAAGAATCCAAAGAATACTCAAGAGTCCAACACCCCCTATACTTAGGGTAAAGTACACCCTAAGTATAGCATAATCATAGGATGAAGATGGAGTGTGGGACTAAAGAATGGAATGATATGGACAACTGGATCTATACAAGGCGGAAGACAGTGATAATCAGGCGTGAGATGCACTAGATGTGAGTCAAAGACCACATCTCACGCAAAATGAATAGGGGCGACGTCAACGACCAGCGGCTCATGATCTAGATATGGTTTGAGCCGCTGCCCATTAACACGAAAAGTAGACTCAGATGACATCTCAGATATGTTGATACTCCCATTGTCATGTACCTTTCAGACCAGGTATGGTCCCTTCCACTTTCTCTGTAACTTCCCTGGAAATAATCGAAGCTTGGCATCAATAACCATACTCTCTGATCTAGCTCAAACTGCTTGTGGCTGATATGAGAATCATGCCACTCCTTCACTCTCTCCTTATAATGTAGGTTGTTTGAAAAGTCTTCATCTCTAAGCTCCTCCAGGGCTGCCAATTCTTCCCTCCTCTGGTCTCCTACAATCACTGAATCCAAAAGTATCTCTGTAACAACCTAAAGCGACCTATATCTAAGCTCAACAAGTAAATGGTAGGGCTTGCCATAAACGAGGCGAAAGGGAGATGTACTCAAAGGAGTCTTGAAGGACGTCCTATATGCCCACAAGACCAAGTCCAAAAGCTGTGACCGATCCTTTCGGTCAGGGCGGACGACCTTCTGCAATATAGTCTTTATCTCCCTATTCGACACTTCAGTAAGGCCATTGGTCTGAGGATGGTATGGAGTGGTTACTCGATGGTCAATGCTGAACTCGCTAGCAAGGGCCTTTACCTTGTCGTTGACGAAATGGGACCCCCGTCATATATCAAAACTCGAGGTACCCCGAACCGTGAAATGATGTTCTTCCTCAAAAATCTGCATACAGTCCTAGCATCTGCGGTTCGGGCAGGGATGACCTCAACCCAACGAGTCACATAATCAACGGCCAACAGAATGTACTCGAATCCCTGACTCTTAGGGAATAGACCCATGAATATGATGCCCCATGCGTCAAAAACCTCACATAAGTGAATGGGCTGCATCGGCATCATATCACGCTGTCCACAAGTGCCTATCTTCTTACAGTCAGTACACCTCTTGAAGAATTCATCAGAATCCTTGAAGAGAGTAGGCCACCATAGACCGGATTGGAGCACTTTCTGTGTTGTTCTCCTCCTAGAGTGATGTCCTCCTGCCTCCAGCTTGTGGCAGTAGGTGAGGACGCTATGGTGCTCCTCCTGAGGAATATACCATCGCCAGACACTATCCCCTCCTTCATGGTAAAGGATGGGATCCTCCCAATGGTAATACTTGGCCTTCGCTAAGAAGGTCTCAAGTCTCTGCCTGGGCCAACCTTGTGGAATTTTCTTGGCAACAAGATAGTTCACAATGTCAGCATACCACGGGAGCGAGGCGATAGCAAGGATCGCCTCATCTGGGAAGGTCTCACATATAGGATCAATCTGCTTAGAATCCTCAAGATGCTCTAATCAGGAGAGATGATCTGCCACCACATTCTTGACTCCAGGCTTATCCTTAATCTCAATATCAAACTCCTGGAGTAGAAGGATCCATCTAGTCAATCTCGCTTTGGCATCCTTCTTTGCCATGAGGTACCTGATGGCGGTATGATCTGTAAAAATGGTCACTCTAGATCCAATGATGTAAGATCTGAACTTATCTAGGGCAAAGACTATGACTAGCATCTCCTTCTCTGTGACTGTATAGTTCCGTTGTGCGGCATTCAATGTATGGCTAGCGTAATGAATGGAAAAGGTAATCCATCCCTCCTCTGTCCCAGCATGGCCCCTACGATAAAATCGGAGGCATCCGTCATGATCTCGAACGGGAGAGACCAATCAGTTGGCTGGAGGATAGGAGCCTCAACAACTAGACTCTTGAGAGTCTCAAATGACGCAAGACACTTATCATCGACTATGAACTCAGTGTCTTTGGTCAACAAATCAATCAACAGCCGTGCAATCCTACTAAAATCATGAATGAATCGTCGGTAGAAATCGACGTGCCTTAGAAAAGACCGTAACTGTTGCAACTTGGACGGTGGATTGAGTTTTCTAATGATATCCACCTTGGCCAGATCAACCTCCATGCCCCTGTTGGAGATGATATGGCCAAGCACCGTCCCCTGAGTCACTATGAAGTAACTCTTCTCCCAAGATAATACAAGTTCGACCTCAATGCATCGCTGTAGGATGCGGTCTAGGCACTCAAGACAAGCATCAAACCCATTGCCATAGACCGAAAAGTCGTCCATGAAGATCTCCAAGCACTCACCCACCATGTCCTAAAAGATGGACAACATACATCTCTGGAATGTCACGGAGCGTTGCATAGACCAAAGGGCATGCGTCTGAAAGCATACGTCTCAAAGGGACAGGTGAATTTTGGTCTTGTCCTGGTCCTTTGGTGCAATGGCCACCTGATTGTATCCGGAGTACCCGTCAAGAAAGCAGTAATGACTCTTCCCTGCTAGCCTTTCTATAATCTGATCAATAAAAGGCAGCGGGAAATGATCCTTCTTGGTGGACTGATTCAATCGTTTGTAGTCCACACAGACCCACTGAGAAGTGGGTACCCGGGTAGCGATCTCCTCTCCAGACTCACTCACAACTGTAGTGATGCCCATCCTCTTAAGCACCACATGTAATGGACTAACCCACTTGGAGTCGGAGACGGGGTAGATAAAATCGGCGCTACACCATTTTGAGATTTCCTTCATGACAACCTTTCGAAGATTCAGGTTCAGTCGTCGCTGGAACTCACGTGACGGCTTCGTGTCCTCCTCGAGATAGATATGGTGGGAGCACAGGGCCGGACTTATCCCCTGAAGATAGGCTACACTCCATCCTATAGCCTTGCGATTCTTTTCGAGAATCTCCATCAGATGAGATTCTTGCTCTCCAGTCAAATCTGCTGAGATAATGACTGGGTGCATCTCATGCTCACCCGTAAGGAACCTATACTTAAACGACTGTGGTAAGGTCTTCTGCTCTGGGCACTGGGAGCTGGCAGATCTGGTCTCTAAAATGTCTGAGTGAATGCTACCAAATCTGCATGGGAAAGTGAGAACTTCTCGCTGAAAATTAGAATTTGGTGAAGACTGCTCTGCTGTGTATCGGTACTCTGAATCGGCTCGATCTCCACCCTAGCTACTGGCTCTATGGAAATTAGACACGGAATCATATCATGAAACTTTGCCCAATCAATGTCTGATTCCGAGGGATCTGAATCTGAATCAAACAAATCTACTGCATAGCTATCGGGAACCTGGTCTGCTGCCTCAAAGGCGTCCTCTTCCAGGAATGTGCTCTCCAATCTCTCCACTACTAGAATCAGTGCATCAGTGGGGTCTGAATCTGAGAGGATGGCTCGTGAAGCGGGGTCTGCCCAATCTGCCTCGTCATTTGTGATCACAAAATCACACTCCTGGTGGACGTCTCACTCTGTCTCTGTCATCTGCTCTGAATCTGTGAGTGGCTCTGAGCAAGCTGAATCTCGTACTCTAGTCTCATCGTTCGTCTCTATTTGTATACTCTCGCCCTTGTCGCGAAAGTATACCTTCTCGCTATCATGGTCGGACACAGCCTTGGATGTGGCCAAGAACGGGCGTCCTAAAATGATGGGGGTATCGGTCACAGACTCTGGGATCTCCATGTCCAACACTATGAAGTCCATAGGGAATTGCATGCCCTGAATTATGACAACCACGTCCTTCAGTAACCCCTTCGGCGTCTTGACAGATCGATCAACAAACTGAAGGACCGTCCTGCTCTGTCTAAGAGGGCCAAACTCAAAGCGGTTGAGTAAGGCTGCCGGAAGTAGGTTAATCGAAGAACTGCTGTCTAATAGAGTCCGATCGAACCTCTGCTCATGTATGTGGCATCTAACATAGGGAGCTCCTGCATATGTGATGAATACCCATTCATCACTCTTTATTCTTATATTTTAGCTACAAAAACCTTTGCAAATACATGTATATTCATGTAAATACAAATAATTATCAAAAGCATGCATTGTATAAAGTTTAATAAGTAGCATGTTTTTGTGCAAAAATAAAAGAATAAAGAGTAAAAAGAAAAAGAGGGAAATATTTAGAATAAATATTGAGCAACCTAACCCAAGGGAGGGCTCAGCATGGGCCTGACCGCATAAAAGCCAAAGTAGAGGGAGATAGGGACTCATGTGTGTAAATATA